>OY293831.1:37620576-38220576 GCA_958507055.1 Crioceris asparagi
AGATAAAATCTACATGTCGAAAGTATTCATATTATCTATCTATTTCAAGTGATTTTATGTCTAACGCATCGTCTTCAGAATTTTAATTAGAAATCTTTTTATTTATAAGAGAGACTTTTCACAATCATTTTATTATGAAATGACATATGCACTAGGCTTAAATCAAATGTAAAAGGGACTTTTGTAGAAGGCGACATTAATATTTTATTATGTAACCGGCCGTTAAAATAATTGAAAGGAATGGCCAGACAGTGTTCTTCAATTCCAAGGAGTTGTTCTGGATATTCTTGTTCTAAAAAAAGAAGTATCAATATCTTTTGGCATGCATCATAAGGAAAATTTTAATTCAAATATTTGAACTATTTTTTCAGAGCTAAAAGTTGAAAGTCAGAATACATCAAAACTCAACAAGTTTAGTAGTATTTTAACTTTTAGTTCTGAGACTTACGCAAATGTACAGAATACGCCTACTGGTAATGTCGTAATGGATCTGCCAGACAAAAGTTCTTTAAAATGTTTACAAAAACAGTTTTGCAAATGTATGAATTCACCAATGAATATAAAACATCTTCACCTTACAAACTTGGACGTCATAAAACTCAGAATTGACCATAGCCGTTTAAATTTTTCTTTTATTTGTTTATAGATGGCTTCTTCTTCTTTAAATGCCGTTCTCGTATTCGAACGTAGACGACTTCTCTGCCTTGAAAAATTTGTCACAAACAAGGGCACCTACATTTTAACGTGAATTTCGAACCACCGATATATCTCAAGATACATTTCAAGCCATACTCTTCCAAAGAAGCAGTTATAGGAAAATAAACTCTCACTGGTTTCCCTTTGCTCATTCAGAGGAGGAGTATGCCAATGATATGCTCTCCCGGCTCATCACCCGTCACTTATCTATACGATATATAATGTGGGCCATGACAAAGAAATTTAAATGTTGTTTTCAATACTTTCTAATTATTTGAGTCTAATAGATAGCACCAATTTAGAACCACTTGATTACATTTTTTCGGTTTGTAACCTGAATTTGGGCCTTGTGAGAAACTTCTACTAAACTTCTACGAGATATTAAATTTATAGCTCAAAACCACAGATCAATATTAAGAAATGTCGAGAATATTCCTGTTTTTCGTTTTTTTCCTTCATCTTAGTAATCCAAATAACAAATTATTATTTTCTTTAGAATTTCATTTTCTACCAGTAAAATATTATTTGTTATAGGTTAATTGGAATCGAACCTACGACCCTGCGTATATAAAGCGGAAACCTTTACCGCTCGATGAGAGGAGGTTATGTGGTTATGGGGAATTAATTGTTTATTTGAGAATAATTATAAAAATATTTAAAATTATTATTAGTTGCTTGTAAAGTCTTTTGATTTATTGAGAATTCTTCAAGTACAAATGTTTTAAAAAATCATACATTCTACTCCAACCAGCTTTATGAAACCCTGAAAATTTGAATATGGGACCATCTCTCAATCTTCTTCTTTCAAATGAAAAAAGAAACATCAAAATCGATGCTCGTTCACTATGCAAACCGAGGTTACATACATAAAATGAACGTTTGGTGGAATTTTATTATAATGTTTAGTATTATGGTTATACAATCAACTGTGCATGAGACTTTCATTGATGCTTGTCTATTCAAATCTATATATTCGCACGCGCACACTCACAAACTCGTATAGGAGAGCTGGCTATATATAGTTTATTATATAAAACGTGAAATTTCACAGATAAAGTTACAATAGTAAGATTGAATGAAACTTTGCTATTACAATCATAAATGCAACTGTCTGCTTCCTTATGATAATATTTAGTTTAAATCTTCCTTTTGCCATTTCGTTTTCTATGCACCTGACAATATTATGATTTCGAATGGTTGCTGTGGGACTGTTCAATTCAATTCATTGATAATAGAATTGAGTGAAGAGGAGGGTGGAGAGTAGTCGAGTCTTTTGTTTCTCCCATGACGTGGGAACGTCGATGTCATCCTGTTTTGAATTTGTCGTTTGGTTGGCAATGCTCTGGTTCTCGGATTTATGAGGCCGATTGTTCGCGCTAATAGTTTTGGTAGCGTTAAGGATGTCGTCGTTCGGGGACTGATTTCGAATGAATTCGGTCGGTGTATGTAGGCGTTCATTTGTTTTATTTGAATACACACGCCATCCGAGATAGCTCGCTGCTAGTTCACTGAGTTGTGCAGTAACGGCATTAAATGAAATGAAAAAGAAAGGAGTTTGAAGTATCTTTGAAATGCAGTTGTGTTTTTGACGAACATTCCAAAAGGTGGAGGTATACAAATAGACTGTTCATTTGATAAATAATAATAATAAATAGGTTTGATTAAACTCATTTCCACAACGCCCATTGGAGAGTCTTGAGCATTTTTTCTTCTGAGAATATCGATACTTATTCTATCCTATATCTTGTGGTGTTGTAGAACATATTATTTATGGTTTTGTTACTCATATCAGAAACAGCTGCATATAATTCGATATTTATATTTCTAGAATAAAATTGTATATCAATATAAAATTTATAAACCTGAAGTGATTGCCTTCCCCATAAGCAAATCATCTCTAAATTTGAGGGTTCTTTAGATAATCACGACACCCTCAAATTTCTTACATATTCAAAATCATTCAGAGCGGTAGTGGTAGACTGGACATAACAGTTAAATCTTATGCACTTGAGGAGCGGATTCGAGTGTCACTAGATGCTTTGTTTGTCTCATATTAGAATCACAATCAACTCTTTGTTTTTATAGTTATAAAATAACTAAAAAGAAAATTACTCATATTTTATACTGGCTTAGAAAAATTTGCAAAAAATATATTTTCTTAGCTAACATTAGAAAAAAATGGTAATAAAATAATAATTTGAGGTCAAGAGGATCAAAATCCTGGAAACCTCCAAAAATAAATACCTATGAACATGCGATTTATGTCGGATAACGAAATTACAAAGGAGAATGAAGGAACGAAACAAATACTTAAGAACAACAAGTTGCAGAATATAACTTATTTCCTACTCCCGCCGCAGCTAAATCTCAACAACAAAACAAGTCAAGATGTGGAGGGCATATCAAAAAAATAATCAACATGATTAACCTTACTACTTTCTCCAAGCCGACCATCTATCTTGGAGGAGTTAGACCGTTACTTCTTAAACCAAAATCGATTAAAAAAAGAACAGTAACAAAAACATAAATACTAAGTAAGTAAGTAAGTGAGTAGATTTTATTTCCATAGGTATAAAGTAATAGTACATTGGATAATGTGAGTAAAAGTACAATAAAATAAAGTAAAATACACACCATATCAGATGAGATTTACAATTTGAGCCATACATTATTAAAGAAAAAAACATGAATAAAACATAAACAACTAGTTCAACTAGTGTAAATAATCTGCTTCAAAATTGAACTCTAGATTGACTGAAGTAGGTACTCTTTAAGAGAGTAGTGGCACCTATCGATAAGGTGCTCCTTCAGACTCTTTTTAAAAATCGCTGGTGAGTTTATTTCTTTGACATACTCTGGTTAGTGATTATACAGGGTCATGGCCTCAAGAATATGATGCTGAGAATATTTTGACAAACTGAGAATTTTAACACTCTTTCATGTATCAATATTCGAATTATGCGTTTTTGTATATGAAAACAAAGAGTTTCCTGAGTGGAGATAGAGCCTTAGTACAAGAAATATTCGAAGCATTCCAGTTCCATATCGCCGTATTGAGATTGAAAAAGGGATACCAGACGCGCTGGGTCCGAACTTATATAGGGTGTCCCACGGTCATGGCCTATTAGAAATTTCTGGAGAATGACAAAAGCTATCGATATGAAAATTTTATGGCTTCTATTATACATTTCAAACTATCTTTGGAAAATATTTTCATAAAAAAATCACTTCAGGTTTTGCCGGAAGTAATAACAACTTTGTTATTTCAAATAGGATACCTCATATTTTGATAAAATTTTGAATTCTACACAAAATTTTGAGTAAAATGGATATACCTTTCTCTATACTTAAAGTTAATAGCTTTAGAGTTATTTAATTTTATTCGTTAAAAATCGACAAATGCGAGTTGATCGAAAATATATCATAACTTTTTTGTTATTTGCTTGATAAACATGGAGTTTAATTTTTGGAATCTCTGCACATTATTTTAAAGATTTCATTATGATTTTTCTTAATGTCCTGAGAAATTATTAGAGAAAAATCGATGTAAAGATGACTTAATTTCTAACGTTAATAACTTTCATATTTCAAATAGAACACCCTGTATTTTGTTGCAATAGCATATTCAAAATTAAAATACCTTTCTATTGATGTAACCATAGTTACCACTTATTTATATCATAGTCAAAGTGTAAAATTAGAAATTGTCTCATTCATAGTTTTTTTATTGAAATTAATCACAATCATGAATCAAGAATACACAAATGCCGATCTGTTCAACCTTTTTGCAATTTATGGAGAGTACAATAGGATTGTCACGAGAATATGCAGGACGTTTAACGCCCGAAATCCGAATTTGCCGCCGATGACTGCAAGGAAATTTTGCCGGATTCAAGATAATTTTGTTGAATATGGCCAACAAAATGCTCCAAGAAATCGTGTTCCTCCGATTACCGCTGACGAAGCAACACAAATTACCGTATTGGCTTACTTTTACGGAAACCCTCAAGCGTCGATTCGAAGCGCTGAATACGACTTACGTGTTGCAAGATCGTCAATTCAAAGAATTTTAAAACAGCACAAAATGCATGACTTTAAGTTCACACAAGTTCAACATCTACTCCCCCAAGATGGTCCTAGAAGAGTAGAATTTTGCGAAATGTTTCTTCTAAAAATCCAAGAAGACGAAAACTTTATGAAAAAAATAATTTGGACAGATGAAGCCAAATTTTCGCGAGAAGGAATCTTTAAGTAAAAAAAAAATCATTTCTGGGCAGACGCATACCCACATTTGACGAAAGAACAAAAGTTTCAAGTTAAATTCAGTTTTAACGTTTTTGCTCTTATAAAAGACAACGCACTTAAGTTTTATATTTACGAAGAAGTGCTGGATAGCGAAAAATATCTTGAAATATTGCGCACCATCGTTACAGACTTTGTAGATGACTTGCCAATTAACGAAGCCATAAGCTGCTGGTATCAGCTTGACGGAGCACCAGCTCATTGCAGCCATGAAGTTACCGAAGAACTTTATGAAATGTTTGAGGACAGGTGGTTTCGGCGCTTGGGTCCCTGGAATTGGGCACCAAGGTCTCCAGATCTAACGTCCCTAGATTTTTATTTGCGGGGGTTCATAGAAGAAAAAGTTTATACTAACCGTCCTCCAGTGCAATCGACAGAAGACCTGATAAATCGGGTACAAAATGCTGCAGAAATAAGAAATACAACATCTAGTGTGGAATCAAGACTTATTGCATATTTAGAAGTAAATGGGGGGCACTTTGAACACTTGTAAATTTACATTTCAAGTATTGTTTTGTTTTTTTGAATAGGTTATTGATAAATATTTTTTTGTAGATTATTAAATTTGTTATTGTTTTAGTATTCTGTCGTTTTTTAATACATACTGTAGCATGCCAAAGTTAAGATAATTAAAATAATTTTTGAAAAAATCTGAAATTGTTCGATAACTTTTAAGATATCAGATATAAATGCATTGCTTCATCAGCGGAAATCGGAAGAATACGATTACTTGGAGCATTTTGTTGGCCATATTGAACAAAATTATCTTGAATCCGGCAAAATTTCCTTGCAGTCATCGGCGGCAAATTCGGATTTCGGGCGTTAAACGTCCTGCATATTCTCGTGACAATCCTATTGTACTCTCCATAAATTGCAAAAAGGTTGAACAGATCGGCATTTGTGTATTCTTGATTCATGATTGTGATTAATTTCAATAAAAAAACTATGAATGAGACAATTTCTAATTTTACACTTTGACTATGATATAAATAAGTGGTAACTATGGTTACATCAATAGAAAGGTATTTTAATTTTGAATATGCTATTGCAACAAAATACAGGGTGTTCTATTTGAAATATGAAAGTTATTAACGTTAGAAATTAAGTCATCTTTACATCGATTTTTCTCTAATAATTTCTCAGGACATTAAGAAAAATCATAATGAAATCTTTAAAATAATGTGCAGAGATTCCAAAAATTAAACTCCATGTTTATCAAGCAAATAACAAAAAAGTTATGATATATTTTCGATCAACTCGCATTTGTCGATTTTTAACGAATAAAATTAAATAACTCTAAAGCTATTAACTTTAAGTATAGAGAAAGGTATATCCATTTTACTCAAAATTTTGTGTAGAATTCAAAATTTTATCAAAATATGAGGTATCCTATTTGAAATAACAAAGTTGTTATTACTTCCGGCAAAACCTGAAGTGATTTTTTTATGAAAATATTTTCCAAAGATAGTTTGAAATGTATAATAGAAGCCATAAAATTTTCATATCGATAGCTTTTGTCATTCTCCAGAAATTTCTAATAGGCCATGACCGTGGGACACCCTATATAAGTTCGGACCCAGCGCGTCTGGTATCCCTTTTTCAATCTCAATACGGCGATATGGAACTGGAATGCTTCGAATATTTCTTGTACTAAGGCTCTATCTCCACTCAGGAAACTCTTTGTTTTCATATACAAAAACGCATAATTCGAATATTGATACATGAAAGAGTGTTAAAATTCTCAGTTTGTCAAAATATTCTCTGCATCATGTTCTTGAGTTGCTTCCACAGATTGATCTTATAATTCTCTTTTGAGCAATAAAGATGGTCTGGCTTATAGGTGCTGTACCCCAAAGGTTGACCCATACCTTATCAGAGATTCAATGTTAGCATAATAACATTTCATAAGATTTTTTTGATCTACTACTTGTCTAAGGTTCTTAAACATAAAGTAAATAGTAGGATTTTTTTGGAAAGTGAGTCACAATGTACCCGCCACTCTATATTCTGGTCTAGAACAACTCCCAAGAATTTCGCACTGCATGCCTAATACATTTCTTCCTCATTTATTTGGAGGGTGTAGTTTGGAATATCTCGGTTGTTTGTATGAAATCTCACCACGTTGGAGTTTGCACTATTTATGGTTAGCTAATTCGCTTTGAAAAAGCTTACATCTTCGTTGATGGTATTTTGTCTCCTTTCACTAGTGCTGCCGTGTCATTGGCAAATAAACTGATGTAAGCTTCTTTAAAAAAATCCCTTTCCTCGGCCTTGTAACTCTAGAGACGAGGTATTTTATTTAAATTATATAGAAAACAAAATACAAATAAGAAAAAACAACCACAAAATCTCTATATAACAAGTATTAATCTAAGAACTTTATTTTCATCTAGCAGAATTCAAAAAATGAAACACGTATTCAAATCAATAAAATGGTATATAATACTTGGAAAATAATCGAATATCAAATTTATCTTATATCACAAGTCAGATACGAACGGAACCATCCAAGACTGAGTCTAAAATTCTTCTCTGACCGAGCAGTGCTGGAAATACTAACACAAACAGTACAATCCGCCTTAGGCGTCCACAATAAAACATGTTTTTACTCGGATATTTTAATGCAAGGATAGGAAAAGCTCAAAAAAGTGAAGGTAGAAACATTGGAAAATACGCACGAGGCTCATATATGGCCAGTGACTTGTCGAATGCGCTCTTGAAAATAATTATCACATCATCCTAAGTTCGATCCCGTGTACTGATCAGTACAGAAGAACTCCATCAATCAATGTCATATTTTGTTTATGTGGGTATGTAAATCAGAAAATAACAAAAACAACTTTTAGAGTCTCCTGTCTGTGTCTGTGTCAGTATCGTATAAGTATTTGACGTCATATTGTAATGGCCAGTATGGATATTATAATACGATATTTAGTATCAGACGTATAGTGTAAGAATCATATTTTCAAGTTGATGTCTTGCGAATCTTTTATCCACATATCGAGCGATCCAAAAAAAATCCATTTGCAGTAGGCATTTGAAATGGGGAGATTGTCTTTACTTGAATCATCTGCAATTGCATTTGTATTGATTAAAACACCACTTGTCACATTTAGCTTCCTATCTGTGTTTAGCAAAGACATGTTCTCATTTTCAAAGGCCTACTGGGAATGAGTTATTTTTTGGATCGCTCGATATAGCTGATATATTATTATCTCTTGCAAAACTTCATAAATAAAAATCTTTATAATTTTTACATTGTGTTGTTATCTTCGACTTTTCATCTAATAATTAATACCAAACACAATTTGAAAGAGAAATAAATCATTACCAATCCATCAAACACCCCCATAGGTATATATTTATTTATTTTACGTGTATACCACGTCTAGCCATATTATGCATATTCATACGCGCGCACACAGTGTTATCAGAGGGTTGTTATATTCGTCTATATACAATGGCAACGCGACATAACAAAAGCAAACATTCAATAATAATAACCCATCGAATATTGAAAATTAATTATATGGTTAATTTTAAATGCCGCCATCATTACTGTTTTCAATTCCACCGATGATAACACTTGAATTATGACCCGATGATGGATAGTAAATCAATTTTTGTCAGGGTTTTGTAGCTAGCTCACGCAAGCAAACATACGGGTGGTGCTCTAAACAGTGAACACACAGACAGACACATACACAAACGCACTCACATTTGCATATACAGGGTGATTCATGCTCGATGGTATCTTGGAAGTTTCAGGGAAATGACTCATGAATCGTTCTGAGAATTTTGTAATTCAAATTAGAGAAATATTTGCATTAGTGAAGAAAATGTTGTCAGAGCTGAGAGCACATCGAAACAAGTGTATTACAAGAACAAACGAATAGTATGAAGTCAGCGTTCAGAGTTACCTACCTGAATTTTGGAAGAAATCTCAATTCAAATATTACTGACCAAGTTAAGAGTAGTAAATTTAGTAATAGTATCTTCAATGTAAAATGTATTCCGCCAGGGCTGCTTAACAACCTTGCTAATCTCGAAGCAGAAACCTGGGAAGCTCTTCCCCAAAACTGTCATCTAGTAATACTTGCCATGGACATTGAAAAGGCGTATGCAATTGTTTGGAAAGGCCATGCAATCAGAATACTCAAATCAAAGAACATATCTGGAAAAAATAGAAGATTCAAGGAATCTAGGACATCGAGTCGCGAACAAGTGAAATAGTTAATGGTCTCCCTCAAAGATCAATCCGTGGCCTGTTACTATTCTTTGTCGCCATCAACGACAGTACTAACACTATGGACCTCCCGATCAAATTTCACGTATTTGCTGATCATTTGACTAACCTACAAGGGTAAAAATCCTGATGTGAGCAGCAGCATTATGCAGGATGTAGCTAACAAAATCTTCAAGTGGTCAACAGAAACTGGGTTCAAAATATCCGAAACAAAAACCGATGATTATACCAAAAAGAAAGAAGGAACCGATTGTTTATCCAGGCTCAACATTCTCAAGGTCATATGTTCTACTAAATGGGGAGCCAAAAGCGAACAACGTCTTCAAATCTATAGAAATCGGGTCCAAAATCCAATATGGATGTATTATATATGCTTCAGCCAGACAAGCTGTAGTCCACTCTCTAGAAACAGTTTAAAATACAGCCATACGACTGAGCCTAGGTGCCTTCAGATACAGCCCCACATCCAGCTTACTTGCGGAGTCCGGCGATTTACAACTGGTTAACTCAGAAGAAAGTTACTTTGCACATTACATTCCTGCAACATTGTCGCTACCAAAGACAACACAGCCACCAACCCGTTTACAGACGATCTACTAGAACAGATCATCAGATATCCCTATCTCCCTAAACCCTAAACCATTAGGTAAGTATTAGAATCAGAAAGAACAATTAACAAGAATTAGGCTTGAACATAATTGATATATACAAAAACCATGTCCATCCCCTACCTCCATGGGGCTACCTAGCTCCAAATATCAATCAATCAATACATTTTGCAATCTATTTCTAGAAATAAAAGACTACTACCAAAATTATACAGCAGTCTAAATATCATCCAAAGATAACCTAAGAAGATATACAGTTTCCACAGAGAAACTTATCTGCAGATCCAGCAAATTCCCCGAACCGTTCAACATATTCAGTTGCGAATCGTATGCTATCTCAAAGGCTCTGGAGGTAATCATGGAGCTCCCAACAAACAACGACATATTTGTTATATTCTCGCACTCCAAATCCTGTTTAACACAATTCATAAACAACTTTTAGAATTTAAGAAAGAGAACACCACAGTGAAGCTGTGCCGTACTCCAGCCCACCAAGGAATCGAGGGTAATGAGAAAGCTCTTTAGGAATCCTATTATAGGTACTATGCAACTTACTTAGTATGTCTTTTAAATTTCTGGGAATATTGGTATCTGATCACTCGTCAAAACGCGGACAATCCACTTGAACGTGTTTTTTTTATTGACCATAACTGGTTTTATTTCTCTCAATTTTTATGTTTTCAACTGCCATGTTCGATTGTATACTTTAATTGTTTTGGAATGGAATAATTTCAAATCTGCTGCTACGGTGATATTTAGAACTGGATCTTCCAAGGCTTCCTTTGCATATTTGTCAGCTAGGTGATTTCCTTCTGTGCCAATGCTTGAAGTAACCCAAGAAAAAAATATTGGGTACAGTGATTTCAGCTCTTCAAGTATAAACTTCGCTAAAGAGCAGAGGGTATATGCTGGGTATATGTAGAGAATTTAAAGGGTGACTATCATCAATTCTTGTACAGTAGCCGTTTGTGTAGCTGTGTGCCTTGTGGAGTTTGAAAAGTTCGTATGTAGAGGCTTCTGAAAGTTTTAACTTCTGGATCACGTTGCCAATAACAAATGTATGGGCTACTCGTCCGTTTGTTTTTGATTAATCGCTGAATATTTGTTGATATGCGGGATACTGGGATACAATGGTTTTAAGGTAAGTTGAGGACTTTGTGTCTTTCTTATTTAGGAAAAGTAGTTGGGTATTTTTGCAAGGTGGGGAGATGAGCCATGCTGAGGATGTTTGGATATTGATGGCATTTGCTGTAACCAGATGTCAGCAGGAAATCGTTTGCTTCTTTCATAAAAGGGGAGATTCTTCTTTGCTGATTGATTACTTCGGAAGTGTGTGATAGGACTTGAGTTCTGGGCCTGACGGTTTGCTGCTTATGTAAAGCTCTGTTCTTGTCTTTTCAAGTTCAACAGTAAATCGACAAGTTCGTAAAGGAAACTGTCTATTGGAGTTGTGCAAAACGCACTAGATGTAAAGCGGAGTGCGTTATTCTGGATTGTGTTTAGCACTTTCAATGTCGTAGCGGAGGCAGATGAGTAGGAATTGCAACTATTGTCTAATTTGGAGCTAATCAACGTTCTATATAGTTTCAGTAGTGTTTTGCGATCTCACATGTTCGTGAGGCATTTTATAAGATTCAGTCTTTTTTTGGAATGTTTGTGACAGATATTGTACATGAGGCTTCCAGAATAGGGATTGGTCGAAAATTAGTCCCAAGTAGGTACATATTTTATTTAGGTATTATACGACAATATTTGATCTTCAAGTTTTAAAATAGGTAGATAGGTTTTTTTAGCCGAGAATCTGAAACCGTTCTTTGTGGACCATTCAACATGTTCTTCTTTCGTGAAGTAAACTCTATTTACTTAATAGTTTATCGACTGAAAATATTTTCAATTCAGCAATGTTGCCTTTCATATGTGAAAGTGTTAGAAACTTTGATTTTACAATAAGAAAGTTATTGATGATATCGTTTTCCTGAGAAACAATTAAAATCCCTTTGATTTTATTATAATTAAAACAACTGCCTTTGCAAGTCTATTATCTTCACATTTTTGTTATTTATAAATAATAGACTGTCATGGCGATAAAATATCAGAGAGATACTTGGTTCTATTTTGTAAGCAACGTAACCATTACGTTTGCCGTTTTTCTCGAAATCTGTTACGTTAATGTTAGTTATAAACTGTTCATATGACTATTAGAAGTTGCGTTTCAGCAATTTAGAATTTATTCTTTATGTATACTTAATTGACCTTTAAAGAATATTAACGTTCGCTAAATTTTATCGGTTGTTTGCAAAATAGGGCCTATTGTATAAAAATATTTATTTATTATACAAGAGAAAAAGTACTAGATTTTAGCTCGAGAGCTGAAATCTAATATTTTTTCTCGTGTATAATACACTATTTTTTTCTGTAACGGGAAAAACGATGATTTAATATTGAAAAAATATTACAATATATTAATGTCAAGATTGTCAAGATTATGGAAGTAAAATTTGAAGTTTCAAAGTGGAAGGCGACAATAAGACATGCGTTGCTAAGTAAACGTTTACAGTAATCAAATATCTGTCAATTTAATTATGTGTTTTGATTGATATTTATGTGTATACATATCTACCCGGGAAAAAAAGTACTCACTTTTTTCCCGTGGGGAAAAAAATATATTTGGTGCAAACGAGACCGTATGAAATTACTCAAATGAAATTTAGATGACATTTTACATTATTGAGGATAAAATTTTATCTAGGATATTGTGCGACTTGACTGAAGTTTACTTGAGGATTAAATTTGGTGGGTAAAACTTGGCTGCTTTTTAAAAGCAACTGAAGAATCTAATGCATATCAGGAGCTATGAATTAAGGAACTTCAAAGAACTTGGTATCCAATTATATCTCACCTCTTTAATTAGCGACGCCGTTATGCAACTTGGCTTTCTTTCAGATTTATGTTTTTTGCTGCGATATCATTATATTTTGTCAAGTATTTCTCATCTCTTCATTTAAACAAAAGGTTATTAAAATGTGTATTGTCATTACAAAAACGCTTTCTGTGTTATTTAACGTAAAAGTGGTAATTAATAACATATAAAGTTATCTAATTAATCATCAAGTCACCTGGAAGTAATCAAAACTGATAAGTAGTCTGAGTCAGTCAGGGATAAATATAGAGTTTTTTGGACATCACTATCACGTGAAAATTGAGATTAGTAATAAGAAGATTGTTTTACTAGAAATACCAAATTGCAAGTTTATAGATCAAATAGACTCTAAGCTATGGGAGTTTGAAGATGGCCTGAAATGGTTCGTGTAAAATTTTGCAACTAGTTGCACTCACGTTGTTGTCTCAATGTTACCACAGTCTAGTATAATGCTGTCTATAAAATATTGGATATAAAAGAGAGAACATCAATTTCATTGAGAACTTGTTAAAAGTAATTAAATTATAAAATTAAATTATTATTCGCAAATACATGGAATCAACCTCACTTTGATAATTTTTACTCGAGTATCAGTTAAGACTCAAAACTGAAAGACCGACAACACTGTACCAGATCGACGTTTTGACAGCGGCGATTGTGCGATAGTCGCGGTCGCGTTGCAGTTGCTCTTTACGTGATAACCCCGCCGGTGTGTCAACCTGTTGCTATGCCAACTTGACTTGAATTATAAACAGTTTATTTTGAAGAATACAATACTTTTACTTTATTGAAACATTTTCCATTTAATATTACAAATAAAGATTCAGATAATAGTCGCTCCAGACTTATGCCGTGAAGTCACAGCATGACTAATTTTGTACTGCACTAATACAAATTATACTAATTGAAAACGCTGAGTAAACAATAATTGATTGAAGCTATGAATGTTTTGAACAAAAATTTGGATCAAATAATTTCATTACAACCATAGACAAACAAACAAAGTATATAAATATATTATGCAGAATTAACCAGTGAGCATTCGAGAACTATACATAGAGTGTCGTTTAAAAGGTCATACTAATAATTTTCGATATGAGCAAGAACTTTGAAGAGCTGCAGTTATTTTCAATCGACAGAACAGCAGGTATAATTTATGTCACACAATTTTCAGAAACATGCGTTAACCTTTAAACGTTAAATTTACTATCGATCGTGAATCACCCTGTATATGAATATATATACAAACCGAGCAGCTCTGCTGGGCGCATCATACCGAAATTGATGGCGGCCGCGAATTTATTGTGATATTTATTGCTGAAAAGATTTATTCGTGCGCCGTTCTGACCCGGTTTCGGTATTTTATGTGCGCTGCAGTTACAAAGTACCTAGGAAAGGGAATTATATTGTGTGAGCTCAATGGAATTGGAAGCCAGTGTATGTGTGTGATATGATATTAGTTTTATGTTCAGCTGTGTCACAAACTATTAGGAGATTCATTTATTTCATAATTATAAAATTATCATACTTACCATCTATTTTTTACTTTCATAGCAGAAAGCTTCGCTATCGTGAAAAATTTTCAATTTTCAGTTTTCAACAGATGTTTATGTTTCACGGTTCCCTGAATTAAAAAAAAATCATTTTTCCAGACCTTGAATTGTCTGTCTGTATGTTGCTCTGTGCCAAGATTATCTTGGGAACTGATGGTGTGATAGCGCTCGCCTGAGGACAGAATGGGCATCCTTATACTAGCCGGAAAAACTGTTTTGCTCAAGTCTGTACAGCAAAAGCGGCTCTAACGATTGTCATTGACAATCTCATACAAGGCTTATCTCTGAGAAACAGCAAGGAACACTTGCAAATTTTCTTACTGTCTATCCATATTCTGGCTGAACGGATCATTATACCTACGTCATAATTGAATAAGAACATTGTTTGCCTTGGCACGCTGAAAAAAGTGAGAAAATGAATGGTCGCAATATTTGATCAGACGATTTTTATATTCGATGGATTTTTTCAGATATTCGTGTGAGTGGACTCACCTGATTTTTCAATTACTAATTCGTCAAAAATTGCTGAAATTTGAGATAAAGCAAATTCAATTATAATTACACTAAAATTAATATAATAAACTGTTACTGAAACCTTGACCGAGCAAGTATTCTATCGCACATGTACTGTCAATCCTCCAGTGGTTGACGACAATTGTTGTAGATTTTACACAAAAAAATCAGAGATCATAGGACCTCAGGTAGCACAGAAAACGCAGGTTAACAATTCACTACACACGTGTGGACACATGCAGATACCATATGCGACAACATACAATAGGCAAAGATTGTTATTATGTGTCACATTTCACCCGAGCGAAGCCGGGTTTTCATCTAGTAGCCTATAAAACGAATATAAATATTACCTACCATTTTCTTTGCAATCAGCAGTGGGAGGATTTTCCCCCTGTGTGTTTATGGAACTAACATATGACACATTCTTTACAGCTGTGTATTGAATAGAGCAAGAATATTGATAAATTCTTGTGCAAATTATGATTATCTTCAATATACGAGATTTGCTGAGGGTCATTAATATTGTCCAACCAAAATTGACAAATAACAAACCAATAACTCGCTTATGTTAAATAGAACACTTAACTGTAATCTCAGTACTTTTTAATTTTCTTTCGATTGGTAGATTTTATCATTTCATTTAGTTAAAAAAACTCCACCGATCTAGTAATATTACAGATATTATTGCTTCAATGATAATTTGTTTTGCGAAATGAAACATTTAAATATCACCTAGATACTGCCATTATTTCATTAGCTATTTAGCAAAGTTAATGTGATTACTGTAAATTGAATTTTTCAATTAAGTTATGACAGAATAATTCAGTAATAATATTTAATAATAATAGCTTACTCCAGGTTCACAAACGAATACTTTTTAAATCCAATTATCATTTGCGGCGAATTATACGCAGTTACCTTATGTTAAGAATAGAATTTTTGCTCGAAAAATTATAAAAGCAAGCTTTTTGTGAGACTGCAACGAAAATGAAGTAAATGTTTTGTTTATTTTTATAGATTATCTGACAAGCGTGAATTGGAAACTATTCACCAAATTCTAAAAAAAACAAGTAATCGCTTATGTCTGTTTTATGAAGGTGATTATTATTAATAAAAAGACTTACCCGGTAAAATCACTTTAAAGTAATAATAACATTGCTAAATAAACAATAATATTTATAAATGCTCAAAAAATCTATAAATCTCTGACATTCAGATACTGAAGATAATTATTTAAATCGAAATAAAAATAAAAAGCACATGGTTTAGCATGAATGAACTCAGTGCTTCTATTCTATTCTTTTCTATTTAACATAAGTGATATATTGTGTTTCGATTTGGACAAAATTCTGAGCCAATTTTAAACACTCTGTGCAATTTTCACTAATTTTCATACAATCTAGATATGTATAGTTTGTTTCACGAATAAAGCTATTTCCTGTAACCATTCACGAACAACGTACATTACGTTATACTTCTCTTCACATGTCATAATCATTAAATTTTCTACTACGTTTGTCGATCTAAGCTGTGACATCAGTATTTCAAGGCTTATACCATGATAGGACGCTGCTCGTGACATTTTAGAGAAATCAGATTAATTAACTTATATTTTATAAAGCAAGCAAAAGTTTTATATTTTATGTTTCCGCATTATTGTTAATAATAAATCCTTCATATAATTGCTTATTTAATCATTCGTTGCGTTTTCGTCCCTAATTATATGAATTTACATAAAGCGTATAAAAAATTGAAATACCAGATCTTATCTCAAAATTGTCACGCTACTGATATACTCATCTCGGTTGAATTGATCCGTTTTTCGTGTTTTTAAGGCAGACGCCATTATTCGTGAAACGAACTATAAATATGTTTCCAGATTCTCCCTTTATAATCTTATGCCTTTGGATAAAAAATGAAAGGAGGTAGAACATGATGAATTAAGTATGTGTTTCGAAAAATCTTTGAAAAGATCTCAAAATGTCTGTTGGAAATAAATATACAGTATTCTAAAAAAAAAACAATAGTGGATTCCGAAAATGGAATAAAAAACAAACAGGTTTCGTTTAAAATAAGCGAATCAGCGTTACTTTAAACGTCAATATTTTTAATCGGCGGAAACATGCGAGAAAATGTATAGTGTATAAATATTTCAATAATGAGTTCATTATTGTCTAAAAAAATATTTATCTGCATTAATATAGTATATAAAATTGTGCCTAAACAAGGGGTCTGGTCAACGAAGATACAGTGAAATATTATTTATTGAAAAGTATTTTTAAGGAATATTTGTGTAATGCTTTAGGAATATTTGTGTAATGCATCACTTTGAACTAGATAAAGCTCCACGTGACATTGTTGGACGTTGACATATCTTGATCATTTTTCCAATATTGTGTGTTTGCTATACGTGCCCTACCTACATGTTGTCGAAGCAATCAAAATCATAATAGCTCAATCAACTTCCATCATTCCACATCACGTGAAGCTTGAACATTTCCACAAAATCCCACCTGTATTGGTAGGTAGGCACATGCCGCGCACAATCGTGGATATACCTACCCACTACCCACCTCATCATGTACGGAGGTTCTCGTATACTTCGCTATCGCTATGCTGGCTACTAATCAAATTATCTTGATCCAGGCACGTGGGCGCATCGTTCATTTGTTTGCCTACACCACCTGCCTTTCACCCCTTCACAGACGCATACAAGCCTATCCGCACGTTATGCGCCATCCGCAATCCTTTGTGGGGGCCGCCGACTATGTACGTGAGACCTTGGCAACAACAACAACAACAATCGAATTATCGAGACAAAATTGTTTTAGAACCCTCGTAGTCTTCGCTATGTCACTTTACTATATGAATAGAAAGGCATTGCTGAGAGGTTCGCGAACGGCAAGCTAATGCTGCTGCTTCTTACTGTATTCTGTACCTACATCAAATTGTTATTCTACTCGTCTTGTCTGCGCTATTCATTTGAATTTGAAGAAAGAAACGATGAATTAGAAGTATATAATAAATATTTTTTACCCAGAATTGGACCGCCTCTATTAGTTGGTGCACTTGTGAAGTTGGTGCAATTGAAGCTAGATTGAAGACTTTTGGCACTAACCTCGAATCTACCAGAACCACTAGAATTAATATTATTTTGTATTTTTCAGTGTAACAACTAATAAAGTCGGTGCAATTTTTTGTAAGAAATATTTATTTCACACGTTTCAGTGTAACATTAGTCATCAAAATCGTTGAATTCACTAATACCAAAGAAGATAGTACTTATTGACTGACGAACCCCAAACGTAGGAGGTATACAATTCGACTGTGTGCTTTTTTGCTTTTTTTTGCTTGTGCGCGCCTTTCATATAGTCATCGTAGTCCGATTTTGATGATTTTTTATTCATTTGAAAGAGGAGTCTTGAGAAATGGTCACTTATTCATAAAAACGGGAATCCGACATCTCCTTCCCTCCGAGGCGGCAATTTTTCTCGAAAATTGAAAATCTGAATTGAACATTTTTTCAAAAGAGTAACGGTTTTCGAGGTAGACGCATGTTAAATTCTAAAGTGCAATGTGGAGAGGGTGATTTCTGTCGAAAATTGAAAATCTGTGGGCAGTACATGAAGGACATAATTATTTGTAACAACATTTATAATGAACATTTTTCCCTTAGAGTTACGGTTTTCGAGTAAAATCGATGTTAAAATGGTAACAACTAAAATATTCAAGCGTATTTTCGCAGCGATGTTCTGAGATCTCAATAATAACAACTACAAGCAAGGAATGTACGTGGGTAATAGGATAAGTACTATCTTCCTTGGTATTAGTGAACGTCCAACGATTTTCGTGACTAATGTTACAATCAAAAGTTTTAAATAAATATTGTTTACAAAAACTGGACCGACGTTATTAGTTGGTGCACTGAAAAGTATAAAATAATATTAATTTTATTGGTGCTGGTACTCGTGAAGTTGGTGCCAAATCTACCTGCAACTGCACAACTTCAAAAGTAACAGCACCAATAAAATTAATATTATTTTATACTTTTCAGTGCACCAACTAATAACGTCGGTCCAATTTTTTGTAAAAAAATATTTATTCTATTACCAACGTATATTATTTGCTTGTACTTGTTATTATTCAGAGATCTCAAAACATCGCGGGAGAAATACACATATTTCAGAATTTACCATTGCTGTAACTCGAAAACCGTAATTTCATTTCAAAAGTGTCCAATTTATGTTGCTACATTTAATCTCTAATTTGGCCGTCTCATATTTATTATATTTTTGCAAGAAATTGCCCCCTCCACATATCGGAAATATACAATATGTCAGTTCGCAACCGCTCATATCAAAAACATTTTCCTTTTCTTAAGTACTGGGTTACTATGTTGATGTTGTCTCTCTTATATCGTCTATAGGAGCCCGTATATAGTTAGACATGTCCCTAAACTTGGTTCCAGTCCAGGTAAATTTTTAGTTTAGGATGGGCAGTACGAAGAGATCAAATCAAAGTTGATGAAGTTTTGGAGGAGACCAAGAACTCTTCAAATATTTACAATGATTTACCAGTTTCTCGAAAATTTACCACTCTTTATGTCTCAAAAAATATTCCATTTAAACATTTTCGGAAATGGTCTCAGCTTCAATTTTGCCATCTAATAAATGGTCCCCTCTACCCCGTTTGGAGAGGATTTTTGTGGAGAAAAACATGCTAAATTTCAATTTTTCTATTATTATTATGAAAACAACGGGTATAAGGGACATTTGAGTTTGTGGGCCATCTCGACCTTCAGGTCTTTTGTACCATCCCGTCGTGTATTATTGTACTATTAGTTTAAATCCAGCTTCTTGACATAATTAATTAGTGCTCTTGCACCTTTTAAGTCCTCATAGGACGCTCTTCCTAGGACCCTTAGTCTTTTAGGCGCTAAGTTTTCGCATTCAGTTAGATTGTGCTGGTTCTATGCAAAATCTACAGGAATCATCTTCTTTAGATGGATTTTGACGGGCTAAGGCCCTGTGGTGATTCCAACCAAGTTTCTCAGATAATTTCATTTAGGAGAAGTAGGTTATTCTCCTTTGAGTATTGCCATTCTAGCAGGCGTTTGGCCTGACTGGCTTGCTTTAGGTCGTTTTCAGCCTTGATTCCATTTTTTGTTTCTGTTTTAACATATTGTTTTGCAAGTCCGTAGAATCGCTCGGAGCCTATTGGAAGCCTTTCTGAGCATTTTCTAGCCAGAAACTCAGCTTTTTCGTTGCCATAAATATTCTTGTGCCCTGGTATCCTTATGAGGCAAACTTTGTTACCTCTTGCCATGTAATTCCTTTACTAGTTTCGATGTTTTAGCAACAGTTGCCACTACTTTGATGGCGACCTGGTTATCACTTGCTATATAGATTTTAGCCCCCCTGTGATTCATTTTACGAATCGCATGGGTGCATTCTGTAATAACCTCAATTTTTCTAATCGACAACGGTTAGTGACATCACAGACTCCCCTATCTAACCAAAAAAATCATCTAGAAGTAATAATTTAGCCATCATATATCGTTTAGAATGACGCTTGTTATCCACAACTTAAAACCAGAAAAATGTCAGTAGTCTTATAGATCAGATCAACTGCAACAACCTCCTTCTGGGAAGCTAGGAAGTATTCAAGAACCGTAAACATGTTTATTCCTGTCATGGAAAGAATTTACAAACTGCACTATGTGATTATAATAATAATTGTATGAATCTGAATATTCTTATTATATTCTCTCAATTCTTATTTTTTGTTCCAGGTAAGCGCCTCATCAATTGTAGTTATTTTGGTGAATAGTCAAGCAACATATATTTTCAGCTATATCAAAATATTCAATAGGTATGTAAAATTTCAAACGTTAAGAACATGTAATCTAGAGAATGGTGCTTAGATTGTGATAACCGCTTATTGGTTTTGAAATTTTCTTATGCCTTAGTTTTATAGGTCATTTCCCATTAGAAAAGTTGAACTTGACATTGAGTTCAGTCATTTATTTACTTGAAGCTAATCTCTGGGAATTCTCATAACCGTGAAATCATAGTGAGCACCATCTGCAAAGGATCAGTGGCGACCGTCTGTCTCTGCCTTTAGCTTCATGAATCTTTGGCACATGTATATACCTACACTCCAAGTATATGGCTACCCACTTCATAAGCCGAGATCTCCTTAAGGGAAATCATACCGTGATATATTCGTCGTCATCTCATCTTCTCGTATTACATACATCAACTGCTCGTGCGAGAGAAGGTAGTAGTAATATAATATATGAGAAATTAGCATATACCCGAAAATGAGCCTGCCCACGTCCTCCACCTAACCCTATTCCGCTCCCTGGAAAACCCCCCGAACGAGTCCCTTCTTTTTACATAAGCACCACCAACGACGATATATGCGAAAAACAGATGATGAGTTTTCCTCTCCTGCCCTTTTTGGCTGGACATGAAAAGAATTTTGATGGAAAGGACTAGCTCGCGCAATATTATACTTGATAACGTTTATTCGGCTACCGCTCTTTTTCTTTGATAAGGCATTCCTCATGTTTAATATCGATTCTAAGCTCGCCCATTGGCGCTCGCAGCTGTTGTTGCTGTTGGTGGAAAAGTTTGTTCGATTTTTGTTCTTTTTTCTTTCCCTCTTTTCGTTCTCTTTCTTGTGAAAAGGCCGACTTTGATTTATGGGGCTATTATTAGGGTAATTCTGTTTACCTAGGCGCCTCCCTGTTGCGAAAAGGAGCAATTTAAATATCAAATGTGCTATCCATGAGTGTGTGTGTGTGTGTGTGTTTTTGTTTATCTGTCTGGAAAGGAAACTTACCTAACGTTTATTCACCCTTTCTGGAAAATATAATAAGAAAGGTGCTGTAGGAGTGTATACGTTAATTTGAAAATTGAGAACAATACTAAAGTTGATAGGGGCTACTCGGCTAAAATATTTTCATGAATGTGGCACTTACCGGAAGCAGATGTATTTGTTATGTCAAATGGAACGCCCAAGATATTTTTACATGCTTAGAATATTCATTATATTCTAAAACATTCCATGAATAATGTCTTATACCTCAGGGAAAACGATTTTTACATTCTTATTTCAAATTTTATGTGAAAAATGACGATTGCCTATCCAGTACATACATAATTATAATTTTTTCCTTCAAAGAAGTCCTTATTATTTTTGGGTTTGTTTTCGTGTGGAAGAATATTGACTATGGTAATAATTGTATGATATTTTGATAATTATTACTAGAGGTTGAGATCAAAAATGAAGAATAAAAGTCGAATTTATAAAAACGCCAAAAGTCATGTTTTACAAATGGAAATCACCTATTTCTATATTTTTGTCTTACAAAGTAATATTAATCAGGGTAACTTTGTACTTACAAGACTGCCCATTCCGAAATTTGTAGTTTTCGAAATAATTGGCAATTTAACAAGAACTCTCCATAACTTTCTCAAGTTGTGTTAGAAGTGGACCATGTAGGTAATTATTATACCTACTCGTTATTTCAAAAATTTTGGTAACTATCATGCTGGGGCGATTAAATTATACGAGTAGATGATTATGTTTATTTACTATCTGACAATTATGATGAAGTTATTTCAAGAACATGTAACTCATTTCCCACGCGATATTCTAATTAACAGAAATAAGCAAGCAAAAACAACAACAACAGAAAAACAACTTGAAGGGTTTTTTATCCGTAAAAGTTGAAGTAGAAATAAAACAGTTTTTACCTTGGAAAATATTGAAATTGCAATTTTTGGGTATTTTGCCGATATCAAACAATATCTACTTGGAAAGTAGCATTAGAATCAGTAGATATTATCAAAAGATAATTTCAAAGGGTTTTATGTAGATTATAAATTAAAAGGAATAAATTTAAATTATTTATGTAAGTATTTGTATAATTTAGTCTTCTCGACATTATAATTATTGAAGAATTTAAATAACAGGTACCTTAATATTGTTATTTGTGAGACACTCGTTTGGCTTTTTAATTATTTCGTATGCAATCAAGGCCCACTTTTAAATCAACTTAAAATTTATGTTGAGTTCATCCATAGAAAATGTTAAATTGCCAGTTATTTAGAAAAAAATTTTTTTTTTGGAAGAGACATTCTCTTAAGAAGATTTTTGGTTTTATTGTTCTATATGATAAAATTAAAAAATAAGAGATTTACATTTAAAAAACATTTGACGTTTTTTTGAATTTCATATATATTTTTCCTTTTAGATCACCCTCTACTAATAATTATCAAAATATTCCTTTGTCTACTAGTAAAGAAAGCCAAATGAGATAATACGGGCTTCATTATAGGGAAAAAATATGATTGGTCTGAAATCTATGACATAATATTTGGGCTTAGGTATAATTGATTTGCCTTCTCATTCTGTTTATTTGTAGCTTTCTGTACACACACTGTATAAAAATATTTTTTAGACCTGCCTTCAAAGTTCAACTTTCGATCACTGACTGTCGTGGCGAAAGTACTCGAAATCTGTAGCCGAATACATTAATTTGTTCCATACTTTACGCACTAGTTTAAGAAGAAAAAGGCCTTTACCTTCGCACTGACTAAGATATCAGTTAGAATAGTAATTTTAGGTGACTACTTTTTCTCAAAATGTGATTTCATATCAAAATATTCAATATGGATGGAATTTAATAAAAAAAATACCAAATAATCTTGCTTATTGTGGTGCTGGTACTTTTGACGTTGATTTCAAAAGCCCCGTTTACTTTGTGTAAAACTGGGCTCAGTTATTAAATTGTTATAATTAGTTCACTTCTATCGTATTCCACTAGTTGAATCCAACTTGGCTTCCGCCCAAGTCAAAATAGATAAAATCTGCTTTTAAATAAAAATGTATCGACGATTAGCATTAGCAAGTCCGATCTACTACTTGTAAAGTGGTGATTTTAGCTATTCAGTTGGAAACATAATATCTTTGCAACATGGGAGATATAAAGGCAAAATAAGTTGAACAAAGTTAGAGATATATTGTGCCGTAAATACTCAAGTCACTGACTTGCTATATTTATCTGAGTAGCGTTCATTGTTACTTGACCAAGTATACCTACACAACCATTACATGAATAGTTCCTTGTTAACTAATTGACATAAAAGCAAAGTCAGAACCGGATTATAAACAGAGAATCAGAAGACGACATCCAGAAGCTTCCAACTTCAAAATTACCAGAACCACTAAAATTACTATTATTTTATATTTTTCAGTGCTACTAACAAAGTCGGTCCATGGTTTTGTAAAAAATATTTATTTCACACTTTTGAATTTTGAGTGTATCATTAGTCATGAAAATATGAAAACCATTCAACGTTCACTAAAGAAGATACTAGGTTGCTTATACTTATTCAGAGATTTCAAAACATCGTGGAAATAGACATATTTCGGACTTTCCATCGCTGTAACTTGAAAACCTTATGATTTTTTAGAAAACGTTGCCAGATATGATCCCTTCTTTAATTTTCTCGTCTCAAATTTTCGATTTTTGAAAAAATGCCCCCTCCACCCCCTTTGGGAGAAGTTTTTGTGGGGAAGGACATGTTCAATGTAGATTTTTTTTTTCAATGCGACAAACTCTCAATAGTCCTCTATAAAATGAAAAAATCATCATGAAACCGGAACATGTTTACTATTTAAAAGGCGACAAACAGTCGAAATGTATATCTCCTCCGTTTGGTTCGTCGGTCAAAAAAGAATGTTACAAAGGCTTTCGAGACTCTCATTAAAAAAAATATAGTTAGAGAAGTGAGCATCTTCTTTTAATAAGTTATATGAAACTGGAAAATTAAATCCAACATCCTTGTCTTGCATGAGGACTTCCCCAATTAAATGGTAAATTCCGAAAGAACATACCTGAAATTAAAGAGAAAAAACTCAAACAACCAGCTTTGGTACGGCTCTTACAATATGATATCCGGCCTTTTGCAGTTCTTTGTAAACTTTTCAAACCATTCGTCAGATATTTTATAATACGAAACTTTCCTGCTATTTTCATTGATGATTGATGCAAGAACTACTGCTCCTTATTTATATAGAGCGATCAAAAAAGAAAATTTAATGTGCCTCGTAAATGTAGGAACATATAACTGCATGTTTTTACATCGTTTGAAACTGCATAGTATTGACACATTACTTGTGACTTTTTAAAGCAGAAATATTTTATTAATCAACCAAAAAGACTCGAAACAAGCAGAGTAAACTTCCTTTGCTTCTCTTCGTAGCCACACGAGATTACAGAAATTGCATATCATAGCGTGGCCTCGTGTACGACGAACATTGACGAACAACTTGACAATTACCTTAAATATTTGTTGTCTTCATTTATATTCGGGATCATGATCTGCTGTATTTTCTAAGCGAGAGCCGCTCGTTGCGCACAGCATGATGCGCAAAGACGCATTTACAAAATATATGCGTATGAAATTTCACACGATTTTTAGGGTGAGTTTAATCTCATATTTCCAATCTTCTTGTAATCAACATTGAAAGAAATACTTTGAATATGTTTGAGCTTTAGTAATCTGTGTCAGTTCTGAAGCTACTGAAATTTAGAGTAAAATTTAAAATACAAGTAGATAAAAGGATTCGCTCCTGTTTTTGAAATACATACACTTCCTAATAATGCAGTGCAAAGTCTGGAGCAATTGCGGGTATATTATCAACATAGCAATGTTATTACTTCTGTCCTGACTGATTTCTTGAATAACCTTTGATTATATTATATCCCACAAACTACCATCTTCTTCTTCTCTCCATATAATATTAGAGCTCCTCCATACTCACACAATTATTGCATATAAAACAACTAATTTAGACACAATTTTGAAATGTGTATATAAAGAGGAAGTTGTTGAAGGCTTCTCTGTCATGAGCGACGTAATTTCGTTTCCTGCAACATCTCCTGCTCATTTGTTTTTGTTTGTCGCATGGCGGGACGGTTTGATTGCTGCTTGAGAAAGTGGTTGCTTGGAAGAGAGTGAGAGCGGGACTTGGGGGGCGGTTGTTTGAACATAGACTGAACGCAGCATAAGGAAGAGGGTAATTCATATTGTTCGTTGGTAAACGACACCCCGCTATTATGGTGACGACATTTGCGAGAATTGCGGCTCGGAGACAGTCGTAGATATATTTATGTATATAGGAGAGACATTCAGCAGAAGATCGCGACCTAGCAAATCTTGGTATATTGATGCTTGAGGGGTGTAGTTTATATAGTTTATCTAAGTGAGATTATGAATGGCAGCTAGATGCATTTTTCTAAATAGTAGCACTAAATTTCATTAGAATATAAAAAATGCAAAACATAGGCTGGATGTGTTATTGAAACGACCGGGTGGAGTTGGGTGTGACAACTTCTACGATCTACTGGTACCTACAGCTTTCCATAATAGAGAACATAATATTTTCTTTTCAAATATCTAATCAATTTATTTATTTGTTCTCTTGATAACAACTAGCTTTGCTACATCTTCAAATATTTTTTAACACTGTTCTCTCCTTTGAAATCCCTCAACTTAACATACCTATAAGACTTTATATCAATTCTGGAGTTATTTTATAAAAAAAATGTTTTATTCTCTGCTAAGTAGGTACCGTTCCAAAACTCATAATATTTAAATATAATTCAAAAATAACGTATCATTCGTCTTTAGCTCTTCGAAAATAATCAGCAATCTGAGCTTTGATGATGAGATCTAACAAGAACCAATTCGCACTGATCTACTTCTGGTTAAGTGTTGTGTCCGATGAAAATAGAACTAGAAAGATTAGAATCTCCGGAATATCGTAACTCAATCAGGGTCGTTCATATCAAACCTAATATCGATGACATAATTCAACAGGTCAAGGCTTATGAAGTAGTTGCCTTTGTTCTCATCTTTAATACATATATTTATGTAAGTACCGGTTGCGACATCTGTTGTTGAATAGTTAATCCACAAACGCACAAAACAATATGGCGCATCTAGTTCGAGTTCATACCATGCATTATTAAATTAATTCATGGATAAATAAAACGATAAAATTGACAACACACATTTGTACACAAGCAACAAGCGCTATACAAACAGTATACGTAGACGAAGTCCCGTACATCTTTTAGTAATGTATAAAATCAGTGATTCTTTATGGTGAAATTTTTTTACAAAAGAAAAAAGTGAATACGGAATCATTTCTATTGAGTATTTGAAGAAAGAAATATCAGAATAATTGCAAAGAGCTTCCAGTCTCAATTTAGAGATATTTTTGGGATATGAATGAGATTAACGATTCAATATCTTCTCTCTCGATCGATAATCTGCTGCGAATTCAATCGAAGCCAATTCCTCATCAAATATCAAACATAAAGCAATCTTAGTCAATCGCCTCGATCGTCGATACTCTTGTGCTATAGCAAAATCCACCAACGATTAAGTGTTTGAATAAACTTCTTTTGGAATGGGGCAGAGGAATGGTTAGATCATAGAATTCAACCTAAAGGGCTGAAATGGCCCTGAATACACAGAATTATTAGCAAAAATGTGTCCGCGATTATGTTAGACAGAGAACGATCAATGGTTTATCTTTTATGTATAGAATGTAGATTAAACCATTTAAAATAAAATTAACCGCGAAACTGCTGCAATAAGACTCACTTTGTCAAAGATAAAATTATTGATTTTTTTAATATTAAAAATAAAAATCTTTTTTTGCTTATTTATCTAGGAAGAAATCTTTTAACGTAATTGACCCACGCGCAGGCGCTACATATAGAAAACGTACTCCGTGATGATTTTTGATTCGTTTGAAAGACGAGACTTGAAAAATGGTATATACATATTCATAAAAATTCTAATCCGAAATCACTTTTCCTTCAAAAATCACTTCCGAAGGGGGTGGAGAGTGCAATTTCTCTTGAAAGTCGAAAATCTGAGACGACAGCATTAAAATAAGACAATATCCGGAAATGTTCAGTTCAGAACTGAACATTTTTTCAAAAGTGTTACGGTTTTCGAGTTATAGCAATTTTAAAATCTGAAATTTGTGTATTTCTGCTATGAAAACGGGGCATTTTCTTTCAAAAAATGGAAAGCTGAAACGGCCAAATTGAAGGCCAGATTATTTGTAGCAACATTTAAATTGAACATTTTTTCCATAGAGTCACGGTTTTGGAGTTAGAGCAGTGTTAAAATCTGAAATATGCGTATCTTCAACGATTTTTTGACATCTCTGAGTAATAACAAGCACAAGCGAAAAAATATGCGTGGGTAATAGGATAAGTATTATCTTTTTTGGTATTAGTGACAACGATTTTCATGACTAATTTTACACTCAAAAGGGTGAAATAAATATTTTCTTAAAAAAATTGGACCGACTTTATTTGTTGGTACACTGAAAAATACAAAATAATATAAATTCTATTGGTAATGGTTGTGGAAGTCCATTCTCGAAGTGGAGTGAAATGGTAAGACCAAAAAAACACGAAGTCTTCTCCACAGTTTATTATTAAGGATTAATTACTGATGAGACATGTTTCGAGATTGTACAATCTCATTTTCAATCGAAATATAGAAAGTTCTGTAACAAATTAAAGTGAAAAATTATGTAGTTAAGATACAAAATGGTGGATAGTATACTCACATGGAGATGAAAATATGAAAAATTTAAGAGAAGAAAAACATTATGTAAACGATCCCAAAACCAGTACAATAATTGAAATTAACATATATATACTTGAAAAATAAAATAAATAAATTATCCCGTTATGAAATTAAAAAATAAAAAATAGTAAAATAAAGTCACATTCTAAAAAATAAAAAATAAAATACGAAATTCTACGTGACGTCACATTGTCCGAGTATGAGTGTTCGTGCCCGGTGACTACATATTGGTCAGCTGATGGTAAAAGAGATATATTTCTGGTTGGGGATCGTTTAAATAGTTTTTCAATTACATGTAACTAGAGCCATCTAATGTTGGATAGTGAATATTTTGAAGTTTGATAAAGAGAAAGATCTTTCTCTTTATTAAACTTCAAAATATTGATTTTAAATTAATTGAGGTCACATAATAGTATACAAATACAAGAACTTGATTGCTCAAAGTTAACAGGGAAAATTCCATGTAATGATGACGCATTAGATTAGGAGAACATGAGTGAAATAATTTTAGATCTATTGTCAGACATACGATATACTAAAAATAACGTCTCCTTGTTACAATGACTTGATTTGGTTTTGTTTGAAAAATTGTTTTGATAGAAAACCGAACTAAAAAGTGTGAAATATTCTTCAAGTATGACCGAAAATCTCGTTATTCATTTTAACGGATTAACTTGTAATAAATTTAAAATTAGAATAAAATTATGAAAAAATAATTAATTTTATATAAAAAAGTGTGCGGACTTGACATCAAATCTTACATATGTCTCATTGGTACCTATTTATAAAATTTAATATACAAATACCTATAGTAAAACTCACCCCTCGTTTGTATCAATTAAATTAATTGATAGAGAGTTATGGCAAACCCGATCTATAAGATAAATCGGTATTAAAAATAGCGCTAATAAAATACTACTCAACCGTATTCATCTAGTGAAGTAAGAGTTATGGCACGCCTTATTAATCTCGAATCTTATTTTGATATGATTTTTTTTAAAATTACCTACACATATGGAAACTTCTTTGAAAGCTGTCATCTTAAACTTTGCTAATAACAAAGATTTTGAATATGTGTTTAAATGGTTAAATCCGTTTGTTGTGTCTACTATTTACATATTTTTTTAATTTATTGCTAACGACTAGAGAGCGGATTATATGCAACATAAAATGCTCGAAAAATGCATGCAAATATGCATCATTAAAAAATTAAGAAATGTAATTATCAATTATTTTATTGCAGAAACAACACAAAATCCTTAAATTCTTTTTAACTATATTATATTAAAAAAAAATATCGTTTACAAATTATTTTATACACTATACACTATAAACAGAAACTATAAGGTATTGTTCCAAATGTTTCGTAGAAAGATTGTGTCTTCAATCGCTCAAGATATTTTATAAACAGAAAACTTATTAATGGAAATTAAACACGAAGTCTTCTCCATAATATATTTGCATAAAATTAACAGGGATGATGAGGCATGTTTCGGGTCTATATAGACCCATTATCAATCTAACATGGTTCTGTAATAACAATACTTCAGTAAATTAATAATGATTAAATTATGTGTTTGATTAAAGGATATTTATGTACGATAGTTCAAGATGGCTCTATAGACTCGATAGACCCGAAACATATCTCATCATCCCTGTTAATTTTATGCAAATATATTTCCATTAAAACATCACTCCACTTTGAGAATATGGACTTTTTCATCAAATTCCAAGATGCTAGTCGAGCAACGTTGGTCCGTCAATACAAGGTTCTGTTACTGCGCCGAAAAACAACTTCGTTGGACATATGGTTTAACAAAGAATGTATACGAGAAAATCTAACTCCCAATTATGTGTCACTACAATCCAGGATCATCTCTTCAGCAACTATAAAAGCTCTATCCATTGGCCAAATCACTGGGATAAAACATGAAATTAAATCTTGCTATGTTAAACTCAATACCATCAATTCACACCTCAAATGGCTATATTTGAAGCTGTTCCATACCTTGGATTTCATGGAGCTGGACTCTTTGCACAGAAACCTGCTTGATTACATAGAATTAAAAGGTAAGGAGAAGCACAAAAAGTTACTGTCTAAATTATCCAGATTAAATTCCAATACATACAATAACAGATATCAAAACAACAAATTCTCAGATTTTGTTTTCCATCCCAGAGTCTTAATTAATTCAACCATAACATTTAATGAACAAGAAATGAACCTTCTTAATCAAGGCCTAAAATGTAATGTACATAAGAACAATGACATGAAAGATTACCAACGTTTAGCCGTAGAGTGTGAGAAAGTTATTGAAACCATAAATTTTTGAAATAAAGAGTTAATTAGAAGCGATATTGCTCGAGTTTTAAATAAAAATTTCACATTTAATCCTAATCTTACATATAACAATAAGGAAAAGAAACTTAGATATATCTCTAATACAATTATAAACAAAATTAAACATAATAATCTAATTGTCACAAAGGCTGTTGAAGGAAATTGTCATTTTGAACCGACATGACTATGTGAACAAGGTTCTAAACTTCTTGTCTCCTAATTTAACCCCACATCCAAATATATTAGGCGTGTCGAAAAAGATCTCGATACCACCATCAAGACAATCTTACACTACAATTCAGACAAAGATAAATTAATCCCCATGAATTCTTCCACCCCAATGTTGTATGGCTTACCTAAAATTCATAAAGATAACATTCCCATCAGACCGGTAGTTTCTTACTGTAATTCCCGCACTTCCAAATTATCATCCGGGTTAAACAAATTAATTAGAGATCTGACTGAATTCAACAATCCTCATTCTATAAAAAACTTTAAAGATCTAACCAATAAAATTTCTCACATTGTCATACCTGAAGATTCCATATTAGTATCCTTTGATGTTGTCAATCTCTTCCCCAGTATTCCACCAGATGATTGTATCAATCTTGTTAGAAATCTCCTATTTCAGTCAGGCACTAATTTCTATCTTTGCTTAAATATTTGTCAGTTACTGGACACGGTCCTCAAACAAAACTTCTTTAGGTTCAATAATCAGTTCTTTGCACAATTGTCAGGTTTGGCCATGGGTAGTAATCTATCTCCTCTTTTAGCTAAAATCTTTTTGAACAATCTAGAGAAACAACTTTGCAACTTCATCCACTACGACAAAATCATTTTTTACTATAGATATGTAGATGATTGTCAGTATTATTCAATGAAACGAATTAGATCTATTACTCACTTATTTGAATTCGTTACATCCAGCTATTTCATTCACTATGGAAATTGAAACCAATAATCGTCTCCCCTTCCTGGATATTCTAATTACAAAAGCTGACAATAATTTCGTTTTTTCAATTTATAGAAAACTACACATACAGATAATATTATTCCGTTCACATCATGTCATCCGATTTCCCATAAGCTAATTTCATTAATTCACTATTCCATAGACTTTTCTCAATACCCATGAATAACGACGATTTTAAAAAAGAATTAAATATTATTAAAAAAATTGGTTTTAATAACAATTACCCTCTTTGTTTCATAGATAAAATTCTTCATAGACATTTAATTAAATTCACCAATAGAAATTTACTTACCCCAACATTAACTCCTAGATACTGCTCAATACCATTTATTGGCAAAGTCTCCCAAGATATAAAAAACATCTTCAAACGTTACAACCAAGATTTAAATGTTTGTTTTTTCACTAACAACACTTTACAGAAGAAACTGGTTCACAACAAGGATAAAGTCAGTCCTCCGGAAATAATATTAATTCTATTGGTGCTGGTAATTTTGAAGTTGTGCCCTTGTAGTTTGTTGTTGTAGGCACCAACTCCAAAAGAACCAGCACCAATCAAATTAATACTATTTTGTATTTTTCAGTGCAACAATTAATAAAGTCGGTCCAATTTTTTTATAAAAAATATTTATTAAGGGTCCGTACCCAAACGGAACAGATCTTATCGCTGAGGCTCCGCTGTTCATCTGTCCGTCGGTCATTTTCTGGCTGGCATTTTCACAAAATGCGTATTCCTATAACCGCTGTTAAACAAATAAACGTGATTTTGTTCGACATTTTTTGCTCGACCCTAACAATTGCTGTATCTTTTGAACCGTAACAGCTCCTGTACGATTGTAGAGAACACTTTGAACGAATATTTACTTAACAACAAAATTTCTCTGAGAAAAAACACGGATCTCATTTATATCCCCTTAGCAATTCGCTGTCTATTTAAGGATTTAAAAATAATCAGGCTTTGTTCTACTTTTATGAAAATAATCATTTCCATTTTTTTTATAGTTTTTAATCAACTAAAAATATATTTTCCTCATTTGCTTCAAGGGGTTAGACTGCGATGGGGATCCTACAACTTCTACAACTTACCTATCCCCCTCAATATCGTCTCATTTCGTGTCCGTTCCAGTTCTTTAGATTGAGTTCACTGGGATAGATAGATGGATCTCTCTCTGTTTCTGTCTCAACTCAGGTCATCAGAATGTATAACACGACGTAGGGCTTAAATCAAAAAACCATTAATGTTTCAAGAGAAACTGAAAGATATTTCAGGAAGAGGCGCAACTATAGAAGATATAATCTGGTATCCCTAGAGATCCGTCGATGGGTGGTATGGGAGGGTACCTACCTAGAGGAGGGATGTTTTTGGTGATGGCGGAATAGGGGACTAGGAAGGTGCATCCTATATACGACGACGTGTATGGGTTACTGAAAGTTTCGCGGATGCTCTGATACTAAATAGATAAAGACACAAGAAACACTGAATATTCATAGAAGGGATTTTGGGCGTCAAGCTAATGACTGTATACTCTCTATATTCCGTCGGATTCTAATAAACATTGAGAAGCCGTCTGAGATGTATACTTATTTGATTTGATTATACGATTGCTTCCGGCTATTAAGAAATCCTTCGTATACAGGGTGTCTCAGTAGCATTGATCCAACGATATATCTCAGTTGTCTGAAGAAATTAAAAATCAATATTGAGTCACGCATTCAACTTCATTCGGTATAATACTTGGTATTTTTTCGATCCCGATCACTTGGAACGCGTGGCCTGCTCGATCCCCAGACTTAAAAGTCCCTAAATTATTACGTAAAGGAGTATCTGAAGTCATTAGTTTACGCTACTCCAGGGGAGAATTTGGACGACTTGCGAAATCGGATAACTCAATAATTAGAAACGGCAGTCAATGACGAGAAGATTGAATGCTTGTATTCAGTGCTGGAGGAAGTAATTTCGAACATTTATTGTAGATTGAGCAACTTTACCTTTACTTTTTGATAATAAAATGTTGTTATTGTCGCAAATTTTATTCACCTTGTATTTTCGAAACAAAGGGATTTAAAAAAAAGCATCAATACATCAATCATACAAAATATTCTTAGAATAGGCCAAGGAATAACCCCTTTTGCCGCATGTTTACCTAACACCCTGTACATCGAGCGAACCAAAAAAAAATAATTCGTAGTTGTGCCATGAAAATAAGGGAACATATCTTCGGATGTCTATAATTTAAATCATATGGAATTTCAAAGTATTCACACATTACTTATTACTTTTTAGAGCAGAAATATTGTATTGACCAACTTTGAAGGAAATGTATAAACCTGAACTAATTTAATGATTATAACAAATATTTAAAATGTCTATCTCTCATAGAAATATTTTTGAACTTCACCTAATAAAATTTGAAAATAACTGAGATGTTTCAGTTGGTTCAAATTTTAAATTTTGTCTTAGTTTAATAACTTTGCCTCTGAAAAATCTGTAGGTAAGTTTTTGGTTTCGTTCGATAGAAAAATACAGGATTAACTATAAACATTGTAATCAAATTCAAAAAATAACAATAATACTAACAAGGAAACAGGAGAAAGCATGTAATAAGTAGCCTAATTTTTAAAAATTGTGTCTCAAGGATGTCTTGAACATTATTCTACTCTAGACTTCATATTTCGCATATTATGCAACATTAATGGAGAAATATTCCGAATTCTGTTCGAATATTTGATACTTTGAGGATGATTGATGTAAGCCATGGCTTTTAAATAGCAACATAACCAAAAATCACAGGTTTTTAAGTCACACGATATTGGGGGCCACTTTAGATCTCCAAACCTTGAAATTAGGCGTCCTGTCGCAGGACTTTCATGAATACGTTGGCAGTATGACTTGTGGTGCCGTCCTGCTGAAACCACATGTTTTCAGGAAAACTCCTGTTGGAATAAAGTTTGCAAGATGTTCACATGACGTCCCGAATTTACCGTGGTATTTTCTTCATTCTCATCCTCAACAAAATAAAATCCCACAATTCCCTGTGCTGACACAGCAAACAGTAACTTTTTGGCAAGGAAGGAGAGTATGATGTATTTCTTGCGGGTTTTCTCGAGATTTTTTTTTGTTTACGTAGCCACACATATGAAAATGTGCTTCGTTAGGCATAAATAAATTTTCGGGCAAACCAGCGTTGTTTTCTAAAAACTCTTGAAAATTGTTAGAAAATGAAAGTCTGGCTGCAAAATCAGTCTATTTTAGCTCTTTGGTCTGAAGCGTAAATCTTTATGCATTATTCTTTGCAGGCTTAGTTCTTGAGAGTGCTTATGTTTGAGAATGTCTGAATCATTTTCAATTATTTATGTAACAGTTGCAATCAAAGCCGGTACCAATAGAATCAATATTATTTTGTATTTTTCAGTGCGAATAAAATCGGTCCAATTTTTTGTAAAAAATATTCATGTTTTTTTTATTTAAAAGAGGATCGTTTAGAAATGATCCCAGATGAAGAGGTCATTTTTTATTCACAGAAGTAAGAACTAGTATTAGATCATTTCGAACCCGGCCTAGACTAGCGATATATTTTCCAGACAAGCTGACTGCTTTATTTGAAATTCAACTTGAGAATCCGGAATAATGCAATAGATAGCATCAGCATCAGGTGCCTTTACGCTGGAGCGCTAAACGGGACCCACATGCAGTAACGTCTTTTGCGGTATTATCCTGCCGCCACAACAAGTGACATTCTTTATCCTTCCATTAATGGTTCCGTGCTTGCCAAGGGATTCCTTCATAATTGTCTGCCGTCAATTTTTCTTTCTTTTGTCTGTTCTGTGCTGCAAGCGCGTACCTACACCTACCTGTAAGTGTAAGAGGGGCGAAAAAGGCTTTGCCGCTGTGACGTGCCTGGCTTTGCTTACAATATTAATAATTCTCCTGGGAGGAGTATTCCTGCTCCTATCTTTGCACCACATCAGGAGAAAACGACTGAACTGTTTCTTTGACATGGAACGAATATTCGTTACCTTATCTTTCCCGGTCCACCATCTGTGCATTATAATTAAATTTCATGTCTAACAGCTTGAAGAGCTTTGTTTGTCCTGTGAAGTAGTGTTACACAATAAGACCTACTTTCTTGATATTCTCCTATTAAGTTTTGTTTTTCAATTTACTGACAAGCTGGAATTTGCAATTAAAGGCCGTTCGCAATCAAACTTAATAAATAAATTTTTCTCACCAATAAATAAATATTATGGCGAAGCCCATTCAAGTGTTGCTTTGGTTTCTATTATTACAAATTTATTTTTAACATGCTTTTATTAGCTTCACATGTAACAGAGTCTTTCAACGTAATTTTCACAACTTGTCAGACGTAGATTGACTTGAAAATTTCAACTCGTGTCAAGGACAGATGACAATTCAAATAATTTAATAACTGTATCCTAGTACTTTGCCGAAGATCACCAGAATAAAATAGTTATAATAATTTTATCTGTATCACAGGTTATGTATCTTAATCATAATTTGATTGACGGTTCATCAAGAGTTTATAAAAAACTAAGATAATAAATTATGGGTCAAATAACAATCCGACTAAGAAGCAAAAAAATAATCTTGAAATATAAAGAATTTAACTTGATTTAGAAAAAGTATGAGGTGCTTTTTACAATATTTCTATAATGACTAATGACTAAATTAGGTGTTACACGAACGTGCAAATGCAGTTGAGTCAAGTTCAATGACTTCCATTGCTCAATCGGAGTTGTACCTACGCATTGCCCCTGAGATTCCTATGTAAGCTAATATTTTAATAATTTTCTGAGATAATTTTACGCTGATTTTTATTCTGTTTCCAGCCACGATTGAGGCTAGATATTTTATGTCAGACTATTGTGACATATTTTTCCCAGTAACTCTTTGCATTATTTTCTCACATTCTAAAAGGATTGGGAATTTATTTTGGTGAACGGTATGACAACCATCTTTTTAGCACCCTGCACCATCTTAGCAAATGTGCAAGAGTACCTTCCATCAATCTCTTGAGGTTTTCTTATCTTTACCTGAGATTTTATGGTGATGTCATCAGCATAGCCGATAACCCCGTAGCCCCGAGAGACAATAGCAGAGGAGAGGAGATGAGAACCCTCCTTGGGGACATCCTTTGGCAGTGCCATTGTTTGGGTTTCATCTCCCATTTTCGCAGTAATTTCCCATCTTGTCAGCATTGATTTCATCCACCTAACAGCAACGGGATTTATTCGTTTTGTTACTGGTGGAGTTTTTTTGGTCTCAAAGGATGTCGAGAGTTCCTTGAATTTCAAGCAATGGAAAAAGTGCTTTTTTCCATTCTATAGCCTTTTCAATCCTTCCAGGGAGATCATCCAAAGCATTAATTATCGATATGCCTTCGTGGTAGGCATATTGATTCTTATGGAGTGGATACCTTGACATTTACCCCTTTCTGATGTGAATATCCAGGACCTTTTCCATACGTTTTAGGAAGATCGTCCAGATACATGCATAATGCCAACCTTAAATCCCAAAGTCATGTTCTTATAGGATACAGCCTTAATCCGGATTCCATATTAAACAAATTTATAATCCAATATTTCCTTTCCCCAAAAAAATGCTCTCAAAGGGTGGGACAAATTTGTTCGAATGTTGAAAATTTGACACTGCAAAATTATAACTGATCATATCCAGCAGACTTTATTAGTTGGTACACTGATGAATACAGAGTAATATTAATTTCACTGGTGCTGGTACTTTTGCAGTTGGGCCAACTGCAGAACCCCAAAATTGCCAGTACCAGTGGAATTAATCTTACTTTGTACTTTCCAGTGCGCCAACTAATAAAGTGGGTCCTAGGTTCTGTAAAAAGTTTAATTCGAATTAATACTGATTTCTTTCATGAAATTCCTAAAATTACTAAGGATTACTACAATGTAACCTAATGTAATTATGGAATTCTCTAGAGATAAATTCAACTTACATAGTTGTTCTAATTATTGCAAGTATATATACCCATCTGAACTCGGAACATATCAAAACAGAATATGCAATTTGCAAACATATATTCAATCTTTGTTTTCTTTGAACCGTATTTGAGCTGCTCGAAAGATATGCTATGGTAATATCTTGTTTTCTCAACAATGGTCTCGCTATATGTATATATATTAAACAAGAAAATATCTAGAAAGCCGGATAGAACAAAAATGTAAATGAGAAATCCAAGCTGTAACATTCAATTACAACTGAACCGCAAAGAAAACCCAAACGTAGACATCGCTCTCACCTCGTTTAATACACAGTCTCCTAATCTTCCCAAATTCCTGTCCCATGAAATCCTTCATCTCGCTCATCTCCATGAGATGCAAGAGAGAGGGAACGCTGTCGTCTTTTTTTTATCAGGCCATCTTGTTCGGCGGAGGAGGGAAACATCAGAACACAGGTGTATGTGCGACATCAATTTACTACTCCCCTGTAATTTAATGTGTCGTCTTACATATTTCAGATTTATGGGAGTACATTTGTGGGCTTTAGCTTGTTCCAGATTCAACAAATAAACCCTCTCGAATAATTAGTTTGCGCCTGTGTTGGAACAATCGTGTTGTTGGTAGCGACGGACGAAAAGTTTTCTGGGGGAGGGCTGGGGGTAAATGGTTGCGAATAAGTATATGTATGTAGACTCATCATTTGAGTATTGCGGAGGAGTGGAGAGTAGCTGGGACAAAGCAAGTGTGTATGAGCTATTATAGGTAATGTCTGGAGGTGGAGTTATATCATTGATTGTTTTGAGTACTCAAATACGATAAGATTCAGAAACAAGTTGAAATTTAAGTGGAGAATTGGGAGTTTGTAAAGCTGGCACTGTGAATGGGTTTCGATGAGGAATATTACGTAACGAAACACCATAATAAATTTTTGTCCATGTTTTTACAAATAACTTATTTGTATTTTTCTCGAATGTGGTCAGAGCAGAACCGAACGTGGCCGAATACGAATTAATTGTCTTTATTAACGGAAAACGGAGAAATGCTGCATTTGAAACGGTTTTTAGGCTAGAGCTAGAAAAGAAAAAAGGACAGATGCTTAGCTTGTTGCGTGAATCTCCGTAAGTACGCATTTTGGATTGGTAGGTTGACAAAAATTGATTTGGTTCGCATTACTTTTTGACCGACGAACCCAAACGGAGGAGGTATACAATTCGACTGTCTGCTTTTTTTTGGTTTTTGCTCGCGTTGTTTATAGTAAACTTACTCCGATTTTGATGACTTTTGAATCATTTGAAAGAGTAGACTTGAGAAATGGTCCCACAAGCGTTTTCAGTCCTGTATGTGAAATCATGCTTTCAAATGTCATAGGTTCCTTTAATTGCTCATCTGGTAGAACATATTCTAGTGAAATTCTTGAAATTATCCAAACCTTTCTCAGCATACTAACAAAGCAGAAAAAATATACCCATAAATATAAAAATAAGTGAGACTAATACGACGGTCCGGTATAAATAAAAAACCCACAATCATTTAGAGTAGGGTTTCTGTATGTGTTTGTGATTGTGTAATGCTGTCATAGCAGTGGTCGCGGTGTCGGAAAATTTCCAAAGTAGACAGCACAGAGTAGCACACACTAATAACGGTCAATAATTGGATGAAACAATGCAACAATGGATGCCGAGATATCCGCAATTACTACACACATTGAGTGCACATGCCTCTACCTTCTCTATTGTGTGGTAGGATTATTATTCGTATATAATATCGAGAGTTGGTCGACTATAATAATTAGTAAAACCGGAAAGGGAAAGAGCGAAGTGGTTATGACAGTCATTAATGATAATATGTTTTTTTTTAAATGACTACCCGGTTGCTTCCACTGAAACTTACTTATTAGCCGACCGGATTGGATTATGAAAAATAATTGTAGGTACTCGTATATTTAAAAATAGAGGCATATTTTGTGATCATCCGATTAAGCGAAAGTTATTTTGCACCCTAAATTATAGGAGACGTAATTATTCCGGATACGTCTTTAAATTTCGATATTTTGTTGCTAATTAGTTGCAGTTCTTTTAGACCTCTATAATGTATTTTTCGATTAGCAACAAAATCAATAATAATTCTTAATACTATATATTTATATGGTTAGCTGGCAAGAGACACTAGTAGGTGTTCAGTTATTGATCTTTTAGGCCTGTATAATGTTTTCTCCATCTAGCATCAAAATTAGTAGTTATTTTTGACCAACGAACCCCAAACGGAGGAGGTATGGAATTCGACGGTGTGCTTTTTTGGTTTGTGCGCGCCTTTTATATAGTAATCGTACACCGATTTTGATGATTTTTGATTCATTTGACAGAGGAGGCTTGAAAAATGGTCTCATATTCATAAAAATCCACCATCTTCCCATTCTAAGTTTTATTTACATAGGGTGTCTCAAAAACGCGACGACAAGATAGTTTATTTTTGCGGAACCAATAACCTTATTGTACGCAAGCACTTTCTACCTACAGATGAAGATAGATACTGTTAATATTTCTCGATTCCGAATTATTATTTGTCCTAGAAATGAACTGAAGAATCCAAGCAAGCAATAAATGCCTTTAAGCCGTTCAAGACCTCCTAGAATCCAAGCTAATATCAAGGCGTACCAGGATCAACAAAACAATAACAAGATGTATGGTTGCGAGGCTTGGACAGTAACGGAGCAAATGAAGAATGTATCTGAGTCTTCGAGAGGCGAATATTCAGAAAAATGTATGGCACAATAGTTGATGCGACAACAGTTCGATACAGAATTCCTACCGACAAGAAACTGGAGGATCTATTTGGAGATCCTAATATTGTTCGAGAAATAAAATCTAAGCGTCTGCAAGGGGCGAAACATGTAAGAAGACTACCAGATAGTCGCACAGTCAAACTCGCGTGGGAGGAAGCAACGGTTGGAAAAAGACCACTGGGAGGTCCACACCTCCGATAGAAAGACAACATTCCCAAAGACCTAAGGAAAATGGATATTGATGAACCACTTGATGCCACAGCAGACGGACAGAAATGGAGGATTATTATAAAATCGACAAAGACCCACCTAGGGTTATAAGCCATGGAGACTAAGAAGAAGAAGATAACGTGAATCAAGTATTAGATCAAAATGTTTATTTTTCACCGATGTTTATTCTTAAACTCGAGTGCGGTTGAGACAGCGCAAGATTACTCATGCGCCATTTAGATAAGATAAAACGTATACTTTGAACGTTAGAAAATTGACAAAATTGAGACAGATGACGCATAGGTAATCTTTCGCTGACTCTTGTATAACTGAATTCACTAAATTGATGAATATATTTAACCTCAAAGCAGACATGATATATTAATCAAAGTGAACTAGGCTTTAAACAATCTTCCAATTCTTGTGCACAAACACGAAATTACAGGAACTGTATTCTCAAAATTTATAAATTATAGTCCGGCTATGGAATAATAATAAAATCTACTAAGTATTATGAATGTTTACAATAGAACAGATACGTATTTGTGTGGCGTCCATAATAAAGCAATCGATATCTGATTTGTAATAAATTTGATTACTTTGAAAAGCTTGCGTTCTCCATCATCAATAAAATGAAGACTTGAGGCTATAATTTTACTAAATTACCGTGTGCTCCCGAACTTTTCTATCGATTCCACATTATACCGGATTATTGGAAGCTCCAATATAATATCTATAATGGAAAAAACTTCTACAATAAAATGACACAAACTGACACCACAATTTGTATGTTTTCCATTTAATGCTGAATATTTCATTGGAGTTTTTCCATTTCTCAATATGGTTCTATTCAGAATGTATCCATGAAAACTACAATAGATTATTCACTTGAATATGTATCATGAATCTACAGGACTAAGTAACTTGATTTTTGACTAAACTACTGGTTTTATTTAGAAAATGTCATAATGTTAAGTTTTTGTAAATTCTAATTCTAATACTCTTCAGTGGCGTATTTTGATTTCAATTCCTACGAACATTTTTAAGATAAAACGTCATTTCTTATATGGACCACCCTCTATATTTTTCATCAATATAAGTTTGAAGTCAGTATCTGTGAGGATTTCGGTGTCATCGTAACTCCCCGACGGATGGATCAATTGTGTTTTTTTATTTATATGAAATATGACTTACTCGAGAGTGTTCTAGCTAGTTGAGTAAACCATCCTTACCATTCTTGATACCGAAGATACTTTTATTCTAGATTCAAGGAAGCACAAATTCCTATATCACCAAACTATTTATCTGTGATTTTGTTTATTGAAAAATTCGTAATATAGAGGTAAACTATTTAAAAAAAACTACCGATGTCTTCATATCTCAGAAACTAGCATAGGTTCTAGGAATCAAATTACGACTGAGAAGAAAAATATACTATGAAAAGTTTTTTAGGACAAAAGCTTTCCGAGAAATCGTTAGAAAGCTAAATTTTGAAACAGGATTTAGACTACATCGCATATCTATCCGGCAATCCCAGTCTCGCTCTAAACTTGCTTTACCTCAAGAACTTCAGCTTTTCTTGTAGTTTGAGGCGCCATTTTCATTCTATTCTTTAATTAAGTCGGGTCGGTTACAACTAGTCATCTTGCATGAAATTAACCTATCTAAATATACTTAATTATACTGATACTCGTTGAAGCGGGGTGCAATGGTCCAAGTGAAATTGGACACTTGTTGAACGTTTCTCGTCAAATTCCTCAGACGAATTGGAAGTTTGAAAATTTACCTGAATCTAACATTTTTTCTTATAAACTTTATGCTGATTAAAGCGTATTAGTGCTTTTATTTTTTATACCAAATTGTATTTTTCTACTTCTTGTTTGCTTTATCCACCCCTTCACATGGAAAAACAAATCTCATAGAATCAGAAGTGGGATCAGGATAGTCGAAAAACATATTCGCGATAATCCACTGTTACTTTGGGGGGTAAACAAGCGTTAATCTCCCCGTCACTCGTGAGCGTCGCTCATTGAGGGTAGAATGTGAAGGGAAAAGGGGGGTTCAGTTGTATTATCTAATACCCCGCCAGGCGCTTCTCAGTAGAGAGCAATAATCCTGGAAGGCGTGCAACACTACAAAAAAGTGAAAGGCGAATACGTTGTAGAACGACAAGAGGCGAAAAAAATTTCCGGACACAACACATTCTACATTTGCACGCTTTAGTGAATTTAATCCAATTCTACACACCGCAATCGGCGGTAATCCTTTTTGTAAATCTGGTGTGTACAATAGGACCGGACAAAAGCCGGTCATGAGAAGAGAAAAACAGAGAGGGAGAGGGCGCTTTATTGCAGAGCTCTACTAGGCCGATGAAGCAGTAGCGTACATACATTGAATTATTGTAGATTAATTTTCTTAGAACCGTCAGACATGATGACATAATTTGATTACAAATTTGGAATACAAATTAGAGTGAGTACCTACTATATTGTGGAGCGTGTTGTGTACGATTTCGTGCGAAATTTTAAGGATGTTGTTATTTACAGCCTAATATTGTCACAGTAGGTATAAATCGGAGTAGATCATAGATTAACATCAATAAATCGTTCTCTGATTAGATATTGTTTATTAAATATTGCAAACAGTTATCTTGGACTCTCCATCCATATATTGACAAGTCAAAACAATCATAGGAACAGGCAAATACAAATGCCTATTCAACTATGAAGTCGTTAAAGTTATATTTGCTTGTTAGTGGGAACAGGTTTGCAAATTTGTTTGACCCTTTCATTGTTGTCTGTTACCTTGAGTCTATATAAATATACTTGTTGGTTTAGTTAATATAAGAACACACGAAAGTTTCAAAGAATCACTAGATTAACATATTTTAATGCTAACTGACTCAACTAATCTCGTCTTGGTTGGCTTTTATGCAATTTCTTGGTATCCTTGGTGTTTGTTGGATTTACAAAACAGTTGCAATTCATTTGTGTACATATGACTATGGCGAAATGCTGAAATTTTAAATATCATGATTAAACATTTTAATTTTTGTAATATATAAAAGCAGTTGTTGTTAAACGCCGATTATTTAAATGAATATCAACAATTTTTTTCATATAATTATGAAATAATTAAACAAAGTTCGGATTGAATGGTGAATGGTTTAGATAAAGGTTTTGGCTCCTTAATATTTCTTAACAAAAGAGATTACCTTTTTTCATAACAAAACAGTTGAATGTAATCAGAAATACTGATAAAGTTACAAAATAAGTTAATCAATACTCTAAATATCATCATTAAGATCAAGGAATAATAGTATCAAAATTATTGTTGTCAAACGAAAAAAAATCACAAGAGAACAAATTTCTGGTATTAGGTAATATCAGCACACCTGACCAGATGAAGAACTAAAATGGAAAATGAGGTTGGATTATCAACATTACGACATCCGAACAGATGGAGTGATCACGTACCGTTCACGCAAGGTTTTATGAGCAAACTATGGCCAGGCAATTTCAGCGATGTATTTACTTATAGGAAAGATTTGATCGGTTTTAATAATTATTTTTAGTATTAAATTACTTTCCTTATTTTATACTCATAATATATAATAACATAATTTATTAACAAATCGTTTCTCGATCGAAACATAACTAACATGAATTCTGAATTTTCTTAGGCTACGTATACGTTAAAGTTATTATCTATTTTGACAAGATTATTTAATTTATTGTTACCCCTTTTAAAACTCCTTTGTCACTTGAATCGTTATTGAGGTACTATTATTCGAAATACTTATAGCAAACTACTCACAATACCTAAAACTTAAACATAAATGTCTTCTTCTTTTCTGAGAAAGACTGAGCTAGTTTTTCCGTCACTGACTATCGCGAATCGACAGGTACAGGAGAAAAGTCTCTCTGCCAGACGAAAGACACGTTTTTATTGCTGCGTCGCTTCAAAAATCATAATTTAATTATAATTAAATGAAAACAAATTATTGCCTTCATATTTTATATCAAAATTAATTAGGATTCAACTGTTTTCTCAGAGTCACAAAATAACATGTTGGTCATGTAGTAGAGGTACATATATTAGGATGAATGAAATTACTGGCCGACAGATAACACAGTCAAAAAAGAGCTACGTAGTTGTTGTTACTGGTTGCCCTTCTAATCTCTCTACATTCAAGTTTGAGTTCTCTTTGTGTGTGTGAGAGAGTGTATTTTCTGCTCTTCCTTTAACGCACTGTGAGATTAATTGAAATTAACTGCCGTCCAAAAGAGCGTCGGCAGCTTGTATTTTTTTAATTATAAAAATTGAGATAGATGACCGACTGTTTATTTTAATTTCATCGCCAAAGCGATGATGCTTCTGCGGCCATATTGTTGATTGCGCCCCCTGTAGACATAAAAAGGAGGCTCGCTGTGAGGAATGTTTTTTTTATAGGAGATAGAAGGAGAAAACTTGAGACCAGCAATGAATAAAGAGATGTGGAAGAATGTATTTTTGATACCTTGCCTGACTAATTCCTTTTGAAATTCCATATAAAACAGAAAATAGATATATACCTACTTATAACATTACCATAAGTGATCTAATGATCCGTGGCCTTTATCATATATTATGGTTTCTTCCTATATATAACTCATATGTTATATTATTGTTTGGATTCTTAAACAAACGCTGAATATCAACAATGGTGTACAGATCGTAGCTCAGTCAACCGTTCAAGGGGTTCACAAAAATTGGGCCAAACTAGTGCACTTTTAAAATGAAAAAAAACATACTTTTAAATGGAAAATCCCGTATATAAATATTTTTACAAAAAATTGCACCAACGTTATTAGTTGATGCACTGACAAATACAAAATAATATTAATTCTATTGGTGTTGTTACTTTTGAAGTTGTATAGTTCCAGTTTATTGAAAACATTTGGCACCAACTTCACATATTATTATATTTTGTATGAATGTCATTGAAATAGCTTTTAAAATTGAGAAAGTTATCTACTTTAATCTATATCGATATATTTATGTTATTTATATTGATCTGACTATATTTGTGTTTTGATATTACTATCATGACCTTGGTTTTGAGTATCCAATTAAAGTTTATTTATATTCAAAAATAATACATAAATTTGTTCATTTTATCTATAGCCTCATCCAGGTTCAGAATGTTAACAGGTATCAGGGTATCGTCTGCAAAAAAAAATTATGAACTCTCATTCCTTAACAAAATTGATACATTCAAATAAAGAATGAACAGCAAGGGTCCCAGGACACAGCCTTGTGGAACGCCGGTGGTTATATTTTTTTAACTGGAGGTTTCACCCTTCACCTTGGTTACTTGGGAAATCCCTCTCAGGTAATTTCCAAGCAATTTTAAAACTGTTCCATCGATTCCGTAATATTGTAGTTTAATTAAAAGTGATGGATTTTCGTTGTGTTTTTGCTAAAATTTACTTGCATGTTATTACGCTTGCGGTAATCCAAGACAGTCATTGATTAAGCAGATTTCACAATGTAGGTAAGTTGAAGTCAAGTCATCGGCATATAATCCAAAATCTAGTCAAAAGGTTAAATCATTTGAGAAATTAAAAAAAAAGAAAACTGTCAAGACCTAAGATATTGGTTGGGTATTTCTGAACAAGTTTGGTACTCATTTACAGACCAGACTATGACCATGTAAAGAACTAGGTAAGTTCTGTATATCTTTTGAAATTCATGCAAGCTACATACTCCCTATTTACTCTGTCTTGCAAACACCCTGTACTTTTCGAGTTATAATGACTTGTATGACACACAGCTTCAAGTCAAACACCACAGCAAGCAGCTCCTAATCTTTTCTTTCTCTTATTTCAACCATGACTGAAGTATTAGGGAGATGGCGACATTGTTTGCCTAACCTATTCGGGAACGATTTCTCTTCCGCATTTCTGGATTTCGAGACGAGAAGACACAGGAGGGAGGCGAGGACTCACGGTGAACTACTAACTACTCTACTTAGCTCTCGCTGATGTGACTGTGTAAATATTTCGCTGTATGCACTTCTAATTACATAACCGCTAATTGATCCACGATATTGTAATGTGGATAATATGAACAAAGTAATGACTACAGAAAATTAATGTGTAGCAGCCTGGTGAAATAGATCTTTTGCTGTTAATGGAAGAATAATAATGAAGGAATTCGAGGCATCTACGATCTGTATACGGGTGATTGGTCACGAATGAACGAATAATGATTTTCTTAAAATCCATTCATATTCTCTATTAATAGGTATCCCCGCCAGATTAAATTCAGCTTTACATATTTGCTTATTCCGTTGTGTAGAAAAATATTTTATAGAAAACAATGGACCGACTTTATTAGTTGGTGCTGAAAAATACAAAATAATATTAACTAGGTACCAACTGGTAATTTTGTTAAGTTGTGCAGTTGTAATTAGACTGAAAACTGTTGGCACCAACTTCAAAACCAAATAGAATTAATATTATTTTGTATTTTTCAGTGCAACTATTAATGTCATTTCTGATTGATGGCTATGAAATCTTTCCTGTTTGTGGTTAATTTTATCTTAATTGACGAATTTTGCCCCGACGAAGAGAACAAACATTCTCGAAAGCTTGGCATAATCCAAAGAATTTTATTTATAATATATTATATATTATATATATATATATATATATATATATATATATATATATATATATATATATATATATATATATGATAAAATATATTTTTGTTGGGGATGCAGTCATTTAATAAATAAAATTCTTTGGATTATGCCAAGCTTTCGAGAATGTTTATTCTCTTCGTCGGGGCAAACTAAAAATCGTTACAAATTTTCTTAACCACATAATAGATTATTAATTAAAGTACTTACATTCGTGAATTTACATAAAATTAACCACAAACAGGAAAGATTTCATAGTCATCAATCAGAAATGTCATTTGTTATTTATAAACGTCATGGTAACGGCATATCTAGAGTTGAAAGTGTCTAGATTCAAGTTTTCTTAGAAAAGATCATATAGGAGTTATCTTTGTGTTTGTAACTCTTTTTTAACAAGTCACACATTAAACTTGAAAATATTGAGGCAGATATAAGTTTAATAAAAAGAAAAAGTTATTATTCAATTATTAAAAAATATATATATATTTATAACAGACTTAGAAACACATAATATAAATAAATATATGCCCGTACACAGACTAGACTATCTGAATTCGTATATATATATCACTATTTAAAATATATTAAATAACATGGACATTGTTTAAAATATTCTTACATGTTGATTTGTGAGAGAAATCAGCTTATCATATGTTATTATTATTATTAGCTTCATTGAATGAATGGATGCTTTTCAGGATATTTCATATTGTGTATCTATCGTATTGTGAGAGAATACGATGAAGATGATATATGTTAATATTTCTCTATTAGATATATCTGCTATTTTAATAAATTTCTCAGGTTAATTTGTGAGAGAGTTAAATTTAATTTAAATAATGTTGATAGAATTTTGGAAATGTCTTTAAATGAAAATAATATTGATCAATCACAACCTCGCTCAAATACTCTTCCTATATACTGTTCTCTCTATTTTATTGATGAATTAACCTATAAACTTATGAATGTTTTTAAAGGATATAATATTTTATTTGCAAAAAAGAATATAAAAGTAGTTTCTAAGTTATTTTCAAAAGTAAAAACACCTTTAAAAACAACAGAAAAATCTGGAATAGTATATGAGATCAAATGTAATGATTGTGATTTATCATATATAGGTCAAACTTCTAGGAGTTTATCAGGAAGAATTACATCTCGTAAAAGTGATATAAGATGTAAAAAGCCGTCATGTGCCTTGACCGAACATGCCATAAACAAAAAGCACACTATAGATTTTGAAAACTCAATTGTTCTATGTTCTGAAAAGAACATTTTTAAACGAAGTTTCTTAGAAATGATTCATATTAAAAAAGAAACAAACGTTATGAATAAACGTTCGGATATAAATGGACTTAGTTCCATTTACTCATATATTTTAAAATTATATAATGATAATTATCGTAGTGTGCCATCAGATGTTTCTCTAAATTAATATATTGTTTCATATTATACAAGATAATGCCATATTTTTATATTATATCCATTTTTTAAATGATATATCCTGTGATTAACTTCTGAAGTGTGTTCCATTTTTATTAGCTACATACATAGATTGATCTTAGTATGCGTAATTCCATAGTAACTTGTAATTATGAAACATAAAAGTTCAATCATAAAGTTAAATGCATAATAACAAATGTTTGTAGCTGGTAAATTTCATTAATCTCACGATTGTAAGTAGTTCATATTATTAATATTTTTTGTTATAATTAATTTGTTCGTTATTTTAGTTTGTCCCGATGAAGGTAACAAGCGTTACCGAAAGCTCGACATTGATTAAAGAGTTTTAATTTTATTGGCATTTTGACTGCAACCCCAATCATTAAAAATTCATCATTATATATATATATATATATATATATATATATATATATATATATATATTTATATATATATATATATGTATATATATATATATATATATATATATATATATATATATATATTATTAATTTATTTATAGCTCCCAATTTCTCTTATAGTGCCCTTAAATTTATGATGCTTTACCTTAATAGAAATGTTCGAATGTGGTGAATTAAGTGATGTTGAAAGTACTGGGGTTGATAAATATCTTACATGAATCATAAAAATTATTATAAAGTTATAAAAACTTCAACATATCTATTTGGGAAATAGCTAGTATGTTCCAATTTTTCTGAAAAATTGAATCTAAATTTAAATGATAAGCATTCAATAATATTTCTATTCTATCTATCTATTTAATCAACCCGTTTTCGAAAAATTTCTGTTTTTTGTGCGATTGTTAGGTTAAGTTTTATTGTTATAGTGATGAAAATAATACAATAATATTATTTTTTCTCAACTCAAAATATTTATTTATTATATTTTGTTCCAGGTAAGAATCTGATCTATTGTGTTTATTGTGGATTCTGGTGAGTAGTACTTAAAGCAACTAATATTTTTTGCCCATTATTAGGTATGGAATATTTATTATAATATTAGAATATGATTTATCCAAAAACTCCAAATTTTAGAGGTCTGGAATATGAACTCCAGATATTTTTTAGTAATCTGCTATTATTTATCTTTTAGTTCGCGGAATACGGTACTTGTATAGTAACCTGTCTCTGATGTTTTCCCACATTTTATTCAAATTTATGGATATAGGTATTTCAATAGTATAAAAATTTTATTCCAGAAAGCTGTGATATACACGTTGAATATATTTGTATTAGATACATTTAACCATATAACATTTTTTATGATTTTTTTCATAGAAATTTATAAATTGCTAAGAAACTCATCTCTTTTTAATGAGTTCAAGTAGTACGACTGTAAATGAACTTATTGGTGAACTGAATAAATAATAATAAATTACTTTAATACCTTTGGTAGTTTATTTGTTTAACTGATAAGCCTTTATTTCATGCAGTTGAAGAAATCATATTTGAAAAACTCTTTCATATTATTTTAATTACATCGAACATTACTTTTACCTAGAACCAAGAACCAAGAAAATGAAGAACCTTTCATTTGTACACCTCCAGAAATAATATACTTATATTAGTCGTAAATAAAGTAGAGTGTACTTCTTCTTCTATTCAGCCTTAATTCATTCACTGCTGGATGTAGGCCTCTTCTTTTTGTTTCCAGAGCTGTCGACCCTGGGCTAATTGATACCAGTATTTACCAACTGTTTGTCTGATATTAGCCAGCTATCTTTTCTGGGGTCTGCCCACACTTCTTCTGTTTTCTCAGGGTCCCCATCTTAAAATTCTACGTGCCCATCTACTTTGGTCCTGTCTGGCCACATGTCCCACCCATTGCCACTTTAGATGTCTCTCTACGATATCGGAAAAATCTTCGTTCCATTGCCTTTGGTGTACACTACAACCGATATATTCTTCTATTGGCCATTGTGTCCAATCCATATGTTGTTACTGGTAGAATACATGTACCGTACACTTTGGTTTTTAAATTCATAGGAACTGTTTTTAATATAAATGTAAGTTTGCCAAAACCTGTCCAAGTCAATCCTATTCGTTTCGGAATTTTGGCATTTTGATTATTTTTACCGAGTATAATTCTGTGTCGTAAGTAATGTGATCGTCCACTGCTTCAATAATTTCGTTTTGGATTCGAATATTTTCTTTCATAGAACTTTTTTAGTTTTTCCAATAAAGAAATTCAACAGTTTATTATTTTCGATTTTGAAATAAAGATCTACTTGATAGAAACATATTTTAGTCATTCTGTTTTGTTTTGTTTCGATTGCCATTATTTTTTTAATTTGAAATAACAGGAGCGGATGGCCCTGAGTGGTCCTTAATATTAGGTCATTCAAATAACATCAATATTGAAATATATTTTTATCGTCACATCACACAAATTCCCCGAATCAATGTACATCATTTCAGCTATTATAATGGAGCTGTTGGTGACAGAATTTTAATAGAGTAGTTGCTGCGCTGTCTATATATTATATTTTATCCGTGCTGATGAGTTAATCGTTAAGTGTGTTTGCACGACAATATTTATTGAAAATTATTCATCATAACAAATCACAGGTTTCGAAAAAGGTTTTATCAAGGGTCTTACGTTTGCACTATGAAAAATATTTGTTTTGGGAAACATGCAATTGTCCAACCACTAAAGCATTATCACTGAATATGCAATTATTATAGACTAGCTGTTTTATCCGGACAAACACTTTAGTAGATTGTAGTACGAAAACATAATGTCATAAAAAGTCTTGAGTATGGAACCCTTCTACCTTGGAGTCTTACTCGCACGTAGAACCAGTCTGAACACCACCCCAGGTCCATCCACCAAGGGAGAACAGCATACCTCCTACTTATGTCTTAGGGATCAGACCTTTAAGTCTCAGTCGCACTGGCAGACTCTCACAAAACAGTCCAGTGACATAATACACACAAATATAGCGTAAAATCCACGAGAATTCAGCCATAGAGCACAGAGATATCTCTTTGGGTATTACAGGTATAGAACCCTCCACCTAGGAGGCCCAGTTACACTTACAGCCACTACCAGATCTTTGTAATAAATTCTACAAACATATGTGATAAAAAGACCATCATAATCCAGCCATAGAGTTCAGACATATACAACTTCCAGGTACGGAATCCACCACATACAGTCCCAAGGGCAATAAAAGGTAGCCTATGTTCTTTCCCAAGGGCTAGTCTATCACTGTACCGAATTCTATCAGTAATATTAGTTAGGATGTTATTGGTGAAATAAGATTCTGTTGTTTTCAAAAAATTATATAAGGGGAAGTGATCAAGTGCGAGTTGGAGAGGGCTTCGTTATATTCCGTTTCCTGAAGGTCCATTAAGCTAACACAACAAAAGTAGCACACATCAATAAAATTAGTGTACTAAATTCAACATATTTAGTGCTAATTCACTAGGCAAAAATAAAATGACTCTTCAATTTTTGAAACTATAGGCAATTCCGCTAGCTTAATATTAAATGAGCACACTTAAACAGACTATGATTGAATTTGAGAAAATCTGCTATAAATAATTTAGTGCTAAAAATATAAAAAATTTCATTTTTGAAATTTACAGGCAAGTGTGCTTGCTTAATATTAAGTCAGTACACTTTAATGAAATATGGAGAAAATCCAAAACTATCACTTCGGAATAATTTAGTGCTAATTTAGTACACAAGAATGACAATTTTAACTCTTATTATGAAATTATGAGCAAGTTGGTTTGTCATTTAGCTATTCTATTATTTCTTGACAGACACTATACATTTCAGTATGAACTGGGAATTCCATAGCCATGGAGTGAAGATGTAGCTAGTGAGATATATATATATATATATATATATATATATATATATATATATATATATATTAGGTTGCGTAAACAACATTTTATTTATTTATAATAAAAAGCAAAATGGTAATGTGATATTTTATGCAGTTCATGGTTATTATTGTTTAAAGAAATGTCTAATGTAAAATTTATAGAAATTCATATGGAGAGACCCTGAGCCTGAGCTTTTAGGTAAATTTCTTATAGAAATATACCTATTGCGATCGTTGACACTTTTGAATTTCGAAAAAATTTCAACGGCATGTTGTTATATGTCTATAAGTTAGTCCAAAAAAACATTTGGTTCAAAAGTTTATATATATATATATATATATATATATATATATATATATATATATATATATATATGGGATATTACGAAATTTGTTAACACGATAGAGGTCGCAGTTTTGAAGGTATCAAGTTCAAATTTGCTACAAAAATCAATCTCTCGAATATCTCGGTCGAGTTCGTTATTGGGCAATATCGGGTAAGTAGTTTCAAAATGGCGACCATTCAAACATTTTAAAAAATTATCAAAAATGGGCAGTAGTTAAATATTATTAAAAATAATTTTAGGTTATAGATATAATCAGTACCTACAACTTTTGTTCAAAGCAATTTTTCATAAAATACACAGGTAAAAAAATAAAAATGAATAAAGAAAAATAACAAATATTGATAAAACATGAACACTCAATATAAATTTGATGTAATTGTACATTTTCTGAAGATCTTAATATAGACCCTGATTAAAAAAATATATAGTATATTTATTGAAAAGAAATAGACGAAAAAAAAATCTGCCTTGAAGTGGACTCGAACCCTGTCTGCTTTATATTCAACAGCCAAAACAAAAACCTCTAACCGCAAGGCTATGACAATTTTATTTAATAACATGTAGGTATACCAATGAAAAGGTTGTTAAAATTTCAATTTAATGAATCTTGAAAAATTTACCTTTCCGCTGACTACAGGCCATCGGGATTTTTTAGGTAAATTTCTTATAGAAATATACCTATTGCGATCGTTCACACTTTTGAATTTCGAAAAAATTTCAACGGCATGTTGTTATATGTCTATAAGTTAGTCCAAAAAAACATTTGGTTCTCAAAAGTTTATATATATATATATGTATATGGGATATTACGAAATTTGTTAACACGATAGAGGTCGCAGTTTTGAAGGTATCAAGTTCAAATTTGCTACAAAAATCAATCTCTCAAATATCTCGGTCGAGTTCGTTATTGGGCAATATCGAGTAAGTAGTTTCAAAATGGCGACCATTTAAACATTTAAAAAAATTATCAAAAAAGAGCAGTAGTGTAAATATTATTAAAAATAATTTTAGGTTATAGATATAATCAGTACCTACAACTATTGTTCAAAGCAATTTTTCATAAAATACACAGGTAAAAAAATAAAAATTAATAAAGAAAAATAACAAATATTGATAAAACATGAACACTCAATATAAATATTATGTAATTGTACATTTTCTGGAGATCTTAATATAGACCCTGATTAAAAAAATATATAGTATATTTATTGAAAAGAAATAGACGAAAAAAAAATCTGCCTTGAAGTGGACTCGAACCCTGTCTGTTTTATATTCAACAGCCAAAACGAAAACCTCTAATCGCAAGGCTATGACAATTTTATTTAATATCATGTAGGTATACCAATGAAAAGGTTGATAAAATTTCAATTCAATGAATTTTGAAAAATTTACCTTTCCGCTGACTACAGACCATCGGGATTTTTTTAGTTAGAAATATATTCATTTACTTTACAGTCGATAATTCTATATGATTTATTATAATTATTTTATGTGTGTTGTGCAAAATAATATTGTATTTAAATAATTAATAAGTTTATCCACATTGCAGAACCCCGAATCACTGATTGATATAAATTGGATTAAGAAAATTGAAATCCTCGCGCCAATTTTCTTCCAGAGCTCTGTTCAGCGTTTTTGACATTTTCATTCAAACCGCTTTCCGTCTGTCTCATGACGAAAAATATCCGATGAACCTCTCATACTCGAAAAAACAAATTCTTAGTTTTGCCTAAAAGTTTTTCATCATTTCAACTTAATAGGAAAATGGTTTATTAATCGAGAAGGGCTCAGTAGTTTCTCGCGAAAATAATATATGGAAGATTCTGGTTGATGGAATGGTTGGCGATGTTCGTCCTGAAACCCTGTATGTCAAAGTATCTTCCAATACCTTCAACATTCTAGGAGTCATACGCCAAGAAAAAGTTGAGAATGAAGAATTTGTCGAGAACACTTTGTCGGGCACTGATACTTAAATAAGTTCTGATACTTTGGATGATTTGATATATAGTGTATGCCCAGACATAACAGAATAGCTAAATCACAAACAAACTTGCTCATCATTTCTTTAAAACAAGTTATTCATGTATACTAAATTAGCACTAAATTATTCCTAACGGATAGTTTTATATTTTTTTCATGAATGAATATTGAAATGACAAATACTTATCACTTGAATCTAGTAAAGACACCCTCCCATTTCAAATGCCTACTGCGAATGTAGGTATTGGGATCGCTCGATATATAATAGCTACTCGTAATAATACCAAATAAAATATAATGGAATGGTATCCAGCATAATTTTATTGAATATAGGTAACAAGAACAAAAGTAATAAATAAGCTTCGTAGGTGTGCGAAGTAACTTCATAAAACAAGATTAGGTAGGTAATGATTATCAACACGAGACATATTTTTAAACTGAAATAAGAACAATACGCTTAAGAAAGATACATAGAATCGCAACTTTGAAAAAATAATAGTTGGTATAAACGCTTTTCTTCCCGTAAAAAACATCGGAAGAAACATCGATTTCATACGATGTTATCGAAAGAAAAAATATCGAAGAAAACATCGAACATCGAAAGCGAAATATCGATGTTTTGAAAACATCGATGTATCGTGCGCAACCCTAGTTTCTGCTGGACATAATGCAACGGAATCGGGTAGATTTCCTGTCACAGTATCTCTTGTTAGCTATGGTTTTTTTTACTTTTACATGTCTTTATAAAAAGTCTGTTCATATTATAAAATCGTTTATAGGTTAGTTGTGTGGTTGGTTCATTTTTCAATCTCTTTTGATGACGTTTGAGAGTACCTAAATGAGACCTCATTTTTAAATTTTCCTTGTCTGTAACTCATCTGCCTTTATGTTTGTTTGTCTTTCTGAAGGTACGTGTAGCGTGTATCCAATCATTAGGCAAAAAATACTGAACATATTTGGAACATGGCAGTGGAATACATTTTGCCCTTAGAACCCATAAAAGAATATATTATCTTGATTTGTCAAATATTTTTTCTAGAAAAATATAATAAATGTATTATACACCACTATAGTGTTTGAATTTGAATACGTTGAAAATCCAAGAATCACCAGCTATGCTTAAAGACTAATCCTCTTAGTACGAACGCTTGATTCACACATATATATTATGTTTTAGTCTACGTCTACATATACATATATATAACCAACAGTCAGTTGTATATTGTATACAATATGCAACTAGCTATTAAAATCGATGATCATACGCCTGTTGCATCCATTCGCCCAGTTAACCGGGATTTTGTTTTATATCCACTAAAGCTACAAGCGGATAAACATTAATTAGAATTATATAGTGTGTTTGTTTGTGTAGTTGCTGTAGTGGTATGGTATGCGTTAAGTGTTAACATTTCTCTCGGCATCAAAGAATATTGCTACATATGTAAGTACATAAGTACCTACCTATCTTTTCCATAATCAGATTCTGTTACTTGATTAACTATTCGTATATCCGAAGAAAATTAGAAAAACTCACAAAACATATCGTAAAATATGGAATCGCCATTTTATTTTTTATTGTTGGGAGGATCGGTTTATCAGGAAATCTTTCCTGTTTTTGGTTAATTTATTCTAAATTCACGATTGTAAGTATTTTTATAATACTATTAAGTTGTTGTTGAAATAATTTTGTAACGATTTGTAGTTTGTCCTGAAGAAGAGAATAAACATTCTCGAAAGCTCGGCTTCAGTCAAAGAATTTTATTGAATATATGACTGCATCCCAAGAACATCTTTTTATTTATTATAAATCCAGTCAAGAATACAAAATCAATATATAAATAAAAGTACATGAATAGGATTTATCGACTAGTCAACGCCCATTAGTACTTATATACACAAAACCTTCCCATTTGAAGCATGGAGAAAACGTTGCAGATTCCATTATCAGTGATTTGATATTTATTTATCTTTTTGGTATATTGAAAATTCAGTGGGGATAAAGCAGGTTACGATACTATGCATGCAAAGTCCCCCTGTCTCTATTTGACGTTTGCTCATTTGACATAAGGCAAAATACATATTGCAAACTAATATTCACGCATTAGAAAATCACATAGACAATGTTTAATAAAATGTCAGTGTAGCGGAATTCTTACTCTGACGCATTTGCTCCAGTCAGTTGTTTGTACAGATGCGCGTTAATAACATTCTTCAATAACACATGATTTTGGTGTGCAATTTCTTACCCAACTTTAGTAATATGAGCTCCATCCACACCACCCTTAACAGATGCTGCTTTATCCCCTGACATATGGCACTGGTGGTTTAGAATTTTTAAAGTACCCTAATATTATCATCGCTATCTGGGTGTGCGGCTCTCCTTTTCTCGACGCTCAAAGTTGCAGCGTGCTTTCTGTTCATCGCATGTGGAATATCCCGTCTTCCAACATCTACACCCTGCTTTGTTGCCGTACGTTGGAAGGCTGTCAACATAATATCTTCGAGCAAGTTACTATTACTACTGATAGGGGTAAGCTGCTGGCGGATCTTGCAAAACTTGAGCTACGCTGCTTTTCAGTAGAGGGGTGTTTCTTATCTGTTGAGTTGATCAGGTGTGTCGTGTGAACTATAACGACATTGTGTGTGTGTGTGTGTTTGTTGACTTACTTACATACATGCCGGGAAATATTAAAAGCTCATTCGAGTCAAGTGGGGAGATAATTTTGAATAGCATGAATGATCTCTCAATATATCAAAATTTATTGAGCAGTTTAGTTTTATTCGAGTTGATGGAGGTGGTGATATTTTTGGTTCTGATACCATTCTCTTGGATTGATTGCTACATTACGAATAAATGACTAGTTTTTTATATAACGGCTTGAAACAGTTCGAGAACTTTCATCTTAGACCATTAGCCCAGAGGCATATTAAAGAGAAAATTAATCATTAAAGTTTTAAAATAAAAAGCTGCTAAAGAGTACAAGTGCTTTTTAAACCTTACCATACTAATATTCAAATACTTACAGACAGAAAACCACAGATTTATCAAAAACGAAAATGACATACCTACTCATAGAATATCGCAGACTTTTGACATATTAGTTTACTGGACCTAACTAATCAACAAATCTGCCTTTAATGTGTTGATAGAGCTTAAATGGGGTAATAACATCCGCACTTAAAGTGACCGAACCCACAACTATCCTTTGCATAAATGTATAGAGTCTATATGGCCAAAGATTAGAAACATATGTGAATAAAGATGTCTTCATTGATATATTAGAAATTGTCGGGAATTAATATGTTTTAATAAATGCAGTGGAGTGCGTGGCTATTGTTTACGTGGCGAATGGTTTGGACAAGTGACCGGCGCGACTTTGAATCAGTTGCTGTCCTATTGCATTCTTCGCCTCTCGCAAGGTAACAGGAAACCAGCGAGCGTATATTTGCCTATGACAAATGCCCTGGAAAAATGTGTCTTGAGATTTATTTTGAGACATATGGTTGGTTCGGAATCCACTTTAAACTCCAGGTCCCTTTGTCCGTGGTAACACTTTCAAGGCAGAGAAGACGCCTACAATCAGTTACAAGTACGGCATTTTAAGAAGAAGAATGAATATAAGCTTTGATATCCATTCGTCGTGAAATAATGAAATTTCAGTGAGAAGAACAAATACTTAGTTTGATCATTAACGTGCTGAATGGTTTCAAATTTACGTTACGTTTAAGATGATGACATAGAACTAATTATTTCTTCGCTAGATCTTGTCAAAGAAGACTAGATTCTTAGGTAAATTATATACTGTTAAGTAACAAAATTCATATTCTCATCTACTTTCATAATTAATATTCAAAAAATCTAATATTTTCCTGCTTGTTTGCAAACATGAAATATGTTATGTTTCGCACAGCAATGTATAGTTTTTCATACATCTTGATTTCGTCCATTACCACAATTCCATTATGTTGGTTGTAGTACAGATGAATCAAAAAAACATTGTTTTAATTGGCTGTTATTTGAGTCTTAGGAACAAAAATGCCGGTTGAGAATACTCATATATTCTAGTGTCCCATTTGTAGCGGTACACTAGCGCTGCCTTTTGCTTGGTAGAATATTATTTTTCTTCAATAGTCGCACTTTTCCATAGCTTCGTCATCACACCTAGATTCGAAATCACAGTAACTTGTTTCCATTTTTCTTTCTACCTTGAGATTCTGATTAGACTAGGAAGGGTTGGTTGGTCTTGTGAATGCACACTTCTACCTGACACACACAGTGGGGAAAACTCCTACGTATACGTTTGTTGTGGAGGCCATCCCCTTTCTGCAACCCTTTCAGAAATAGTTTCGGTGTAGCTGTATCATTTGATGTAATTAGAAAATCTGGCAGCCGCAGAAAGGCTGGATTGCGTTCCGGCCTGGGGCTCCCTTTTACTGCTCACCGGATAGAATACGTAGTGAAGAGTAGATGGATAGTAGTAGTGTGTGGGACCAAGTCACCCGCATTCCCGGCCTAATATGCGGTAAGTGATTCAAGTTGCGCAGGTAAGTTGGCTTGGTATATATTAGAGGGGGGAAATACCTACCTTACCCACCCTGCCACGTATTAACTTACTAGCACGGAAGGGTCGATGGTATTTATAGGATGAGTAGGTATGAATGCGAAAATGACGAAAAAATGTTGTAGCAAGTGCCTTTGACAACAAGAAAATACTCTGCAGAGAAAGAGAAATCGCTGTAAATAACTTGCGAGTCTGTAGCTTTTCCGCTAGAGGGCGTAATACCTAGAGATAAAACATTTTTCTCTGAAATATGCTCAAATAAAATAGGTCTTAAATTAGTAAATTGAAATAAATCCGAAATTCTGAACAAATCGTGTCTATGTTTTGAAATAAAGGCTCATGGAGAGTCTGAAAGTGTTTATGAAGAAATTTGTTTAAACCGATTAAAATGTTATTAGCTTCAAGTGGAAGAGCGGAGATCAGTCAACCAACCATATACTATATAAGAAATCGATTTAGATCCAATTATCGTAGGTGAAAAATATTACAACTCGTTTTTTCTGGTATAATTATTTCAGACCAAATAAAATTATCTACCTATATACTAGCTGTCCGCCTGTGAAAATGCTGTCGGAATCGGTTTAACCGTTATGGAGATTTTTTGTTATTATTGACACATATACTTCCATATGCAATTAGTTAGAACCTCTTATTTTGAATTTACAAATATACACTACGATTCTATTTATTTGAATAGATTTGTCTAAAATAAAACCTAAAGTATTCCTTATAACATAAGCTACCTGCCAGTGAAAATCTCGTCGGAATCGGTTCAGTCGTTACGGAGATTAGCAGGAACAAATAGACAGACCGACAAAAATTGGTGCCAAGAGTTTTCAATCTAACTTCAACTGCACAACTTCAAAAATACCAGCACCAATAGAATTAATATTATTTTGTATTTTTCAGTGCACCAACTAATAACGTCGCTCCAATTTTTTGTAAAAATACTTATTTTTATCAAATACGGACCTCGCGCCATTCCTACATACTACCTTAAACTGGCCATGACGTTGTTTTACGAACGAAGTAGGTATACAATTCGACTGTCTGATTTTTTTTATTTGTTTGTTCACGCGTTTTATATAGTAAACGTACTCCGAGTTGGATGATTTTTGATTCACTTGAAAGAGGAGGCTTGAGAAATGGTCCCATATTCATAAAAACGCAAATCTGAAATCTCCTTCCTTCCGAAAACCGGCCCCGAAGGAAAATCGAAAATCTGAGTTCAATCCGGACAATATCCGGCAACGTTTAAATTGAACATATTTTCAAAAGAGTTACGGTTTTCGAGTTAGAGGCATGAGAAAATATGTGTATTTTTGCTGTATGGAGAGGGCGATTTCTTACGAAAATTTAATCTGTGGGTACTACATGAAAGACATAATTATTTGTAGCAACATTTATAATGAACATTTTTTCCTTAGAGTTACGGTTTTCGAGTTACAGCAGTGGTAAAATGGTAACCTCTAAAATACTCAAGCGTATTTCCGAAGGGATGTTTTGAGATCTCAATAATAACAATTACAAGCAAAGAATATAGTGGAAAATAGGATAAGTACTATCTTCATTGGTATTAGTGAACGTTCCACGATTTTCGTGACTAATTTCTTACAAAAAATTGGACCGACGTTAATAGTTGGTGCACTGAAAAATACAAAATAATATTAATTCTATTGGTGCTGGTACTTGTGAAGTTGGTCTCAAAAATTATCAATCTAACTGCAACTACACAACTTCAAAAGTAACAGCACCAAAAGAATTAATATTATTTTGTATTTTTCATTGCACCAACTAATAATGTTGGTCCAATTTTTTGTAAAATATATTTATTCTATTAGCGAATAAAGATATGCAAATCGTTGAAGTATGTTGTACGTGACCTTTTGACGAAAAGTTTTTTCCATAAGTATAATTTTTATATACCTATCAGAAGTAAGCGAGCATAAGTTATTTTTTATACCAAGGTTGTTTATATCAACATAAAAGCTTCCTTAATAACTATTTATTGTCCTTTTTCAAAAAATATGCTGTTCGAATCTGCAATAAGTACCTACTGGATATATCATTTCCGCTTTACGTAGAAATATCTGATTTGATTTATCTGAAAACTAGTATATTCATTTAGACCTTACACATTGATTCAGTGCCTAAAATCGATTAAAAAACAATTTTAACGTAACTTCAATATTTTAACGTGTTAACAACACAAAGATTTAATATCAATTAAAGTTTAAGCGGAAAATAAACATTTTAATAATGTGAATGATTGATTTTTATTATAAAGGTAAACGTTGACCCTAAATTTCACCAAGAAAAAAACAACTTTCTTGTCATATCGATCATTTCTCCTCGACTCGCCCGACTCTATTTTCTCATAGTAAGTTTGTGCAGCGTTAATACACCGCCTGCATTTTGCCGGCGCCCGCCTAATATAATAAAACCAAGATGGCTTCACATGCCCCGTAAAAACCTGTCTTTTTGCCCTGAATTAATTCTAATCCGTGTAATTTCGAGAGACAATCTCGAAAACTTAATCATGGATGAAGTGAGCCATCCATAAAAAGGGTTTTAGAATATTAAATTTTTCATAATGAACTCTTTCCAGCAAATATTACATATAATTTCTGTGAGGTTTTTTTGCTTCGCCAACTGAGTAGACTTTTACTTTGGGCACTTTCTGCGTTTTATCACTGTAATATTAGAGATGATAATATAATAGTAATTTGGAATTTATTTTCTGTGTACCTAATAATTCGATTCCTTTTTGCCTTTTAATTCCTCAACTATCAAAACTGAAGGGAAGAGTAATAATGAAAAGTGATATATCATTCCACAAAAAGAATCTCGAAATAATACTCACGTCTTATCTGAAAATCTACTGATTATGATGTATTTTGACAGTCACTCGCTATTCAATGCTTCACAGAGTTGTTTCACCCTTATTGCCTTTGTAGTTATCTTCATATTAAATCTTGGGTAAAAAGAAACTGAGATTCATATCTGGAAATCACTATACCAGAAAATCATTCATTGTAAAGTTGTCTCACCCTATTGGTATGTCCTTTGTATTTACTTATTATTTATTACCTTAGTATTCACCATAAATTAAATATATATCACGATTACCGTTGCCACTAACGTTTCATTGTTATCAACTCAATTTTAGAGTAGCTTTTCGGACATAAATACCTAACATCAACCAAGACTCATTAAATAATGCAGGATTTCATAATTTCGATGTGATCACCACTAACAAATATATGTTGGGTAAAGGCAAACTGATGCCGACATCTTTATTAATTATCTATGCAAATTTATTAAGAACTGAACTCATTTGTCATCTATTTTGCACTCTAAACTTTCAGGTTTCTGCGTTCATCTGTTGATAAATATGATTGTAACATCTTCATTCAAGAAAAACTCCCAAACATTAGTTAGATATTTCAAAATGAAACTTGTCTGTGTCAAAACTTCTGTCGACATAGTTTTCTTCTTGATGTAATTCTCCAGCTCTCTCGTTGATCCACACTTCAAAGACATTGAACGTTTTTATGCCTATCTCTTCTTATTCGAGCCTATGTTCTGTAGTCGTACATAGATATCATTTGAGTAGGTATTCGAATTCTCCTAGATATAGGAAAATCTTCTTTTCAAGATTTCCATGCGTTTCCTAATGTATACTTTGAGTGAAACAGCTCAATATTTACTTTTTTGCCTAGATATGTACCACTGAACGCTTTAGAGGGAAGCGCCGCCTATTGGAAATGCTAGTGATGTTCTGCTCTTCTGAAATCAAGGTTTTTAGTTTTTGAGTTGTTATTTCAAATCACAATACACTAACTGTTGTAACATGTTTATTAATATAGTGTCAGTATGTGTAGATTTTCTTCATATTCTCTCTGGATTAAAATGTCATCTACGTAGGTTGTTTTTAATCATGTAGAATCACCCCCATCCAGAGGGTAGTAACCTGAAGATAAAATTGATTGAAGCATTTTCATACAATTATATTTTCTTAACATCACAACAGTAAACATTTTTATCTATATACTTACTGGATTCTCTAGACATCTATACATTTCTTATGTCTCATGATCACTTAACCCAACAATCGTATCACAATTTGTTCTAATTCGTCATTGTCAACTTGTCTACGATCGGTATAGTTAGGATTATGAATAAATGATTTCGTCTAGCGCCAAGGGTTGTGTATCAAAGAAAAATAAATGTAATTAACTATTGCATTTATTTTTCTATGAAATGCCAATTGAAAAAGGTTTTTATAGCAATATTTGTTTGTGAGACACAATTTGCCTATCTAGTTGTCTCTGATCTGATTTACACATGTAATAACGTTTGTTTGAACTGTAGACATAGAGACATTGATCATCGCGCATTATCTATCTCGCTAATAAGTGGAAAATGACGAATATATATGATGGAGATAGATTGATTGTACGGCCAGTAATTGTAATTCTATAATATTCTGATTGGCTCAAATAAGATGTGTCAACTTTCGACAAATAGGTTGTATTTTTCCATAGACCACTGAAAAGAGCCAGGTATTAGCCGTACAATCTATCCTCTAGTTCTATGGTTTGGACCGATCAAATTCGATATTTAATGGGCCTTTTTTAAAAACCTCAATCATTTGACGGTGTCTTTTTTAGTTTATTAAAAAAAAAAACAATAAGTGTGTCTGAAATTTAATCAAATGCCTTAATAGTGAGTTGGAATAGAAAAGAAAAGAAATAATTAATTTGTGTTGAATTTCATCGACAAAAACATGACAATCAGTCAAACCCTATCATAACACAATTATCGCCACTTATAGGTACATGTTTATTGGTATGTGAAGTCGCTTCATTTAGCCGTTTCAACAACAATAATTATTGGTAGTTTGGCAATATCAAAGGCATAATAGTTTTACTTTATGGTACGTTCGATAGTCATTTCAGTTTCAGTATGTTCAGAAATTAATATATTAGTGGAACTAATAATAATCTAAAATAATACTTAAAAGAGAATATAAAAAAGAAAAAATAAAAAGAAAGCAATCTTACAACAGAACTGTATACCTTCTCCTTTTTTTGAAGTCGGTCAAAAAGACAAAATTCCAGGAAAATAATAATAAAGAAAAATTACATATATGATAATGATGAATCCTGAAAGGTTAAAAATGCTAGATAAAGCAATACCTAAACATGGTTATACTAGAATAACTAGCCAATAACACCTAAAGTTTGCTGTTTTGTGTAAATATTTTATGCCTACATGAAAATGCGTTGAAACTAGGGAAAAAAGCAAAATTTAAAATTTTCATTTCACACGTTTACTTTCTCTTTTTTTATTTTATCTAGATTATCGGCCTCTGGTTTCAATCAATCCATTAAGTGGATGTCCACTTTTAATAATAGAAAATATATTTTTGTTCCATCATTATTGGAATTCTATTAATCTTTTTCGTTCTATGGAATTAGGAACTATGCAATTGTCGATTTTTTGCATGACTTGATGTACATACAAATTCTTTCACATTTCTATGATTATATCATTTTGTAGATTGTTTTAAGCTATAATATGTAAATAGACATATTTTACAGCAGTTTTATTAAGCTATTGTAAAATTTATTTGGTCTGATTAATACTGCCAAGAACCACAGTTCTGCTGAAGTGCCATCCCGAACTTAATATAACCAGACTAAACGGATGAATTATTAAAAATTGACAGCCCTGAACTCCATTGGGCACAACAGAGCTGTAAAAGGAAAAGTGTGTTAACTTGTTTCTACAAAGCTGAAGCAAAGATAGAAACATTTTAAGCTTAAGTATTCAAATAGTTTGAATAGAAACTTGGGGGATTCCGTTTTGTAAATTCTTTCGATCTGGAGACAATAGACTTTGAAAGAATTGTTGCCAGAAGTCTACCAGGGCAATATCAAAACAGTTATGATTAAATTTATACAACGCCGGATATAGGATATAGCGACATGTTCCACAATCGTCTGTGAATAAATTTGACAGATACCTACCTTGAGGCGAATTTTATATCACGATGGTGTTGGTCGGTCCATTGCTTATGTGTAGGATACCTACTCTATTTTTGCAAAATCTGCTTTATAAGTTCAAATCCATAGAAATAGTGAACTGTTCAAATAAAGTACCTACCTAAGTCAACGATAAATGATTATATGAGCCAATATTGTTAGTTTCTATTTATCTTAATTATTCCAAATTCCGTATATTGTCTTTTGTATAGGCTTTGTTCGATCAAGATTGAAGTTTGGCATTACAATAGTTACAGTCTAGTGAAAAAGTCATCAGATATTACATATTATCACCATATAATATACTAATATTAGGAATTCTTGGATCCAACTCAATCTGAAGGATAAGTTGGGTTTTGGACATTCTAGTTTAAAAGCACAATTTTTGAGAATAGAAAATAATGACTTGAACTGACGGTATTGGTTCCATGTCTTACTGACACATAAATCAGAGCGTGCATAAAGACTTTTGCACTTGTTTGATAAAGAATAGTTAGATACCATGTTATTAATTAAATAAATGGAAGTTGAAAACCCTTTCCTCACAGATCCTTAAATTTATTCTCCTACCGGTTTCGAAATTATTACAATTTCATTATCAGGCAACACAAAAAGATACAGATTAAAAAAACTTAGGTAGTTTATTGAATAATTGTCGTAGAAAATGTAAGTTTTCATGCAATTATCCAAGTAATTATCTAAATTTTCTTTTTTTTGCAGCCTTCTACATTGCTTGATAAAGTAATAACTTTGAAAGCAGTGAGAAAAGGCTTTTCAACTTCTAATACTTAATTTAATTAATATAAATGGACTCACACCGGGTCTGACTTGAGAGATTGGATAAGAAGTCACCTTTAATGATGTTGGGCATTTTTATTACGACACTCAGAACTCTAAAATTGACAATCAAATAATTTTTAAATTTTCATTGCTTAATTCGAGACTAATGGAAATATTCACGATGTACCAAATTTCATCACCTACATAATAAATACCAAAACTGTGTATCGTTAATCAAATCGAATTTGCCTATTATATTATCCATTTCAATTCTCTCTCAAATCATTTGAAATTTATGACGGACGATATACAACGTACCTAATAAAATTTCAAAAAGCTCCATTATTCTTGTCATAACGCTATTACGATATAAATTATAATTTTATTCAATTAAAAAGAAGGCTGCAGCTTTTTCCAGTTTAGGTTCGTGTGCAAAATTATCTTTTTGACTGACGTTCACAACAACCGTAGGCACCATCTATTCATTCAATGACCAAATAATAACGAAGTTATACGAGAGAGGACATGAGAATCAGAGTGCACATGTCGTCTGATGCAGGTATTCATAGTAGGTATATGTAGGTATTTATAGTTAATTTATGTGACTGCAGCTAATTTCCAACATTGTCAAATCATAAAAACGGAGCTGATTAGAATCACCTGTTTGAGAGGTTATGATAATCATCTGTCACATTCCATGATGTTAGGTTAAATAAGATGTGCTCAGCTGGTGAACACGTTTTAGACCGCTGCGCACATGGGAGAATCGAACATAAATATTGAGGTATTATGTCAAATTGAATTTATATTTCAATAGATATTCATTACTTCCTCATTATGTAGCCACATATATTATAAACTAAGTATATATTAGGTACCTATAAAAAACACAAATTGCCGCAACCTAAAATATGAGACTATCGTTTGAAACATCCGTTCTAAGGTTGTGTTAGCCAAATGTCAAATTTCTGATAAATTCTGTCCATTAATTTAGACAAATTTGGTTGAGGTTGTCGTCTCTCGGGATACATGTTAATACAGAGTGTCATTTACGTGTCACCGATTGAAAAAATCAAAGCCAACTACTTTATAAAAGTAATTTATTTAATTTTAATGATACATCATCAAAAAGGTAATAAAAATGGCGATTCAAATTTGTGGAAGGCTAATATGGCTCCCATAAGAAAAAAAAAGTTCATGATAGTTTCACATAGACGAAACGTCATGTTACAAAACTATTAACACCATAGGAAAGAGTGAAAAAAGTCGCAATGTAAATGTGCTATTTATTTAGAAATTCATTAAGAAATAAAGCCAAGAAAAAATAAAATGATTTCCCAAAAATTCGTTTTTTTCCGGATATCTCCGGAACTACTTGAAATTTTCAAACTTTCTAAACGGCGTATTGTTGAGCACATAAATGCACAACTTTGCCCCAATTTAACCATATTCGTATTCCCTATAGTTTCCGAGATCCCAATGGTGAGAGTCGAATTTGAAACAGCCTGTAAATCAAAATCAATAATCGAAAAACTTATTGGTTTGGTACCCTTGAACATGTCGCCAATAATGTATCGATTTGATAACTCTGTAAAACTATAAATCATATCTAGTTTGCTATGAAATTGGAGACCATGTCTTGGGCGCTATTAGGGCAAAAATATTTGTAATAGGTACTATTTTCAAATAACTTTGTTTTGATTGAATTCGATGTGGCTCGGCCGATTCATCTAAAATTTGGTTCATAGACGAAATAGGGTGGCACAAATAAACGTAATTGAAAATTATAGAAAAAAAATAGCCCATGTGCCTAGAATTTCTTTCATTTTTCAAATTTTATTTATTTATTTTTATTCCTGACATATTAATTTTTTCTTAATTTCTGGCGGATGCGACAATAATAGAAGAGTTGAAAATAGGTAACTTTAGTTGGAGTTAGTTCTTAGTCGACCCTATTAAAACTGAGAGAAGACTAATAAAAAATAGTCATTTGCCTCACATGGTGTTTCTAAGAGTTTATCTGAATAATTATTTTGAAATCTGAGCCGAAATGTCTGAAAACCTGAATTGTTTCCAATTACTGGCGGATGCGCAACGAAATCAAGAGAAATTAGGAACAAAATAAGATTATTGCTCTTGACATCGATATAATTTAGAGATTTAGTGAACTATTAATAATTGGTAGAATTCCATAAGGAGAAAAATGAAGGATCTTACAGGACCACTTGAATGATGACTGATTATTTACTTGTCAAAAGAGAGATATCACATTTTAGTGTATACTGAGGAATCGCTGGTTCAGAACTAAAATACGCGCAGATGTTTTCGTTATCGTTCTAAAGTTTCTATTCGTTCAATGTACACTAATTTATTCTTAAAAAATAAAAAAAAACTCTCTAAGACACCTTCAAGTGCACCTTTAGATGTACTTAGAGTAGTGAAAAAGTTTTCTAGTTGGCTGAGCATGAGTCTGGATAAACAGGCCAAAAAATTCCAGAAGTATCTATACACGTGAAAATAAGAACTCAATTATCCTTATCCTATTTTTATTTGTTCAAATATTGTAACGATATTTCAAATATTTATTAAATAAGATCATTGACAAATATCGCTATTTGGGTCTGTTCTCTGTACAATAACAAAACATTAATTTAAAAAAATTGTCATTCTTTCTTTCCAAAATTTGGAGACATTTTCTTACTTTAACTAATTTTAACTATTCATTTGATACTATGATTCAGTACTGTAACTCCAACTGCAAACTAATATTGTTGATCAAAGAAGACACACTCCTATCGATCATCTATTACTCCATTGCCACTTAAGTACATTTGTGCCTATAACAATCTTACTCTATTATATTTTATCTAGGCCAAGATGTGCTGTAAGGGTACTACCAAAAGTACCAGCAGAAACAACAAACAAAGAACATCAAAGAAAAAATTATATCTAGGTATGTTTCAACCGACACATCTTTGGACCCAATATAAATTTCATCGGAATGTTCGATTTTTGAGCTGATATCTCAAACAAATTTCACAACATATTTGTATGGAAGTGAGTAGATAGTATATGTGTGCGTGTAGCTTTGCGTGTGATAGACCCTTTTCAGGGCATGAAACTCGTTTACGGTAAGAATTTGTACGCTATGACATATATATGACTGAGGCTATATGTGTCCCATAGGAGCCCGAGGACAACGTTCAAATACTACGGACACACAGACGGCGACAACGAGAAAGTAAAATGGATATCGGATGCTTTTCTTGTTTACATTGGGACATCAGAGCCTGTGTAGTAGTTCTCTAAATAATATCACATTTACCTATTGTCGGAATAGGTATAGTTGTCAGCCGAATTGTGTTGATAATGATGGCGGCAGATGGAAAATTCAATTGAAAACTTTTCTTCGACTGACAGAAGCTGGTTAGTAGGACATTCTCTCGATAGTGGTGAATAGTGAATAGTAAGTATTCTTAATATTGAAATTTAGCTGATATTTCTGCCATCATTGAGCATTGGCAATTTTCCTGCCTTAGCAAGTATTCCACCTCTTCTTAGAGGAGCAGTAGATACAGAGTGACAGACATTGCTGTATTTCTTGAACCATGCCTCTTGCCCGTTTTCTTTGTTAGTGTAACGAGTTTGCGATATATTTCGGACGCCATTATGAGGAAGCATGTGCGATTCGTGATTCGTCAGAAGGCGGAGAATCTTGACGAGCACAGATGTTGATGGAGCCCGGGTGGTACGAGTGTAAGGCATACTGCTATTGCTCACCGATACATGCCAAGGTCAAGACAATATCCCGAAATATCTAGTGAGTTCGCGCTATTGGTAGAATGCTCGGGGCGTTGGAAGATGCCGGTCGAAGCTTCGAGATGGAGAGGGTTTGTATATAGTGGAGACGATTCTCTGTGGAGTCAATCAGATAGTCAGTGCAGTAGTTAAGTGAGTACGGTGGAAACTGATAGTACGGCGAAGACCGGCGCTATGGTGGAGACGAGCTGTACCGTAAAGACCGGCTGTATAGTGCAGTCCATCGAGACCGGCAGTACGATGAGTCCCTACGCCTATAACATAAATAAATAACGCTCGGTCCAAATACAGTTGTTAATGGTGTAAATAATAAATATAAATTGTACATAGTAGTCGATAATGTAGTGTAAGACATATAAATTGTGTAAATAAATAATCTGTGATATTTTAGTGTGTAGATAAAAAACACGTTCTGCAAGCACATTATTTGAAACAAAAGGATCGTTATGAATAATTCGAATAAATGTGTTTTTTCTTTTGCACAAAGCGAGCCCAGACGTGTTTGACTCATTTTTTTGAACAACTTCCAGACCGAGAAGGTATAAAATTCGACTGTATGCTTTTTATGTTTGTGCGCGCGGTTCGTATGCGCTGAAAAATACAAAATTATATTATCTAATTCCACTTGTGCTGGTACTTTTGAAGTTGGTCTTCGATCTACCTATAATAATTTCACAATTGCCAGCACTCTGGGATTATTATGATTTTGAATTTCACTGTGCATCAACTAATAAAGTCGGTTCTAGTTTTTGAACGACGAACCAAACGGAGGCATACAGTTCGATAGTTTATCTGGATGTTTTTTTATATATTATAACGTGGATATACTTGCTGTTATTATTTCATTTAGTTTGTATTTGTTCTAATTCCTTATATGCTATAGTTGTTTCATGTATAATTCACTAATTAGTTCTAGAGTTGGTAGATTTATTCTCGATCCTTCCAGAAACTATATGTGAGGTACAATTTGTCATAGTATTTTCATAGAACATTCTCGATGAATGTCATATCATGATTCAGATATATAAAACTATTTAAAACTGGTGATAATGTGTGGTTGTACAATCCACAAAGACGAAAGGGTCGTTCTCCAAAGTTTGATAAACAATGGGAGGGACCATATACTGTTATGAAGAGGATAAACGACGTGGTATATAGAAATTCAGAAATCCACACGCTATAATATGAAAGTGGTTCATATCGACAGACTTTAACCATACAAAGGGACTGAGCTGAAATTTGATCGGGACGATCAAAGCTAAGAAGGGGGCAGTGTTACGTGGGTAGTTTATCATGTACTTACTGTTATTATTTCTTTTAGTTTGTATTTGTTCTAATTCCTTATTTGCTATAGTTGTTTCATGTATAGTTCATTAATCAGTTCTAGAGCTGGTAGATTTATTCTCGATCCTTCCAGAAACTATATGCGAGGTATAATTTGTCATAGTAATGTCAGTTTGACAAGCCTCTAGAACATTATTGGTCGTGTCCACAGCAGTGTCTGATTACCAATCGATTAGTAATCAAGTAATCAAAAATTTGACGTCTTTAATGTGACAGCTATCAGAAAACCATAGTGTACATAGAATATATTTTGTTTCAGATATTTCCCAATTCTATTATTATTCCGTTTACCACATAATCTTTTTCATTATAAACATACTGAATAGAAAAAAAGTTTTCTTCTTCCATTTTAAATTCCTCTAATGTGTGTTATTGTCGAATTAAATTATTTCAAATCATTTGACAAGTGTCAGTTTGACAAATGATGCATCAGTAATCAGTCGTGTCCACAAGATACCGATTTTTGATTACTGATTACTATTCGATTAGTAATCAGGCACTGCTGTGGACACGACCATAATGTGCGTCTAGGTAATCATAGAACATTCTCGATGAATGTCATATCATGATTCAGATATATAAAGCCGTGACGATCACGGAACAGAGTTCAGTTTTATTGTATCAGTCAATTGGAGACATAAGTCGCTAGTTGAGATGCGATAGTCAAAAGTGAAAAGTTGTGACAGTTGTACTACAACAGAAGCTCGTGTACAGAGTGTTGAAAATAAATTATTGGAAGCAATCTGCGAATTTTGAGTACTACGCAAGTGAACTCAAACCACAACGTTTAGCACAGGGTTAAACGTTACAATATGTTCGCGCCTTATAGTAATTGAGCTCCGATTTTCATGTCCTGCCGTTCAAAAACTGCTCCCAAAGGGGGTGATGGGGGCAATTTTTTTTCGAAAATTGAAAATTTAAGACGACAAAATTAAAAAAGAAACCATATTCGGCAACGTTTAAATTGATCATATATCAAAAAAAATCATAGTTTTCCCGCTTACAGCAGTGGTAAAGTCTGAAATATGTGTATTTCCGCGATGTTTTGAAATCTCTCTATTACTTTGGTGAACGTTGAATGATTCTGATGACGAAGGTTACACTCAAAAGTTTGAAATACATATAAATGGACAGACTGTATTAATTGTTGCACTGAACAATATTAATTCTATTGATTCTGGTGCTCTTGAAGTTGGTGCCAAACATTTTCAATCTAACCACAACTGCAACACTTTAAAATTTTTTTATAAATTTTTCTATTTTTCATTACACCAACTAATAAAGTCAGTCCAATTTTTTTTAAATATTGATAATGAAACTGTTTTATATTACTAATTGTCCTCATGTACTTTGAAGAGTGGTTTTGCTAGGAAGCACATAGGGTGAACCACAACTGTCGTACTATAAAGTGAAGAGAAAAGAATAGAAACAAAACAAGTATGCACAAAAATATGCTATTGAGATAATAATTATTTCAGAATTGATAATGACTCGACAGACAGTTAAATGACAAATTTTTAAATGTACAATGTGATTTGATTTTCCCATAACTATATTCCAAAACATTTTTTAGTAGGACTTAATATGTTTCAAATAAGTTCTCTGGTTAACCATTGAACCCAACATGCCTTTTATAGTCATTACTTTTTTTGCTTCCATTGCTGTCTAAATAACAGTAACGTTTCTACATCGTAAAATATGCAACATGTCATCGAGGAACAACTTTGATACTACGGAATCACATAAAATCGTTTGCTGACCACTGCGTACCCTGAGGAGGATGAGGAGGAGGGTCACCAAATTGGTTTTCGTTGCACCTCCCTTTGGGATGGCAGGACTCGTTGAATATTTCAGTGTCTTCACTTGGGAGTGAAGGAGGAGGGCTGTTCTGGGCAGGAGCAGTTTGTGTATCACGCAATTCTGTGCATGTGCAACTGACGAGACGTATGTGTATGTATATGTGTGTATGAATGTTAGAATATCTCCTCGTCTCACAAATCTCATGGGATGATGGACACCACGAGTGCTTTTCCAGGTCGAGAGCAAATTGCTCTTTGCATGCCTAACGAAATGGAATCATTTAAACTACCAGTGGTGTGTATATGAGAGGCTGCAAAATAATAGTTTTTGGAAAGAAAGAGGAGGGAGAGAAAATTGCATAAAATGTTTCTCTAAATTAACGGAAGTACTCATCAAAGAAAAATGAATGAGCTTTATTGAAAAACCAGCTCTTCATTAACATTAAGTCATAAAAGGTCTTGAGGATGGAACGCTTCTTTCTCAGAGTCCTGCTCGTATGTAAAGCCAGTCCGAAAACCAACCCGGATCCATCCACAGATATGCACCAAGAGAGAACATCATGAGAATTTCTCCTACATATGTCTTAGGGATTATCCGGTATCGAGAGTCCAGCGACATACTACACACAAATATAGCAAAAAATCCATAAAAATTCAGCCATAGAGGTCAGAGATTCTTCTTTGGGTATTATAGGTATGGAACCCTCCACTTAGGAGTTCCCGTCACACTTACAGCCACTACCTACCAGATCTTTCTAATAACATTCTACATACATACTTGGTAAAAAGACTATTAAAATCCAGCCAGAGTTCAGAAATAGACAATAGACTTTCAGGTACGGAACCCACCACATAGAGAAGTATAACAGTACTTTTCTTTAAGGTATGTGTGAAAAATTTCGTTTGAGATATCTCGAATAGTGTGAGAGCCAATACGGCACATACACACACATTGACATTGTGTTTCATATACCGGGTGATTCATTAAGAATGTCCAACCTTCAAACCTTGATTCTAGACTCCAAAATATGATGATTTAGCTCAATAGTCCCTATACAAATATTGCAGGTTTCCGAGAGACAGGGTGTTTAAAGTTAAAATTCATCTGCTGAAGTTTGCAATAATTTTTTGTTTTAAACGTAATTTTAAGTTTTATGTTTCTTGGCATGGTGATTACGAATTTGACATACAATTTAGCATTTCTTATACAGGGTGTTAGTTACATTCTGTTTGTTCTCTATGTTGAATTATTAGGAAAGTAATCAGAAAATATGAAAGAATGTCCAATTCTGCCAGGAAAGTTACTCTTGTCTGATTTGTGTGACTCGATCGGTTTTTGAATTATTTGCTTTTAAAAAGTTCAATAGATTTCAATTTTTCTATGAAAAAAAATATTCTCTAAATGTATAATCAATGCTAAATTATAAGTCAAATTCGTAATTACTATGCGAAAAAACATAAAACTATAAATTTTCTAGCAGAAACTATTGAAACATAAAAAAATATTGCAAAATTCAACAAATAAATTTTAACTTTAAACGCCCTGTATCTCGGAAACTTGCAATATCTGTAGATGGACAGTTGAGCTAAATCATCATATTTTGGAGTCTAGAATCTATGGTTTGAAGATTGGACATTCTTCATTCTTAATTAATTTTTTTTTTATTTATTCATTTATTTCGAAGTATACAGTATTGACATATTTCGATTTTTTTTAATAAAGGAAATCTTTACAATACCACCTAGGTGTAAGATAATACCTGTATGTGCGTAATTGTAAATGTTAATAATATAAACTAGATTAATATTATAAATGATAACAGAAGTTTGTATATATACAAAAAAATAACATATTCGTTTTCTGTTGGTAATGTCTAATAAATATTTGTTGTATGTAAGGTAATTAGTAAATAACAAGAAATAAAAGAAAAATAAAAGTTAGAAAGAAGTTCGTAACATCAAATGAGAATTATCTTTATATATTATTCTTCTAAAATAATATGTGAATGATTTATATATATATATATATATATATATATATATATATATATATATATATATATATATATATATATATATATATAGTGAATAGAAAGCAAGATGTAGGTGACACCACTTAAGGAGATTGATTGTTATACTTATTAAAGTAATTCTGTAAAAGTTTTATAGTTCAGATTTATGAAAATCTTGCATTTTGAGGAAAAGGTTTTAATGTTTTTGACATTCCTCAAAGTAGTTGGGAGCAGACTGAACATTCTAAGGGCATGAAATGCAGAAAACCGTTGACTTTGAAATTATTTTTCCACGTTCAGAATATTATTGTCATAGAGCTGTACAGTTGGATGATCTTTATTTTTAAACAGGATTATTTTTAATATGTAATTTTGAACTGTGTTTACCTGACTCAATATATTGTCATAGAGTCCACCCCCACACTAGAATTCCATATCGTATCACTGTTTCACCCAACGATTTATAGACACATAATATTTTTTTCTTTCCTAGTATGTTTCTTACACGGTAAAATTTATATATATATCTTCTGATTTTCTTAGTTACATCGTAGACGTGGGGATGCCATTTGAGGTTGTTAGCAATAGTTATTCCAAGATATTTGGTAGTTGAACTTTCCTTAATAGACTCGGTAAAATTATCAATTTTCAAAAATATAAAGTTTGGTCTTATAGTTTTCTTGGCAAAAAAGCAATCTATGTGGTTTTTTGTAAATTTAGAGATAATTTATTATAATCTAACCAGTTTTTAACTTTTCTGATTCCAAGGATGTCTTTGACTTTATTCCAATCACAGTCTTCAAATACAAGAACAGTGTCATCAGCGTATGATACAAACACCTTGTATATATTGATATGTTGAAACTGACAGGTTTTAGTATAGTTTTATAAAGCACTAGATTTGCTCGCGACTTACTATAGTTCATGCGTAATGCGTTAATAAAAATACAGACAGTCACAATAAAATGGAGGCTATATTTCAAATTAGACCTCAAGAAATACATCGGTGAAAACTTAATTTAATTCCATGAAGTAGTTTTTGCGTGAAGCGCTTACAAACATACAGACAGATAGCCAAACGCGATAAAATAGAGCCTATATTTCAAATTAAACCTCAAGAAATACATCCGTGAAAGTTGCATTCAATTCCATCTAGTAGTTTTTGCGTGATGCCTTTACAAACATACAGACAGATGCGGTAAAATTGACCTATATTCTATGTTAGATCTCTAGTGAAAATTGCATTCAATTCTATGTAGTAGTCTTTGCGTGATGCGTGTAGAAACATACAGGAAGACAGACAGACGCGATAAAATGTAGCCTATATTTTAAGTTGGTCCTATAACAATACTTTGGTGAAAATTGTATTCAATGCCAGGCAGTAGTTTTTGCGTGATGCGCGTACAAACGTACAGACAGACTGCCGAAAATTCTGAAAACTATTGTTTCGGCTTCTGTTGCTCTAATAAAGACGCCCCATATTATTTTTTCTCAAATATCTATAATGTAAAGACATCGGCCTGAAATAATCAAAATCAAAATAATGAAGTAGGCACATTACTTTTTGGAAAAATATAGTCATTTTTTTAAAGAATTTATGAAATTTAATTTGAAGGGAGGAAATGAAAGCTCTGCCTTGTTTTCTATTTAGAAAAAAAATAAAAAATCTACATTTACAATTATGCCCTAAAATAGATGAAAATAGATGAATTCTACTCCCGCAATAATTAACAATTATAAGTATTATTGTTATTGTATCAACATTGTAACGATGCTAAACAATCTGTATATATGTAAGCAAATAAAGGATTTATTATTATTATTATTTTTTTTATTGAATTTAACATGATTATACTTTTGAAACGTTTATTCCCTTCAGAAAAAACATATACTTATTTAACAATTATTGATAGTTCATGAATAATGTACGCTAGTTTAAAAGACAATCACTAGATGTACATTTCCAACCTAATTAATTTGATCTAATCTTATTCCATCACGATGAAGCAGTTGTCAGCTCGAAAGAAAGCAAGTATAAAAAGAAAAACGCAAAATGCTGTACACAGTTCGACCCAAGGCGGCTGTTATTTCCGTCTCAGGGTTTTTTAATTAGAAAATTTCGTCCCCAAACAACTGCCAGCAATTTTTCCCCTAATTGGGTTGCAAGCACTTTAGTGGCCATAGGCACCTGGGCGTGTTCTATTCCTCTTGTTTGTTGCAACGAAGAGACACTGTTATTCGATTCGTAATGGTATTCGTAGATAGAAAAACAAAATCAAAAAAGAGAGAAGATGAACGAAGATTGCACTTGCAGATTGGATTCGCAATGTTTCCGTGCGCATTGTGTTACCTCGGGGAGAAGAGGTTTAAGTGACTGGGAAAATTATCGTGAGAGGTTAAAGTCGAAGGAGGTGAAACCTATAACGTTTTCTTTAATGGTCATGAAATGCTGCATTGGATGCTGTTGCTGAAATCTACATAATCTCTTGTGTTCAATTTCTACAAGTACAGCTTCAAAAGTTCAATTAAAAACAGTTTGTGGTTTAGGTACTTGAGTACCCACCTACCATATTTTGCCTCAATTGTACAGTGCATCCCATTTTGGTTGAGACAGCCATTTATCTCGGTTGTTGTTGAGGATAGAACCTTGTAGTTCTCGCGGTCCTGTATCACTTTTTTGTGAAACTCAAGATGGCCTAAACAGATTCTGCCTTCTTTTGTTCATAAGTTACAGGGCGTTTTTGAAAATTCACACTTTTTGGACTCCCCACAGATCTACGACGTTTCTCAGCGATAATGTCAAATTGAAAACTTATCCCATAGAGTATTTTATGCAGAATCCAGTGGCGCACGCAATTTTTTTTTCGGGCTATGGTAATATATATACGACTCAAACTTATGATTTCTTCAATGACATTATCGCTGAGAAACTGTGGGGTGTCCCAAAAGTGTGAATTTTCAAAAAACGACCTGTAACTTATGAATAAAAGAAATTAGGCAAAATATGTTTAGGTCATCTTGAGATTCACAAAAAAGTGACACAGGTCCGCAAAAACCGCAAGGTTCTATCTTCAACAACAACCGAGATACCTGGCTGTCTCCACCAAACTGGGAAGCACTGTACTTTCTATTTCATCGGACTTGGTCGTAAAATAATGATAAATATAAAATTAGTACTTCTGGTTAATTTACAAAATACGAACAACAAGGTCTCATTCAGTTTTGGAAGGATTTAAGAATGGTATGTTTTCAAATGATGACATCATCCAACACTGACCAGTATACTGGATCGAATTTAGGAACGCAGACTACATTTGACCATTGTTACACAGAAAACTAGACAATTATTGTGTTTGCCCTAAACTGCAGTAAAAAGGACTTAGTTAAGCAGGCGATGATAACACAAGTTGTTTTAATTACGATGTCTGGCACTTCTTTCATTACGTGTTTCTCAGAAATAAATCCAATAACTTTGATCGTTTCCATCCTTAATAGCTTTATAACTCTAATCAACAGCATATATGAACATTGACTACTGGTTCTATATTGTTTAATTTTCTTTTGAAGTCTCAAATTTCAATTGACTTCCCCCTATATTCACCCCTCCTTTTTAAACTCCTCCCATTTTCAATGAGAAGGACTTTGAGTTCCCTGTACGCGTTTTAGCAAATTGTTCCTGGTGTGCAAAACGACAACCCAAACACGAATATAGTGCCGTCGGTAAACTATTGTTAAAGGTAACTTAAAGTAATTGGCAATTTCGACTCCCCAAGTTTCGGTCTGTAGGGGGAGGAGTGGGGGTGTTTGAGGTAAGATGGAGAAAAGGCCTCAACCAATTGATTCCTTCACCTGTATGTATATAGGTATATAAATATATATATATGTACATCTATCTAATGGTGAGACTCCATTTTAGGTAATTAGACGAGCAGTGTCTGATTGGTTCTGGTGTGTTGCAATAATTTAACTGTAATTTGCTCGTCACAAAGTTGCCCAGTTAGATAAAAAATGTGAATCACGATCAATATAGTTATTGACCGAACTCGAAAAAAGGAGGAGTTATATATATACAGAAGCATACAGATGAATTGTATTGTATTGAGCGAGTGAAATGCTAATCCAATGTTTCAATTCCATTTTACAACTTATAGGCTTTGTTCGAGTTAATTAAATTTTATATAACAAATGGAATTCTAGTTCAAATGACGTACACCGCATTCTGAAGGCGTAGCCGTATTCATAAAAAGCGTCTGGTAAATTTTTGCAAAAACTCAACATAAAATATAAAATTTTATAACATCAAACATCACTTACGCTTCCCTCACTCATTAGCATATTAATTATAAATCTATTTACTTTCACAGTTTCCATTCGTAATTTGCATTTTTTAGTCGCAACACGCTTCTAAAGATATTCATCGCTGGAACGTTAAACCGCTCACAGAAAGAAAGAGCGAGAAAGAGAAGGGTTCCAGAGAAAAAGGAATATAAAAAACGCATCTACAATGTATTTAAAAACGCCAACTTTTCAACCGCTCAAGGAAAGTTCTTGACTCTTGGTTTTCGCTTTCGTTTTAATTAAGTTCTAAAAGTTGTCAGGGCACTCGAAGTTAGTTTTGTAGAGAGGATGCAGTGCTGCTCTCTAACCTCAAAGCACAGTGGCGCGTAGACGTGGATGATGGCCAGGCATGGAGGAGGAGGAGGCGGAAAAGTTGCGGTAATGTTAATATTTAAAACTTGGCCAGAGGGCTTGGAGAGGAGAAGATGTGTAATCGTTTCGTGGAAATTGGGGTCAGCTTACACAAGTTGAGAACGAAATACCGCCGCACTTTGCGTACCTCACACGAGTTATCTACATTCATATTTACCTTAGATAAAAAACTCATCAATAATCAGAAAGTAGATAACAGTGTAGATTATAAAAAACACTCTCTTTGAAGGTATTATCCATTTCAGTAGATGATTTCGATTTTTAATATGTACAAAACGTCTGTCTTAAAGTACATCGTTTTCAGGTTTGGCTAACTGTCTTATAAAAAGCCTTAAACGAGAAGTTCGTGGTTACAAAACTGAATGGTCTTCATGGTTTGGTAAATACAATTTTAGGAATGTAACTTAATTCTGAAGGGAAATGGTATTCTATTTATCAAGAGCCACATAGACATAGGAGTAGTATTGAATCCAGAGCAGTGATAAAAATGCGACAGAAATCTCGTTTCGAGTCTTGTGGAGAATGATGTGTTGCCAAAATTAAATTCTTGAGTGTGAGTTTGTTTATTGGGAATAACTGCTGACAGCAATGAAAATCCATGAATGTTGGTACTCGGAACTCCAGTTGCGTCCATGATTGAATTTTACTGTATCTATGAAACAAAAAAAGAGTTGTTGTTGAGTCAAAAATAAAATGTACGTGAATTTTTAAATTCAAGGGGGAAGGCTAACAAAACTTGCAAAAAATTCTAACGAAATCTAACACAGCTTGGCATGTCTAGCCCTTGAATATCTACAAAGGTACGCAATGCGCGATTTTTTTTAATTGATCCAGGTTTGTCGGACGTGTTCTACAGCTCTGTCACATTCATCGTTTAAATTTTATATTTTATTTTTCTTGAAAGCATTTCCTCTCACTAAAAGAAATACTCTTTCTATTCAAGTATCAATAAAAACTGATGGTGAACACAACTTTTAGCTTCGTGTGTATACACAAAAGTGGATTAATCTCAAAGGAATCTCATATAATTTTTATATGTATATAATATCAGTAATAAATTCTGAAATGATCGAAATATGTAAGCTGCGTACTTGTATTTTGTAAACCCAATAACAACCGGTACAAAGCTGCCTCCAAAAATGTATTCGTACAAACACATTATATACATATAAAGTGAAATCTAAAAGCGAAATTAGATATATTGTGATCCAATTGAATTCCCAATGATATTTAGGGGATGTCCATTTTGTGTACCACAATAGATTTTATTCACAATTACCGTATACTCTGTGGAGTTTTCTGTTTGTTTACACGTTTACACACTACTAGTAGGCTCAGTTCATCGCTCAAAGCATATCGTTTCAATTTATTATTAACCTCTGAAAATAATGATAGAGAAGCATTCTTAAGCCTGGTGCCTACCGGCTAACAAAATGTTGGCAACAAGTTACTGGGAAATGTAAAAAGGCATTTTTTTAGATGTTTCTTGTATAAATATGTTTCCGATTTTAAATGTAAACATTGCTCATTGTGGATAAGAATCTTGCCCAGTTTGTACACAGGACAAAGTCTCCAAATAGTTCTTCAGCACAAGTACACAATCAATGTTTATTAGGTATACCTACCGATGGTTGGATAGCATTCTGGTAGTTTGTATTATTTTTGAAGATTTTAGGGATTAACAAACAAGATATCGTTAATCTACCAAATTGCAAACAATCTATTCTAAAATCAACATACAAAGTCGGCTCATGTAATCAGATGCATGCAATGCTCACGCAGCGTTGGCGTGTCAAACAACTTGATTTCACTTTAGGCAGGGCCGAAATAAAGTTGAAATAATTTAGAAAAAAAGGCGGTGCCTCTGTTCAAAATCAAGCTTAACAAATGAATTTGTTTTTTTTAAGTTAGTATGTTCGAGTGCTTTATTTTGATGATTCTTTTATTTTGACAAGAATACTGCTGAGAAATGGTCTTTAAAACATGTTTTTGGAGTCCAAAAATAACCTCCAAAAGAGTTAAAGGAGTCTTTTTTTCGTCAATTTTGTGAAAGGAGAGATCAATTCTGGAAACTTTTAAATTGGATATTTTTCAAAAATGCTTCCAAGTTGCTATAGCTGGTATCACCTTGCTTTACCAAGGGTGCGCCCGGTTTATAACCTATCACTCGTCCAAGCCTTCGTACACTTTGCGGTGCTCAACTTTGTTGATCGAAAAAACTAATAGATGCAAATATAGACAAGCTGCAAAAAACACTAAGGTTTAGGGAGATAAGAATATAAGAAATAGAGTAAATAAGTCAGAAAATAATTCAATAAAAAAAATCCCGACGGCCTGTAGCCACCGGAAAGGTAAATTTCTCAAAATTCATTGAATTTTGCCCATTCTTAACCGCATATATCATAGTCTTGTGGTTAGAGTGTTATAGGTTGTTGTTTTGGCTATTGAATATATAGCAGATAGGGTTTTTTTCTCGCCTATTTCTTAACAATAAATATACTACATATTCTTTTAATCAGGATCCATATTGAGATCTCCAGAAAATGTAAAATTACATCAAATTTATATTGAGTGTTCATGTTTTACTAATATTCCTTATTTTTTTCTTAATTAATTTTTTTTCTATGCATTTTATGAAATATTGCTTCGAACAAACGTTGTAAGTACTCATTATATGTATAATCCAAAATTATTTTTGATGATATTTACACTACGGCCCATTTTGATATTTTTTTAAAACGTTTGAACGGTCGCCATTTTGAAACTACTTACCGGATAATGCCCAATAACGGACTAGGCCGAGATATTAAAGTGATTGATTTTTTAGCAAATTTGAAGTTGATACCTATATAAACTTTTGAACCAAAAGTTTTTTTGGACTTACTTATAGACATATAACAACATGCCGTTGATTTTTTTTAGAAATTCAAATGTGTGAACGATCGCAATAGGTGCATTTCTATAAGAAATTTACTTAGAAATGCAGAAAATTGAATAGGTATATCCCATATTATTCAAGGGTTGGCAAAGTCAAAGGGTTGAACACGTTGGAGGACATAGATCCAACAGATAGAGGAAAAACTATGTCCAGATATGGACATACTAAGGAGGAATAAATTATTGACATCTGCGGACAATTATTTCATAGCTTTAAGATATAAAACTCCTGAAATTCAAAAAGAACCATCCAAAAGATTTCTATTTTTTCCTGAGATTTATTCATTCATTGAATAATATGCATATCAAACGCAAACAAAATAGCAGGACAGACTATCTATAATGGAGAAAATGAAATTATATTTGCATTTCAATAGCCTTGTCTGACTTCCCTGTATATTATGCGTGTACATCTATCTATTCTATCTATTTTATATTGATCTCTCGGTAGAAATCACATTGCACGATAAATAATAGAGCTCAGTCATATAAAATACATACATACAATGTATGATGAAGGCATATATGGAAATTTCGAAAAATTAAACTTTCAATATACAATACAAACAGCACAAGCAAAAATAACAAAATCTAATAGAAACAACAAACAACAGAATGTCGCTTGTCTGGGTAGAGATCCATACACATACATAAACAGGTATATGATGCGGGATGCTAGGTTATATTGTTCCAAAAAAAAATAACAATAGCTCAGGGAAAATCAAATCGTTTTATATTTATTTTTATATACATATACCTATCTATATATGAAAACGATTGATACTCTTGATTGTATGTGGATTCTGTGTCTGTGTTCTCTTTCAATTTCAGAAATATATGTAAATAGAAGAAGCTTGTTCGTGAAATCATACCTGCAAAATAGAAAATGTGCAATCACATTTATATATGCAGACATAAAAATTGAATTTAAAAGAACATTCGATGTATAGATGCATATCGGGCTGGAACGCAACGCGCATGTGCATTTTTCCATAAACTGATTGATGCGAGTGATACATATAAAATTTAATAGTCTTTGAAGTACCGTCTATCTACCGTAAGTCTATTAAAGTTGACATTTCGGGGATTTTTCATGCAGATTATCATGTAACAAAAATGTTTGCTCTTGTGTAACTGTTATTATACTTTGGCTATTTACACAGTGGGGACCAAAAGTCCCATCGTTCCTTCATTATCAGAAGTTGTAGGATTTCATTCGAACTGTTAAATATGCCAAGTTTTATTTAAATAAATAAATAAAATAAATGAACAAAAAGAGGTTAATTTAGGTTGCACAAAATACAGATACTAGACCCAAGAGAATATTCCACAGAAAATTTGCTGATTCCTAATACTTAGCATAAATATCACAATAACAAAACACATACTATTATCACAATCAATAAAAGAATTACTTTAAAATATGACTCCATGTATCATTACAAATATCAACACATGTATTCTTTCTTATAAACCTATTTACGCTTTCCAAACATCTACTCAAAGGCGAAGCACTAATGTAGGTATATATTAAATACATTATTTATTAATTAGCCTAATATCGGGTACATTAAAAAAGATGGACTTAATTAGCTGTAATATATCAATATTGTGGTTGACAATATTAAATACAAGCAATATATCATTCAGTTCCTTACGCCTGGCAAGTTCTGTAACATTACACTCCTCAAGTTGAGACCTGTATGAGATGAAGTGAGGATAACTGGGGTAGAATCCATGTTTTTTTTAAATGGTATCTTAAAAATCTTTTTTTAATCTTTTCAAGTACATGTAGGTACATATGTTGTCCAGTTTGGACCTTACCAGTGAGTTCAATAAAAGCAAAAGACTCGATTCATTTTTAAGGTCCCTAGATGATCGAACAACAAAACCGAGTCTTCTTAGACCAACCGCATAAAACTTTTCAATATGTTGATTAAAGGAAAGCTTGGTTGTGAAGATATTTTGTCTGATATTTCTTCAACCCTTTCCAACAAGATGTCATTGATCTTGTCTGCATTTAAGATTTATTATGACATATACTTAAGCATTTACATTTATTAATATTTAACTTTAAATCATTATTGGTACAAAACAATGCAACAGCTTCTAGATCTGCCTGTAAAAGTTCACATTTTGATTTATCTTGTACAACAGAAAACATTTTTAGGTCATCTGCATAAAGCCGAAATTGTGAGTTTTGAATAATATAAGATATGTGATTTATGAATAATACAAAAAGAAGTGGTCCCAAGATTGATCCCTGTGGTACACTTGATGTAGCGAAAAACTGTCAGTTATACTACTATTAAATTTGCCAAACTGATTCCTCTTAAAAATATAAGACTGGAGGTAACATGTAAGTTCGGAATCAAATTTCTTGGTTTACCTTATCAAAAGCCTTGGCTAGGTAGTCTGTATATATAGTATGTCCCAAAAAAGCGCAGTAGATTATTGGTTCTTCCACCATTCTACGTGAGATTCTAAAAAAGTAATTACAAAATTAATTGGTTTCGAGCAATAAGTATGTCATCTGAAAACACATTCGAGAATTCCCAATCTTGAATGTATTCGATGTCATTATGATAGCTACAGTATATAAATAGTGGTCCAAGAACATAGCTCAGTTAGTTATTTTGGTTCCATGAAGCCTATTAAGAAGATAACTCTAAACCTACCTGTAATGGTATATGTTATTTCCGAAATACCATATTTGAGTTCACACAAACAAAACTTGAAATTCAAAATGTTTTCAATGCAAAACACTTAAGAATAAACGGATAAAACTTATCCGGCACTGTAACCTGAAAATACAATATAGTAAAAAATAATTTAAAAAACAAGCTTTTATTTAAAGGCTCTAAAAAAATAAAATAAACTTTAAATGAAATCAATGATATCAATTCATTAAAATTAAAAACTTATATGTTACAAAATCTTGTCGCTAGAAATTAGTTGAATAAATTTATTCTATGAAATATATAATTTTTTTCTTATAATTACATATTTGTGTCAAAACTAAGTGAAATATTGTATTCTTGTTTAGTTATACCGATGAATCTCGCACTAAGTTTGTATATCATATAAATTGTAGGTAAAGAAAGTTTTGTCCGCCGTCTTGAGGCGTCTTCCATATTGAATTTGGTGTGCCGTCAATTTATTTTTCGTATTGATCTCAACAAACCCTTTCATTTGATACACAATAACTAATCCGCCATCTTTGTGAATCTGCCATATTGGATTTAGAATGACGTCAATTAGCTAACCATGCATTGTTATCCGAACTAAATGTGCATGCAAAATTTCAGCTCAGTCTGTTGAGGATAACTGATTCAAAACTCTTTTACAAGATTAAACCCGAACAAAGATACATTTCACGTTAAATAAAAACATTCAGTAATGATAAATACACAAAACATGATTTTTTCTTCTTAATATTTTGATGCTTTTTGTGCTGTTGGACAGATCACCCAGCATACACTTTGGACAAGCTATTGCAGTTGGCAATGCAGCTTAGACAATTTTTAAATATGTAATATATTTTTATTCATCTAAGATCATCACTGTCATGACATTATCTGCAAGGATCCCCTTGCCGCAACAAGGCCACGGTAACTACCAACTTCCAACCTGAAAGTTTTCAGTTCAGACCAACTAGCCAGCATCTACTACAGTAACATTATCTCTTACAGCGTATGATATGAATCTTTATTTGTACAAATATTATTTTATCCCTAGGAAGAGGTTTTTTATGCGATTAAGACGGTCATTCATGTTACGCATCCCTTTGATTTTCCGACCACATGGATGCATGTATAAGAGTGTTGAGGGCATTCCTGCTTTCTAATTCCCTCGGCTTGGAACCGACCGGGCGCCGAGCAGTGCTTGTCAACTACAAACTATCATCCATCGACGTCTGTTCGGATATACGATAAACGTTGGCAAACAATGCGTGAAATCAACGATACACGTTTCGGCAGATAGGTTTGGGGGGTGGCGAGGGTGTATGTTTGGATGAGGGATGAAAAGTGGGTGTGGACACGCTCTCGCTGTTGTGTTGTGTAATTTTACGCCGATCTAGTTCGATTGTGTTTTGGAGCTGTCAATTGCCTTATGCTTGACCAGCGATCACCATGTCTTGCAGAACAAACAACAGAATCTTCTTGTTTAAATAACTGATACCAGTTATCTAAATGAAATCAAGTCTTTTACTCGGTGATCCTGGCAACTGACAAACATAATTAATTTGTTCATTCCCAATAGTACAATATCGAAATAAAGCTGTGGACAAATTCATATAAATTACTTGGGAATCAGAAAACCAATATCATTATTATTACTCTATTTTTTAGCCTCCATTTCCAAGCTGGATACTGCTCTTATTTGAATCATACAAATCCGTCGTAGGTTTTTTAACGGATGATATTTTTTCATGATTGATAATTTCAGGTTGATATTAACTAGTATGGGGATAAGTCTAGAACCTTGTCTTACACCTGAAAGCAATTGTATTTCATTTATCGATTGGCAATCGATTTTAACCATTTTTTTAGAAGTAACTACTAAACTATTATTTTTCCAGTTTGGTTCCAAAAGCTTGCTAAGAAACTTAAATACTAAAGGGGTTTTAAGGTACTGATAATCTACTCAATTGCATTATTTTGATCAAGGAATACGAATATTACTTCAACTATATTATATCGATTATCTAACGATACATATAATAAATATGTGGAGAATATAATAAATCTGTTGAGGATTTCCACGACATTCATTGTGATAACTTATATCCTAATTCATAGTCTAGGAGATTTTTTATCCCTGAGATTGTAACGGTTCCAACAATACGATGTAGAAGCTTATACCAAAAATCAAATTTACAGAATTGTACCGTACTATTGGCGACAATAAATATGTATTCACAGGGACAGCCAAATGAACCGAAAAACGCAGCTAAATTGACAGGTGAATTCTGTTGAAAACCTATAGTACCTTCTTCCTCCAATTTTATTTCGTTCATAATGCAACAATTCAGAAACTTCTCGATCATTAATCCATTACCACATCGCAATGTTATCAAAAACAATTCCGTATATAGAGAAACTTTTGCTCGATTTTGGCCAAATGGGAAAGGAAACATGCCACCCTTGACGTTTCTGCGCCACATAAAATATTACATTTTAGTAATTAGTTTGCGTCCGAGAGTTATATATACACCAGCGATATCGAATCGAAGTGGAAGTTTACTTGAATAGGACGACGGCATATAATAAAATCAGAGAGTCATTAATAAAACTTAGCTGTGGAAGTTTGACAGCTGACAGAACTGGTGCGCCTGCTCTACTTTTGATTGACAAGCCTCTGATCTCCATTGGATCTTATTATAATTGAGAAATAATTTGATTTAAAATATTTATGGCACTATGTGGATATTGAAGTAGCTTAATAATTTATTTTATAAACAGAAGTGAAGCTTGGTTAATTGATAATACGAAAAAGAACACTTGGACTAACTGAAGTGTGGAATTGATAATATTAAATAATAAAAGAGAATCGAACGGAACTGTAATAATTTCAGAATTTGATACCACTTTTTTTCTAACTGCAAAACCAAAAATTGGGAAAGCTATCGTCGATTACCTGTGTATCAAGTTTTGTATCGCAGTTTCTAGTGGAATCAATGCAAACTGTAGTTTGCAGAGGTGAGAGCGGTATCTCTCACTTCTGGCTACAGATGCATTATTTACAGAAAAATGTTGGATTCTCAAGGTCACGTAATGGTTTTTCCCGATTAATTTAAAAATATGGCTTGAAATTGATGAGATATTGTATATAATACAATCTAAGAATGATAAGTAATCATTTGAGACCATTTTCAACTCGTAAAAGGCTGTAATATTTATATTATCAATATATGTAAAACCAAGTAGACGGATTACACAATTTATTATTTTCAAGACTCTACGGTGTTGTCGGTGCTAAAATTTTACCTGTTTTTAAATACCTCAGTAATATAGATATCGGATAAATACCTAAGTGAAACTAACAAATTAATTATGATCATAAAATCATAAAATCATTTATTATTTGAAAAGCATGCAAACTACTTCGCTTTTATTCGAAAGTGGTACATTTTTAACGCATTAATAATATTTGTCAAGCGTATACTCACTAACAAAATGGCAACAATCAGTTAGAGGTAGCAGTAGCAGAGAACAGAGACCTATACATATATACATACATACATTTAATACATCTATTGACTAAGAGATGGCAGAGCGATCGTACGCTATGCCTTAATAATTATTATTAATAATTATTATTAATATTTCCCATATACCTAGATATATTTCTTCTAACATTGTCTACTCGTGCATAATTTTTTTTGGTTTTTAATTTTGGTTCAGATCACACGATATAGCTTTTTTATAATTAGACGCGGACCGCTGTTGGTAAATATCTAGGTACATTTCAGGTATTGAAATACAAGGTGGAAGATCAGTAGTGCGTAGGTATTCGGACGATTATGGGGTTATTGTAAAGATTATGAGAAAATGTTTATAACTAACCCAATCGTATTTTAAACATTCTACAACATAAAAATATTTTCAATTATACCGGGTGTTTCTAAATAGTTGGAACTCTACACAACTTTGTTTTTTCTTATGGAATGTTTATAGGTAATTTTAATTATTTCTCAGATCAAAATGGAAAAATAATATAAGTTTATTAATATGACTTTATGTTTATAGCTAATATTTTATGAGATATTAATTATTATCAATCCAAAGGATGAGAGAGTCAGTATGTAGTTATTCGCGATTTCACATTTTTTTTTAGTATATCTATATTCATGTCCCCAACAATAATGGTAATGTTGGTACCATTATCAATGTTCCGCAAATATGCTTCAAAATCTGTAACATTGCCTTTCATTTCTTGGCAAGCCCTGAAAAGAAAGATCGTTACGCTAGATACAAAAATGTTTCAAAATGAGTTTTTCTAAATGGAAAACCCTGTACCTATATTATAAAATATCCTGAAAGATCCCTAAATTTCCTTCGATTTGATTATCATGTTCCTATACCTAAGTAGCCAGAATTCCGAGATAAGATCAATTTTCAAAAAATCGAATTATATTTCTCATATTCATCTAGGTTGATATTAAATGTCATCATAGTACATAACATAATGAAAATTTGACAATTAGTGCATTATTAATAATACCTTTGAGTATTTCTCAACGTAAGTGACTTGAAATGAATGAAAAAGCAATACAAACGAAGTTCTAATAAAATTGTCTATTCTTCATGGAAAATGTGTAGAAACTATCGCAACAACGTGCAGAAAATTAAATGAAACGTAATCTGATTTACATCCAATGAACAAGCGAAAGTTTGTACGATCACAAAATAATTTCATTAATTATCTGTTAAAATTTAGAAAACCTTCACAATAAGTTTTCAAAATGCCGACCAATGGCTTTCAAAGATTTCAATGTCCGTTTATTTGTAGATATAGTTGTAGGCCTCCTTATTTTACTGGCATCTAGTTCTTCAATGCAGTTGATTACTCGTTGGCGTAGCTCTTGTTTACTGTGTACTGGTGTCATGTATACTTTTGAGCCCACAAGAAAAAATAAAGTGGCGCGAGATCGGTTGATCTCGCAGGCCAATGCCACGGACCCAAACGTCTGAACCAGCGATCGTCGAACATTTCAAACAACTCCGTTGTTACTTCCCCAGTGCAATGAGCCGGTGCTCCATCCAGCTGAAACCAACTGCTACGATACTCTTCCAATGACAGATTGTCCAAGTCCAAGTCGTTCACAAATGACCTTAGAATTTCCAGATATTTCTCAGAATTCAACGGTTCATCGTAAATAAGAAAACTTGAAACTAAACTTCTCCTGAAATCCCATTTCCTTGACAATATTTGGATTTGATCAGCCCAGAAATGCTCGTTCCTTCTATTAACAATTCCTTCTCTGGAAAATTTTGATTCGTCTGTCTAGATATTTTTTTTTTTGAATTCAGGATCTTCTTGGATGCGAAATAGGATTCTTTCGCAAAAGTGAACCCTACTTTGATGATATTCTGGTTTAAGAGTTCAAACTTTAGTAAACTTGTACGGGCGCATGTAATGATTATGGTTGATCCTTCCAACAGACCCACGATCCAAGCCTAAATCATATTCGGCACTTCTAGTGGAAGCTTGGCGATCAGCCCGGAAATAGGCCAAAACATTTATTATGTTGTCTTCATCTGAGGTTATAGGTTTCGGTAGATGTCGTTCCGCTTTTAATTTTGATCCATTATTAATGAAATTATTTTGTAATCGTACAAACTTCCTCTTGTTCATTGGATGTAAATCAGGGTACGTTTCATTGAATTTTCTGCACGTTCTTGCTATAATTCCCTCTCATTTTCCATGAAGAATAAAAAACAATCATTAGTACCTCAAGTCACTTACGTTAAAAAACACTCAAAGGTATTATTAATAACGCACTAATTGTCAAATTTTCATTATGTCATGTACTATAATGACATTTAATAGCAACCTAGATGAATATGAGAAATATAATTTGATTTTTTTAGACAATTGCTCTTATCTCGGAATTCTGGCTACTTTGGTATAGGAACATAATACATCAAATCGAAGGAAATTTAGGCATCTTTCAGGATATTTCATAATATACAGGGTGTTCCAACTAAAAAACACATTTTGAATGATCCACAGGACAAATTTCTCTATTCAGAATCCATAAACATTATCTCGATGACCTACTAACAAAGTTACAGCTTCCTAGGAATTGCAATAACGCAGAAATAAACATTTAATTCGAGCTATGTTTTTGATATATTAAATAGATTATTATTATTATATTATTATATAAAATAGATTAAGAGCAATTACTTAACCAAACTTTCAGAACGATCCTATGTCCCGTTCTCCGTAAACGTCTAAGGTACCATCGACCATATATATATATATATATATATATATATATATATATATATATATATATATATATATATATATATATATATATATATATATATATATATATATTTGTATTTAAAATTAATATGATTATTGATTATTGAAAATTAAAGTTAGTTCGTGACAGCCACAGTATATATATGCTGTAGTCCAACTCAACGGCGGCCGCCTTCGATGATAGTTTCGGAGCATCAGCTTAAGGTACGGGCACAGTATATATAAACACTGACCCGCCTTTGCCGCCGTGTCTCCCTTAATTACAAACGGGAAACACGAAATCGCGGTGGCCTTTGACGAAATCGCGGTGGCCTTTGACAAACAGACGACCGCAAAAAATGATGCTCCGAAACCATCATTTGAGGCGGCCGCCGTTGATTTGGACTACTGGGTATATTTATACTGTGGGTACGGGAGACACGGCGGCAAAGGCGGGCCACATCAAGGAATGGCTTGCGTTGGACTACTGTGTTTATCTACACTGTGTTGACAGCTAACCGACTTCCAAAAAAAATTCATATCCCCAAAAAACATTCCCAATGTAAGACTTTTGGAGGTGAGAGCTATATTCTGCAAAACTCGACAAAAAAATCTCAAATCTTTCGCATACGCTCAGTAAGAGCTCCACACCCATACCATTTCTTATGTTTCTTTGTATACGCATTTTGCTTTAATGGTACATTTTCATCAAGTGATTCTATCGCTTCTCACCGCCCCCAAAATTCCTTCCATGACGTTGAAACATAAGTTGTTCAATTTCTTTTTCAACTCATAATAGGTTTTATAGATACTCCACGCCTTTCTAAGTCTCCTTAATACGGTGTTAGCAGTTATTTTCATTAGGTTTAAATATACAGGATGTTTTATAATATATGCGCAGCACTTGAGGATGTGATAGCTCGTCCAAAAAAAATGAAAAAAAAAATATATTAACTTATCCTCTGAATATACCATTTTCGAGATACAGGGTGTTGAAATTGAAAGAAAAAAAAATGTTTTTTGTGAATATCTTGGAATCGTTTATCTTGCAGTAAACAGCTTTTGTAAGCATTTTCCACTCATAATAGGCTAAGTTTTGTGTCAGATTGTGTAGAAAACATTGGCGCTTCAAATGGGCGTTCTAGTGGAACTATGGGTTTTGAATATAATACGTCAAGTAGTAATTTCATGGACGGAATTTTGGGGGCGGTGAGAAGCGATAGAATCACTTGATGAAAATGTACCATTAAAGCAAAATGCGTATACAAAGAAACATAAGAAATGGTATGGGTGTGGAGCTCTTACTGAGCGTATGCGAAAGATTTGAGATTTTTTTGTCGAGTTTTGCTGAATATAGCTCTCACCTCCAAAAGTCTTACATTGGGAATGTTTTTTGGGGATTATACATACGAAGACATCCCGGATCTAGATTTAGCAATATATTTATCTGATTTCGGCACTAAACCAACAAATTTTGTGGATGAGTTTTTTGCTGCATAAATATGTTCCATCATAAACTGACTACAGCGCAATCTATCAGTTCCTTGCATATCTAATGAACTAAACTAGTTCTCTAAAAGTTATATGAACGTAACACTTATATAAAGATATGGTGCCGGAAAGGTCATTTTTTGACAATGGGTATTACATTGAATTAGAAGAGAGTTATTCGGACCAGTTGATCCCCGCCAAGGATGTCAAGTATTCAACTGAAATAACTGTAAAATCAGTTATAGAGTCTCCAGGCGCCACGGACTTTCGCACGTTCAATCTTGGTATGAAAATATCAGCGACTGCCTGCAATTTTGTCTTATCAGGGAAGACATTATTTTTCATTGCACGTGGGAAATTATTTGATGTAATCAATAATAAAAAAATTAATTAAACCCTTCATAATAAAAAAAAAACGTTAACTGCTACGAATTAAAATGAGAGAATTGAACTCTAATAAAACAATAAACATCATAAATCTTTTTGTGTCAAACAAATACCAAATCATTGAGTTACAGATATTTTTCATGTGTTTTGGGCACAAAGTTGGATAATTTCCTAACTCAATTCATTGAGATATTCCCCTATCTTTATATAATTCTTGTCAATACGCAATATGTTATTGAAATCGAATGTCCATAAAATTGAGAGGTCGTTGCTGATCTGAATGTTTTGGTTTTTGAGAAGCTGTAAATATTTAGATTACCAAGCAAAATGAATATTTGATAAAGTCTTTCAACACTTTATTTTACGTAAACAGAATATCTTTCTTCAGACTAGAGAAACACGCAGGCGTCAATATTTTCATATTAAAAAATCGCATTGAAATGATTCTAAAGTTTTTTAAGTTGTATACTTGAAATTCTCGTCGGAAATGTGTTACTATATTTTACTAGTCGACTGGCCCGAATAATTTTTCTAATTCAAAGTCGGTACAAGCCAATTTGCGAAAATTTTATTCTGAATCTGCATAAACATTTGTACTTTAATAGGACTTCATTATGGAGTTATCCTTCTTAAAAGTGAAAAATTGGAAAAATAATTTAATCTATAACTTTTGAACCGTTGCACGGATTAAAGCAATTATATTAACTTATAATAATGCTTTCTTTACATGTTGATTACTGTTTAGCATGTCTATCTCATAAAGGCGCAGACAAAAATGATGACAATAATATATACAGATTTTAAATTTATTTAAGAGGCCATCACGTTTTCGGTTTCATTATTGAAACAAATAACCTTTCATCCACTTTAGGTGAGACAGATAGTTTGCCACTGTTACCAAGAAAAGAAAAAGAAGACTTCTCAATCCGACAACATTATGGAACGTTCAATTTTCTCAAAAAAAAAGTGGAGAGCTGCTGAACGGGCGAACAGAAAAAAATCACGTCACAGGCACATCCTCTTGTGCAGAAGCGTAACGCTCAGTTGATTCCTCCACACGCTCTCTTAACATATCCGTTCGAAGTCATTTGTTCTAGACAAATGTCCTTCCAGCCAGAATAAATGCGCGGAGAAGAGACTATACGTTCGATCGGCCGCTTGCTTGCTCTTTGCGAAATTGTCCCGAATTCTATTCACACCAAAGTCGTCACGGGTCAGTCGTTTCATTTTTTAACATTCGACACCAAATCGAAACTCAGATTTATAGAAAATGCCCTCGATCAAGCATCACTCGCAAATAAGTGAATTGTTGATGTAGATTACTTTTTTTGTTGGAACATAGGATTTCTAGCATTCATTTTGTAAATTATTATCCTAATAAATCGCCTTGTCTTTACCTAGTGAAAAATTTTTATGTAGACTATGACCATAAGTTGTCAATGTCAAAGTTCTGAAAATGTCTGTAAGAAATTCACGAAAAAGGCCTTAGATGAACGTCGATGTATTATTTATACAAATAAATCATTCTTGATTTTTAAATAGTTTTTATTACTTTCGGTTCTTGTATCAATGGACTCCGCAGCGATTTCTCAGGCCCCATACGGTCTAGAGACTTGAAATTTCGAACTCGTACTTAGATCGCTGACATCTCGCCACCTGTTAAGCACCAAGTGTGATCCAATATTGGTAATTATAATTATCTCATTCAATCTCATTCAACCAAGATCATTATTTTGTCGACATGGAACGACAATGGGATCCGTCACTGGAATTACGCACGAGCATGGAGCGTATATATACGTCTCGTTCTCTGGCATATAAGTACTTTCTGGAATATCGTCTATGGTTATGTCGCAATTGTCAGACGTTATTGTTAATTTAAAGTTTAATTTTGTGTTGTGGCAGACAAACAGTAATTTGTTATGGAATTGCTGTTGCTGGCAAATACATATACATAAGTATAGTTAAAATCGAGAAAAGGATAGCAATAGTAGGTACTCATCGGTACGGTTTAAATCTTAAATGCCCAATAAAAACTATTTTTAATTTTTTTCAAAAATTTCACTTGTTACTTCTAATATTGTTTTGAAAAATTAATGAATTTTTCATGATAAAAGATGATAACTTCAAATTATTATGACCGAGTCATTAGACAGTATGGATTTATTTAATATTTCATATTTCGGGTTGAAAGTTTTGGAAAAATGAGAACAATAATAGTAATAGATGAACTTTCACAACACTTTTTCATTCATATTCACAAAAAATATAAATTAAATCACTTGTCAAAGAGTACACCAAAATAGTTATAATAGGTATAATAACAAAATAGTAGTAAAGAGCTGGCACATCTCAAAATATTATTCATCACACAGTTGCGTTTGACGTAAAGTAGGTATTTATCTGCGGCGCCAGATAGCCGGAAATATTCTCTATTCAAACAACCAGATCCCATGACATTTCTAGTGAAGCTATATACATTCATGGTGGAACAAGCTTAAGTTGTTCCACCTTATTTGGTGGTTCAACTAATGCTTGCTGAAACATTATTCAACCCAATAAGCAGACTGTGATCCCTGATCTAACGGTGCACGTAAATCATTACCAATTCCCATAACCTTCTGGCTAGATCCTTACCGTTCCACTAATTAAATCAAATGTAAAGACATCCAATATGGATTTATATTGGTTCTATAATACTGAAGACCCAAAATATTTATCAGGAAGACAATATTTAACATTTTTTGCAATATAAGAATTCGGAATAGATTCGTCGGAACTAATATTAATAAATATATTTTTCAGAAGTACATAAGTCATCTGTTCAAATATCTCCATCGCTCTTTGGGAATTCAAAGAGGACAACGTGTTTCTTACAAACCGATAGACTTCAAAAGAAGAAAAAAGGGGACCACTATAATTGAGTGGAAATATAAGAGAATTAAAAGGTCTATTGTAGCTTCCCCTCACCAAAAAACGTGCTTGGATTGATTCAATTTGAATAACTTCTGAAAAGCCAGGTGATCTCCTCCACTACACTAGAGAGATTTTTAATGCTACTGCTGCAATCACTTTTCTCCCTTCTCATTTTTCTCGTTTGAATTTCGAATGATGTAAGTAGCTGATGTTCCCTCCATCAAACAACCTATTGAGAACAGTTGACTTTTTCGTTGTGTGAATTTTGAATTGGAATATTTGTAAGTGCCATTTTTTGACCTTTAAATTAGTGATCGAAGTGGTGGAATCGTAAATAAGGGCAATTGGTAGAAAAACTTCTATCCCTGCAACCCTGTGTAATGGCCGTAGTTGTAAATTCCTTGCTTTGTGAGGCTCCTTAAACTCTAGTTTGGCTCTGGCTTCCATACATATTCTAAAGATGACCAACCAGGCTGATTACGAGAATATTGACACACCAAATGTTGGCCGAGTTATTCGAACGGTATATGAGCTATTAATTATTAATAGCATTATAAACTTCTTTTAGACATTATATTTCACATTACCTAACATATCGTACAATATGTTCTTTGTTATTGGAGGCCTTGTAGTGTCTGATTCTCAAAAGAACTAAAAGACTTTTATGACGAAAGTTGGTTTGCATTTCTTTGTCCTGTCTGTTATTCTTTCGTCCATGTGTTTCTCTATCCTTTGTGATGGAAAGTTGGGTACTTTTCAACAGAATTTATTATTATCCTCTGATTTATAAAAAGTAGAATGTGCTGGCTTTTCTTCTTGTTCAGAAAATAAACAAGAGATGGTCTTACAAAATTAGATATATCTGTCGCAGGGATATGATAGGAACGGTGATTTGATCAAATCTCAAAGGAGGATAATCAATTTACTTGTAGATGTTTAAATCACTCCATAGAGTTTTCTAACATATTGATTTAAACCATCCTATATTTTCATCATATCTCTTTAGTGACATATATCCGTCGCCTGAAAATGTACCCCGAAGCTGATCAGAAGAATATTTTCTCGAATATCGAATAAGATAATATTTTCAGTAACTCGTTTGCCAGTGCTAAATTAAAATGTTGCATTTGTGGATTAAAGGTCTTTAAACGTCAAAAATAGTTTCTATCTTATCTGGATATATCTATTGCAAAAGATTTATGCAAAGAAAAGTCCTAGTTCTACTCCTGATGAACTTCACAAAAAGGAGAAATTAGACAATATGTTTTTTTTATCCCGAATTTAAAAAAGGGGATAAAATATGTATTTTATATAGATATTTATAAAATAAAAAATGCATCAAATTTTTTTATAGATTAAATTCAAATGAAACTGTTGATAAATGATACCAAAATTCTGAAAATCCAATATGCATTTCCCCCCAAATAGTTTTTAAAAAAATTGAAAACGTAACTTTGAACATCGTGACGCAGATATACATATTTCAGACTTTAGGTACTGCTGTAACTTGAAAACCGTAACTCTTTTGAACCAATTTTCCATTTAAATGTTGCAACATAGAATCTCTTCTATAATTTAGCAGTCTCATATTTTTGATTTTCGAAAAAAAATGCCCCTTCCACATAGCGGAAGTACACATATCACATATTTCAGTCTTTACCATTGATGAAACTCAAAAACCGTAACTCTTGAAAAATGTTCGATTTAAACAATTTAACATTTCCGTATATGGTTCCATCTTTAATTCTGCCGTTTTCTAAAGTTTTTCTAAATATTGGACGATTTCTCAACTCACCTCTTTCAAATGAAACAAAAATCGTCTAAATCTGAGTACGTTTACAATGCAAAATGCGCGAAAAGCCATAAAAAAAGAAAACATAGGTAGGTACAACCGAAAACTTATGGTTTCCAGTATTATTTAAAGTTTTCGATTTTTTCCCAAATCAATGTAGATATTTCCTGAAAGTTTCTTGTGCTTTTGTTGCCAATCAAAAACGGGAAATAATTAGTAGGTAGTTGTCAGGTTCTTCTATTTTTGTATAATCGATAGTTTATCTCTTGTACAACTTCAATATTATCAGTACAAACACCATTTTGAAAGAAGACTAATACTACTTATAGATGGTTATTTATTAATCTCTGTGAAATTGAACCCCCAAAAACAACCCCTATATTGGGTGGAGGTTTTTTTCTCAAAATTCGAAAATCATAAATGGTAAAATTAAAGAACATATTATTTTCAGTAGGTATCTCTAAAATACAAACATATTTCAAAATCTTCAAGGGTTTCCAAAAATCATTGAATTTTCTGATTTTCTGATTGATAAATCATCTCTTGCAAAATTATAATTTGTTAAGCTAAAAAGTGACCTGACATGTCTGTCTGTGCCCAGAATACCACAGGAACGGATGCACCGATTTTTTCCTTTATTTTTGGTTTGTAGGTTATCGATACCGCTCAAAGGTGGTCAAAAAACTATTTCCGCTCCAGACAGTGTCGCAAAAACCGCTCTTATGATTCTGATTTAATTTGACTAAAACATTCTATCTAGAAAGGTCTCTCAAAGAAAAAGCGGGAAAAAAATAACACAGCCAATTTTACTTTCGTACCGCAACTCCAAGTATACATTTAATATGTAAGAATAGTAGGTATTGTAATCGTGTAAAATTATCGGAGTTCAGTTTTCAACATATATTCATGTTATGGGTTATTCTTAGTTTTTTAGTTATTATCTGTCATTGTGTGCCAAGATTATCTCTGACAGAAATAAATCTTGCTCGCACTATTTGTTAGACATAAGTCGAAAGAAGTGTTTAAATCATGTAGTGCGAAAATAGCTCTACCACCTTGATGAAACTTGTCTAGAATATTCTTCTTTGGGCCATTTACCACCATCTCAAGTCGTAGCTATCTGTAAGAAAAAGTTAGCTCAAATAAACTGTCAAATTAACTGTTTATTCTTATTTCGGCTAAACAGATCTTCCCAAAAAATGAATGATCACATACATTTTCCAATAGAATTAGTTTGGGAGCGGTAGGAAATTTATATAACAGATTTTTTGTTATGAGCAGGAGGTCATGTTGCCTGGAATATTGAACATAGTAGGTATAACGCTTGTACATATGGGGTTAAAGAAAATAAATCAAAATGAATAGATTTACATATTTATGCAGAATGAATGAATGAATGCAGACGAATTGAAAATGTAGCAATCGCATTACTATACGCGTCCCACTATCTCTCTCTCTATGCTACATATCAAGCTCATTATCTTTTTCATTTTCGTGAATATGCAATTAGAATATCACCTACCTACTGCATGAAATCTCTCTCTTGTACACCCCTCTTGTATAACTACCTTTCCTACACACGTACCTACCTTTGATGTCAGCTCAGATGAATCTTTAATAGCGCGATAAATTACTACGGGAAAAAGAGTGCTCTCTCCAGCACTCTGCACAATTCTTTGGCTGCTGCAGTAAGTCGAGTGTGTCGCTTTTAAAGTTTTATATGTACGTTTTTCGTTTCATTTTTTTCTGTATCTGTACTGCTCACATTCATAATATGTCAAAAGGATTTAATATATATTTAAATGTGTATATGTGCATAGAGAAGAACTAGTCATTTTTGAATTAGTTATAAAAAAAGATTAGTGAGCTGATGCTTATTTTTTTGTTTGTTTGTTCTGCATGGATTTCATTTTGCTATAAAGAGAATATGTGCTACATTTCATATTGCATATGGATTCCGTTGCATCTCTACGTTTTATTCATTCTGTCAGACGTAGTTACACCGTACTCCTAAGCTTATTTTAATATTCTGTTTGTGTTTTGGTACATGTTCATAAGAACTGTTAAATAATGGTGCTTTACTTTTAATTCATCAGACTAGGTACACTTTAATTTAAAGTGATATTGACTAGCCTGCTTTTCACAAATCGGTTGTGAGAATGTCACTCATTAAACAATGGATAAAATATTAAAAAAAATTTGGAAAACCATCCGACGACCGACTCGTGCGACTATTTATGTTTTTTAACGTTCCAAGGCTACCAGCAATACTCATATTACAAATTTTGTTGAAATAGGAATAAACAAGTAGAAAATGAGAAATTTAATTTGAACGTATCTTTTTATCAAAGATTCGCTTTAAATGGGTCGATAAGAGCTTCTCGGAGAATATTATTATTTATGTGTTTCTCTTGTATTGGCATTTGTTAATAGAAATGTTATTCGCATTGGAGAAGGTCAGAAAATAAAATTCAATTTTTGACCGACGAACCCAAATGGAGGAGGTATACAATTCGACTGTCTGCTTTTTTTGTATATTGCATACTCCGATTTTGATGATTTCTGAAAGAGGAGACTTGAGAAATGATCCCATATTTGTAAAAACTCAAATCCGAAATCCGATTTTTTCACGAAAATCGAAAATCTGAGACGGCACAATTAAAGATAGGACAATATCCGGAAACGTTTAAATTGAACATTTTTTCAAAAGAGTTACGGTTTTCGAGTTACCTACAGCAGTAGTAAAGTCTAAGATATGCGTATTTTCGCGACGATGTTTTTGATTTCTGAATGATAACAAATACAAACAAAGAATATACATTGGTAATAGTATAAGTCATAAATGAATGTTCAACGATTTTCGTGACAAATGTTACACTCAAAAGTGTGACATAAATATTTTTTACTAAAAATTGGACCGTTTTTATTAGTTGGTGCACTGAAAAATACAAAGTAATATTAATTCTATTGATGATGTTACTTGTGAAGTTGGTACTATTTAACTACAACTGCACAACTTCAAAGTTAGCAGTACCAATAAAATGAGTATTATTTTGTATTTCTTAGTGCACCAACTGTTAATGTCGATCCAATTTTTGTAAAAAATCTTTATATTTCTTTTTTATACAGTGTGAACATTTATGAAGGAAACTGTAAATAGAATACGTCCTGTATGATTTACGCAATAATTTCAATTTAAATTTGATTGTGCTTCCTTAACGACATTCCTTTGATTATGACGTCATCAGGAAATGTCATCATGATATTTTCTTAAATGGGAAAATGCATTTGTTTCTGTGAATCTGAATGGAGAAAACATTCTTTGAAATCAAACATATGACTTAAAAGTTGTCAGTTTTCAAGATAAAAACACTTCTGGGTATATCAAGGTATTCTGGTTAAAATAATAATAATAATAAAAATACCAGTATACCTAGGCAATTCCACAGAATAGCAGATTCTTCAATAATTTGATTTTTTCCAGATATTCTGTGGCAGTTCCATAAACTATTTTCACGAATGTAAAATTTTGTTTTTATTCAATATCTTTCATGATATTGAAAATAGTATGAAATTTAATGGCAACATAAACATTTGGGATCTTCATTCTGAAAGGTAACGAAATGAAAAGATCGCTATGCAAAATTTTCAGTACCTTATTAGATGTTATGGTGTACATAAAGTAATAGTTTTTGGCAATTTTTCATTTTCAAAATTCTATACACTGTGTGTGCTTGCATTTCAAGTTTTCGGCTATGCAGAAATTTTTATCAAGAATAATTTTGTTTCATAAAACCAATAATAAAAAAGTTTTCCAAATGGTTCCGACTTAATTGGACACAGTTTATAATGACGTTGTAGTCAAAAAATTGCATTAAAAGAAGTGTAATCAAATACAGAAATTTGCGAGTTCCATTCTAAACGATCACAGTGTATAAAATTTCAATAATATTTGTAAACTATTGAAAATATATTAACTGATTTGAAAAACATTGGATACAATTTTTATCAAAAAAACCTATGAATAACATTTAATATTATTGATCTTGAGTCGGTCATAAACGTTCACATGAGAAAGATCTAGACATGAATCTGTTTTTATATTAATTTCCCATATTTGCGATCCCTATTCGAAAATGTATAAATTTCAAAGAAGATGATTCTTGAAAATATTGTATATACTGCATTAGCATCATCCTTCTAATTAACATCTCAAATGCCCATTCTAGACTTTATTCAAGCATGATTCACAACGCAATAAGAGAAATTCCTTACCTCATAGTTATCTCATAACTATCGAATTTCCAGTCAAAATAAACTACGTATAGGATCGTACCTCTAATACATGTACCTTTCCCTCTAACATGGAAAGGATGGAAAATTACTAAACCCAACTCGAGTTTCATTCCCCATGTCGCACATATACCTACCCTACTCAAAGAATAGACTCAGTGTCTCGATATAACGACAAAACAAAAGACGCCAGTCACAGAAGTTTACATCTCTTATTCTCTTTCTATCTTTTTCCAGCTGTGCGCTCTCATTGGCCATAATAATAAAATTCAAAAAGTAAAAACACGCAAATAGGAACGTGAACATAACAATTTCGTTTGGCATATTATGCCGCAGGGTGAAATAGGCTCTTTAAATGTATGGATAATGGAAAAGCATTGGTGGTTGTGATGTTCTTCAAAGCTACATAATAAGTAAGGATTGGTGAATTGGAAGTTGGTTTGGAATATGTTTCAAGAAAGAGACAATGTTATTGTCTGACTGTGCCAGAGCTGTTATTGAAGGGAGTACTATAATTTTTTTGTAAATACCTAAATATTTTTTACAAAAAAATTGGACCGACGTTATTGGTTTGTGCAAATACAAAATAATATCAATGCCATTGGAGCTGTTACTGAAATCATGCAGTTGCAGTTAGATTGATAACTTTTGGCACCAACTTCGCAAGTACTAGCACCAATAGAATTAATATTATACTTTTCTGTGTTCCAACTAATAACGTCGGTCCATTTTTTTTTGGAAAAAAGTATATATTTCAATCTTTTGAGTGTAACATTAGTAACGAAAACTGTTGAACCTTCACTAATACCAAAGAAGATAGTAGGTACTTATCCTAACACACGTATATTCTTTGTTTGTAGTTGTTATTATTGAGATCTCAGAACATCACGCCGGAAATACATATAGGTATTTTAGATCTTACCGTATTACCACTGCTATAACTTGAAAACCGTAACTCTAAGGAAAAATGTTCCTGATAAATTTTGCTACAGATATTCTGGTTTTTCATGTAGTTCCCTCAGATTTTCAATTTTCGAGAGAAATTGACCTCTCCACATATCGAAAATACACATAGTTGAGATTTTAACATGGCTGTAACTCGAAAATCGTACTTATTTTGAAAAAATGTTCAATTTAAACGTTTCCGAATATTCTCCTGTCTTCAATTATACCACCTCGGATTTTCCATTTTCGAGAAAAAGTGCCCCTTCACCCCCTTTGTGGATCTTTTTTGAAGGGAAGGAGATTTCGGATTTGAGTTTTTACGAATATGGGACCATTTCTCAAGTCTCCGCTTTCAATTGAATCAAAAATCATCAAAATCGAAGTACGTTTACTATATACAACGCGCGCACGAACCAAAAAAAAGCAGACAGTCGAATTGTATACCTTCTCCGTTTGGGTTCGTCGGTCAATAATTCTTTCTTATAGGCTACTGTTGTAATTTCTAAACCTCGAAACGCGTTTGAATTCAATAACTTGCTGATTCTATCATGTTTTATTAATTTTCTCAATAAAGTATATTCTATTACTACATGGGTAAATGTTGAAAAAAGAGACCTTCAAGAATCTAAAACAAAATATGCAGCATGTGATTTGATATCTATATCTATACAAATAAATAAAATCGTAGTGAATGTTTTTAATATCAAAATAACAGGTTTCTATTAATTGCATATGGAAGTATATGTGTCACTAATAACAAAACAACATTTTTATCATTTTTGTCCGTCTGTCTGTTTGTTCCGGCTCATCTCCGTAACAGCTAAACCGATTCCGACAGGATTTTCACTGGCAGGTAGTGCGGACGAAGCCACGACTAATAGCTAGTATATACCTAATAAAATAAAAAAGCTAGGACCGACTTCATTGGATGATGTATTAAAAAGTATAAAATAATAAAACATAATGTAAGAAAAGGCTTCATATATTCAGGATAACTCAAAAATATGAATTACGGGACGTTAAAAAGAAAATAAAGCTACTTTACAATAAAATTGGAAGGGACAATATAATATATAATGATGATATTAAAAACATACTTTATTGAAACTAATATAATAGACGAAATGAAGATTCCTCGTGACCAATACGATGATATGACCATTCTAAAACAATTTAAAGTTTATAGTCAACAAACCAAATCACTCAGTATCGCAAAAGGTCAAATTTGAAATTTCATTGCCAGTTACTATTTAGGTCTGTTATTCTGCTGACCTTATACAATTTCCCAAAAGAAGAATGAAGCTCAATTATATTTCCGAAATAAAAACTGGTAATAGTTGGAGCTTTTAATGCACCATAACTTCTTATATATTCGTGGACAATAAAACCACATTGGCGCTATTACAAAATACACCGTCACTTCTAATAAGAAATTGGAAAAGTTTTATAGGGGCTTAAAAATAGTTGTTTAAATATAAACTGTGGAAGTATCGTCCTATCAAATTTTTATTTTAGTACACAGTAAATACTTAATTCAGAAGAAAATAGAAGCTAACATAATATCGCTATAGTTTTATAGTTTCCAAACATATAGACGCAAGAATGCAGTCCCTATTAAATACATTCTTCCTGGTAGAAAAAAAGTATATTTGGGTTTTCGGCATTGTTTATATAAAATTTTATAGGAACATCAAACAGGTAAACCTTGATATAATGATTCTAATATGGCGAGCTACAAACTTACCCGCATCGGAAAAGTAATTTGTTGGTAGATTCTTGCGATTAATTGTATATTTTATGAAAACGATTTCAATCCAAAACATTATTCGGCTTCCCAAAATTTACAAATAATATAAAAAAATAAATCTTAAGAAGATCTACTATAAGTAGGAACCATTGATATAATATCTTATATAGCCTCACGTATTTTTCAAAGTTTCACTCTCCTGTCGCTACTCGTACGAAAAGTAATGTAATCGTTTAAAATTTTCGGTGATCGATTATCTCGGGAACGGATCGAGCGATGTTGTTCTTTTCCTTTTTGTTTTGTAGGGTGTCGATATGCTCGCCATTGACACAGATTGGGTATCAGCTGAGAAAGGTGTTTCGCTCAAGACTGTGGTGCAAAATCTGCTCTAGAGGATTTGATGAAATTTACTAAAAAAAATGTTCTCCTGGAAGTTCTTTACCATCCGCTATAACATATACTCTGAAAAAAAAACTGGAAAAAAGTTATGCGCAAATGCACTCTCACATTTTCTGTTCATACATATTTTGGCTAAACGGTTACACCTACATCAAAATTGAATATCATCATTGGTGTTTGTTTTGGCACACTGAATCAAATGAATGATCAGACGACCTGATCAGCCGATTATTATATTCGATGGAATTTTTTTGAGAGTGGTAGGAAAATCGTGTAAGTAGACACACCAGATATTTTATGGCTACGTGCCACATGTTGTAGACATGTACGGGACAGTTAGAATAAGATTGTCACTCGATGGCCTTAATTAGCCTTCATTTTAAACTGCATCAGAAACCGTCCAGGATTGAGAGCATCAAGGTGATTACATCATCAATTAGGGACTTCCCAGTGCCTTTTTTATTATTTATTCTCACATTTGTAAGTTATAATTCGTATTTTATTTTGACGTTATTCCAACAACTATGACATAATGGTTATAAATGTGTTCAAGTTATTTAAAAGCTTTTCATTAAATACTTTCAATACATACTGTGAATGCACATTTAAATGCAGCAAAGTATATTTTTTCGATATACTGTATCTTATCGTCTCAAATGGATCTTATAAAGTCATCCTATGTCTATATATATATGACATTTGATTGGGATTTATATGTGCAATCTCTAGTTGCCGATAAATTCCTCTATAAGGTTCACACGTAAGGTACCTATACACAAATCTACCTTTTAGACGTCGTTACTATATGAAACGAGAGTTTATTCTTTTCTCATAGCTGCACCTGTATATGTATAAAGATATAATATTCTCTCAGCGTAACGATATTCTCCGTCTAGAACGTAGCTAATATAGAAAGCAATACACACCAGCCAGAAAGCATTGGGAATGTTCTTTATATATATAATATCGAAAAATGCCCTTTTCTCGTTACAAAACTTTTACAATAGAAAAGGTAATATAACGCTCTGGAATGTGCTTTAGCGATTTAATAATAAAATTTTCACATTGACAGTATTTAATAAATAAATCATTCATCCAGAGAAAAAGTTTGTGTGAACTTTTCCAATTTGATCTAACAGTAACTCGAATAGAATATTTCGAAAAAGGAAATGTATTGATTAACAGCCGATTTCATAAATAAGTACAAAATGTTCCCTTTAATAAAGGTAACCTTATGAAAAAGTTAGACTTGAAACATTAAAGCTTGTGCAGTCCCATAATAGAGAATTAATCAGTCTTCCAATAAAGTTCTTCTCTTCTCTCTTCATTTTTGAGAGCATTTTTCTGCCTCGAACACTCCTAATTTTTTATAGCCAGGTCCTAATTTTTAGCAAGTCTATACTTAACCGAAAGCAGCCTGGGTCGAGTTCCAATCAGAGAATAGACATATCTGTAAGGATATTATCCACGACGAACTATTCTTGCCGCCACGACGTCAAGATACCACATGCTTTTAACCTCAAAGCTTAATAGGAATCAACTTCTTCTCAAAATTCAACACCTACACTTCTGGGGTCTCTCATTCAAGGCTTCGACAACCATGTAGTATCCGTACGAAAAAAATATGATGATTTATGTTGATTCACAAAAAGGATTATGATTGCGAGATACTATTTAGACAAGCTTTGTTTCTTTTTGGGAGCTTTTTGAACATACATTTTCAAATGATTCAAACGACCTGAAACTGAATTGAATTAATAAACAGTCCGGAAACTGTTAATTTACTTTAATCATTTCCAAATGTTATGTTAAGTTATGCAAAGTGAAGTTAAGAATATTTGGATGATCATACTAGACATTTTGAGTATTTGTTATGATCACTACATTAGGTCGGGTTCCTGCAAAAAATAACAAGTATATTTCAATATTAAGTAATTTCAGATGATTCAAGTAAAGGGATGTTCCCATATTCCATGCCACAGTTCGAATCAGTTTTTTTAGGATCAATCAATATGCCTTTATCTTTCTACTTTGAGAGAAGGGGTAGCGAGAAGCACACATTTCACTGCTATCGCAAGAAATTCATCTTGAATACAAAGTCATTACCTTCACTAATTTACGGTGTTCAGGATTAAAGGTCCGTATCGAAAGCATAAATATCCGAACCCAGGATACACGGACACACAACTTCCCTTACTAGGTGAAGTAAGGGCGATCAGGACGAAAGCTGCTGAAGCTGCTACCCTCTCCCCATCCTTTCCCTTAGTTTCAGGATGCACAAGAAAATTCGTCTATATACAGTGTGTACAAGATAAGGCTGAAATAGCATTAGCCTCGCCAGAATGGGGATAGATACAAAGTCGGTTAAATTAGGTCTGCTAGGTTTCTAAAATCTAACAGACCTATCTATTATGATATTATGTTTACTAGATTTTCAAAACCTAGCAGTTCCATTGTTTTTAATCAATTCTGCGAAAATCGTTTATGCACTTAATTTATTATTTGCGCAACTAAAAATCACTTAATTTTGATGTCATTAAAATTCAATTCCGATGACAAATCTCAAGCTGATAGATATATCAAGATATCTTAACCTAGCAGATCCAAAAATAATTTAGAAAAATCAGACATAATAAGCTTTCAAATAATGAAAAATTGTGTTTTTAGTGAGAAAACATAAAATAAACATATCATATAATGCGTTGTTAATTTGGAAAAGAAAAATGATATCTAGTATCTAGTTAAACAGAGTGTTTAAATTGATATAAAAAAACAAAGTTGATGTCTAAAGAAAGACAAGTGTAGAGCTGAGAAAGTTATTGTGAATAAGTATTTTCCACTTTTTGTCAGCAATTCACCGGACTTTCGAAAAAATTTTGAATAAAAATATTGCAGAAATGATTTTTTCATCAAAATTTCAGAAATCAATAAAAGCTATTACATTTCGATAAACCCGATATGAAAAACCATCAGATTGCTCAAGCTCAAATTTCTCTCCATTTAACTGCCTCCATATGTGTCCGATGGACATCCTAATGCTAAGCCAGCCTTATTATTGGACACACTGTATAGTAGTGAGGTGTTAAAAGGTTATATTAATAATGTACACCAGAGATGATGTTGAATGTTTCATATTGAGAGAGAGAGAGATAGAGAGAAAGAGAAATGAGACTTTCTGATTACGCTGATGAATTATTAAAGTCGTTTATCGATTAAGATGATGCCATATCATTGGGGGAGGAGGATTTGTGTAGAAATACTTATAACCAAGATCATGCAGGTGGGGGAATTTAATCTTTGTAAGGAAGGGTGAAAGGCTTTGTTGTCTCACCTTGTTGAATTTGAATTATTATAAGATGTATCATTTCAATGAGTTTTATGTTATGCAAATGAAAAACATACATTGGTTGATTCTTATAATAAATGTATAATTAAATTATTCTCCTACAGTATCACTCTAGTTCAGTTAATCAAAGTCATATTGTAGCCATCATTGCTCTTTCTATTGGGATACCCATATAGTTGATTTTATACTGTGGAACCCCAAATTACTTTTTGAGACGTAGAACTCTCGGCGGCATATGAAATTGTCTTGTATCAGTGTTATTCCAGGGTATTTGCCGTTTTTTACATAATACCATACTAACTTTTCCCAGTTCTGGTCCTCCTATTCTATTTTTGCCTTAAACTTTAATTTCGTATACCATTATATGTATGTAAGTTCATGACAATCACCTGAGTTGTTCCACATTTATATCTGGTTTCTTCTTTCGATTCCTTATATTTTTCATAAGGATTACATTTTGGTTGATACTATCTTTCATCTTTTGTTAAGATTCCCCAGCAAAAGCTATTGATGGTTCAACTAGTTGCTGATACAGCAAAGGTTTTGTTTTGAGTGGTATCGTTCTTCTTCCATAAAATCTAGTTTTAAGTCTGTAGAAGATAAGGTCTACTCTTTCAAATCTTTGAATTCATCATCATAGATTCAATTTTCTTGATTTTCCTGTTATAACAAAATCCGATTTTATATTTTCTTATTAAACAAAGGTATATTCACCTTTTTTTTCTTGCTTCTGTCTTATGTATATATCTTACTCCTTTTTTCAGAATCCATGTTCAAGTTTTTGTCTAAATCTTTTCTCTATTATTTTAGTGAGAATTCTACTGGACCTGCTTCTAAAAGTGGTCCCTCTAAAGATATTTTCGTTCCTCCTTTCTCAAGGTCTGGTTTATATACCTTCGACTAGGTTTGGTTCAGTTAGTTGTTCAAAATACTACTTCTTGGTCATGTAAATTCTTTAATCTTATCTGTTATTTCACTTTGCCTTCTTTGATTTGGTTTTTGAAATTCTGAAAGATAAATTTTATATTTCCATTCTTATATATAAGATAGTTTTAAATATATATTCTATTTATTTTCGCCATCATCTACTTACCGTTCTTTGAGTAAACATTTGAGATTTTTTATTTCCTCATGCTTTTCTGCCAGCGCTTCAGAATGAGTTATTCTCCTAATTATTGTAAATAATGATAGCATCACAACCAAAATAATAACCATCATACTACTCTAATCTAGGTAAGCTCTGTTTGCAGCCATCTTGGTCGCAATATTCTGAAATTAATAATGTCGTCCCCTCGGTTTCGAATCAAAGTTTCTTCTCTACAAACCCTCTCCACCTCCCTTAAAATTTCACCAATCTAAGGTTAGGTCTCGTCCTTTGCAAGAGAAAAGTGGCACATACATCTTCTATCATCGCCTGTTGGCCTCTCTTTTCCCCAGCAGCACGAAACAATTGAATTAGCATACCGTGGCAGCAACGTGTCGCGTGAGAAAAGGTTCTGAGGGTATTGGAATTGGTGAAGGGGTGGGGGGATTAAGTGCCACACACAGCCACCACCTTAATTCTCGACTTAAGGTATCGGAGTTCCAGGAGGAGCACGACGGGGGGGGGGCGGAATGGTTGTCACCCTTGTCCCCGTATAACGCGTCTATAACGGGTTAGAGTGCGCCAATAAAAATAATTAAGAATCCCACTTCAATTTGAGGCGGGAGCGGAAGATGGCAAGGCGCGTGAGGTAAAAATAAATTAGACGGGAATTAGAGCTACCATTGGATGATGTTGATGATGATGATGATGCTTGGAAGAGGGAGAGTGTGATGGAGACATTTTGCAAAATTAGGAAAGTTGATACCTGGATTACGCATTCGCTTTGAAAGAGTGTTTATTGATTTTCTACATTATAATGACATGTCAATCTTATATGCTTATATGCTCATAATCATAAAAAGGATTAGGTACCATATAAAAAATAAATTTAACCGACTTTATTTGTTGGTGCACGGAAAAATACAAAATAATATTAACTCTATTGGTACTGGTAATTTGAAGTTATGCAATTGTAGTTAAATAGAAGACTCTTGGCACCAACTTCACAAGTATCGGTACCAACAGAAATAATATTATTTTATATTTTTCATTGCACCAAGTGATAAAGTGATAAAATTGTTTTGTCAAAAATATTTATTTCAAACTTTTGACTGTAACATGACTTGAATTTCACGAAAGTGCACTAATACTAAAGAAGATAGTACTTATTCTAATATTTATCTATCATATGTATATACTTTACTTATTATTAATAAACTTTGTTATTATTCAGAGAATTCAAAAGATCGCTGTGGAAATATACATATACCATTGCTGTAACTGGAAAACCGTAACTCTTCTAAAAAAATATTCAATTTAAATGTTGCTACTTATAATCTTTTCTTTAATCTGGCCGTCTCATATATTCAATTTTCGAGAAAAATTGACCACTACACTTATCGAAAATACACATTAGACATATTAGAATTGACCATGGCTATAACTCAAAAACCATAACCAAAACGTTCAATTTAAACGTCACCAAATCACCCAAATCGGAGTACGTTTACTATGCAAAACGCGCGAAGAGACATACATAAAAAAGCAAACATACAACCGAATTGGATAGGTACTTCCTCCTTTTTTTATATCGGTCAAAAATTATAATTTCATAGCAGAGACAGAGAACTCCGATATCGTTGATTTTTTTTGAGAAATGTTAATTTTACTGGAAATGTTCTCACCTTAAATTTTATCTTATCAACTTTTCAATTTTCAGAAAAATTTACCCCTTCAACCCCATTTGGATAGTGTTGATAGAATGCACATGTTGGATTTCAAAAAGATAAAGACCATCTCTCAACTCTCCTTTTTTCAAATGAGAAAAAATCTGAATTGGTGCTCGTTTACTTTGCAAAACATTGTTATATTCCAAAGACCCAAAAAAAACAATATATAGTATTTTCTAAGGTAGGTTATATTGTTTCAAAACAATCATCTTTTAAAAAAAAAATGAAAACCCATAGACTTTTTCCAAGGAGCTCAATCTCAACTAATCTCTCAATCTCAACTAATATGATTACCCAATTAACCTTATCTTTATAATATCAATAGGTTTTCTGACCGACTTCAAAAAAAGGAGGAGGTATGCAATTCGGTTGTATATTTTGTTTTTTTATCATGTTTTTATGTATGGTTGTTCGAACGTTTGGCATAGTAAACGTGCTCCGATTTTGATGATTTTTGATTAATTTGAAAGAGGAGATTTGAGAAATGGTCCCGTTGTTAGAGAAACAGACACACGAAATCTCCTTCCCCCCAATGGAGGTGGATGTGTCATTTTGTCTCGAAAATTGAAAATCTGAGATTGCAGAATTAAAGATGAGACCATATCCGGAAACAAATAGATTGAATTATTTTCAAAGGAGCTACCGTTTTCGAGTTACAGTAATAGTAAATCCGAAATATGTGAACAAATATGTAAATAATAACAAGACAAACTAAGAATATACATGGGTAATAGAATAAGTACTATTTTCTTTGGTATTAGTGAAGGTTCAATGATTTTCATGACTACTGTTACACTCAAAAGTGTGAAATAAATATTTTTTACAAAAAATTGGACCGACTTTATTAGTTGGTGCATTGAAAAATACAAAATAATATTAATTCTACTGGTACTGGTACTTGTGAAGTTAGTGCCAAGAGTCTTCTATTTACCGACAGTTGCACAACTTCAAAATTACAACCACAAATAGAATTAATTTTATTTTGTATTTTTCAGTACACCAACTAACAAAGTCGATCGGTTTTATAAAAAATATCTTATAGAGCTCAGTTTCGCATTTACACTAATAGTGCTTTTCATCACGTATTTTAAATTGAAAACATTCTAACGTTTATTCTGTTGACAAATGTTGAGGATAAGTAAATAGAGTGACTCACTATCACGACAAGCTTATTATACTTGACCATTAAGGTTGCTTTGTTCAATTCATTCGATTTCCATTAAATATCTAATTTATTCATATGGACTACATCAGTCGCTTCAAACCATTATAATTATTATGACAATAATACAATGATAATACATAAAGTGAACTCAAGTTGATTATTTCTTGATCGCTTTATAGCATGTCATGAATAGGCATTTAATAAATGACATTAATCATGCATAAAGATATATTGTCATTCATTGCATTGTTGGCAAATTACAAATGAAAAAAGATGCGCTGGTTCTTTTACTAGGTTATCTTTTGTTTAAGGATGTATGCCCATTATTGCCCGGAATTTGAAAAAAAAACTATTGTAGAATATACAATTCTGCATCAATTAAGCGAAAAAAAAATACTTTCCACAGAGGGAATTGAATTTAAAATTACCATTTAACCCCATGTTAGTTTGACCGGCAGTAAACTAATTTAGAAGAAAATGAATTAATATGATAGGTTCGTCTAAAGATTAAGATTTTTAAAACAATCACCATATAGAGCTCCTGTCCTCAAAATAGTTGACTCACTTCATTTTAATACGAACGCTGCCATTCCTCATGAACATAAGCAATGATATTGTGATATGAAGAAAAAATCAAGAAATTTTGTGATTATGGTTCTCACTAATTTATAGTTGCACCTTCATGTGAAACGCAAGCTTTATTGATTTATGATGATATCCACTTTTCTATCAACTGGATAATACCTCTTTCTGAACGCAATTCAGATTTTTTTTAAAGCACTCTCCGCTTTTTTGTCGATACTCTTCGACACTGTTGCCAGCCCCTATTAACATAAATGGAAGCTTCACATTGGCTTCCGAAAAGTAAATGAATAAGGAGGTAATTATACAATTCGATTGTATGTTTGCTTTTTTATTGTGATTTTTCTTTGTGCGTTTTATATAATAAACCTACACCATTTTTTTCTTCATTCGGAAGAAGACTGCAATGAAGATGTCTCAAACATTTAAAAATCTAACATGATTTTCCTACCAAAAACATCCTCATTTGGGTCTGTGGATATTTTTTTGGGAAAAATATGGTTCGGTTGAAAAAGAGGACACTTGCAGTATCTTTCAAAATGAACATTCGAAAATACCAATATAAATTCCAATTTTCATAATAATAAAATGTCTAATTTTACTAAATATTAACTTTTTGCTTTTTTGTATTCAGTTTTCTGAGTTAGAGCTTATGGAAAGCCTATATTTATTTTGAAATGCTAATGAAATTTCATATTCCAAAAACGAAGCTCGATATACTTTTAGGAAATGAAAGGAGAATTTCTCTTGCAATTAAGCTAAATGAACAGAAATATTATTAGCATAATAAGGAACTCGTATGTACGTATGTTGAAAATATATTTAAGACAAAGGTAGATATGCTACTGCCTGAGCTCTGAATTGGTTATGAAGAAGGTGAATTAATTTTCTTTGATTATGATTCATATATGAAGTCTCAACAACGCAATTTTGAATTGCATTTTCCTAAATAGCAAAAGTGCTCGGTTCTCAAAATTGTTATTAAAATGCAAGTATTTATACCTTTAAATTTGAATGTGGCTTGGTTCATATTATGAATAGAGTTACAAGGAAACATTATTTCGTAGTTATTAAGAAGTCGGAAACTAGAAGATCTATTTACCCAAGATTGAACTTTGTCTCTTGATTAGATAATTTAACTTTATAATGAGAATCAACAAGGAAAGCAATTTCAAAATATATATGACAAGAAGAAAAGCATTCTATATCTGGAAAGTGGAGTTGCATTATAATTCTCCTTCATTTCTAATTATTTATGCTAAATCATTTGCTTCGTAGTTAATATTTTGATCAAAGTAATTAGGTATTGATAATACTCATAAAAAAATAACAAAATACATGGAATGGAGTTTCGATAAATAGGTACCTAGGTAAAAAAAATCCGGGGAAAAATATTTTAGCCGCTGAACAACGGGTTCATCTAGAAATCTAGACTGTAGGCAATCCAAAACCTTCAAAAATGAAAAACCACTCTCTGAATGACCAGTTCTAGCGTTCTAATAATATAATAATAATAATAATAATAATAATAATAAACTTTATTTTCTTTTTGACAAACATAGTTTGAGTAGAATTAGTCAAATATCAAAAATATAACCTAACCTAAATAGGTAGTAAGTAAATTAAAATTAAAATGAGACTAACATATTGTCGAAGTGCGTCCAGAAATGACTGTAACCATCTCAAAGAATTACCATCAATTCTAGAATAAGAAAAGATCTTTGGGATGCCGACTATTGAGCAGCCAAGCTTTACGGGTAAGGATTACACATACTTTTATTCTCTGAAAGAAAACGTAACGACACGATTTTGAAGCAACGGGGTGCAAAGGAAGAATCCTGACATCCTGGACCCATTAGGCCACTCCAGTTAATAATAATAACACTGTCAAGTATGCATACAAGTGAACGAATTTAAGCACCTACTATGAACTCATAATCGCTTTACTACATACTTTGCTGTTGATATCCATACATTTTTAATCAATTCTTAAATAAATAAATACGTATTACCGAAAGCTTGTTATTCTTATATTTTTTCATGGTTGCAACATCTATATTTGCAACAACGATACGCGGCGCCTTCTCCAAATATTCAATTTTGAACTGTCCATAATTTGAAAACAAAGTGCAAAATATTCATGCAATATAAATAATATTATTTAGGGTGTTTAAAAAATATATATAATCTTCTCAAAAGTCATTGAAGGTCTTAGAAACTTCTTAAACAACTACATACCTATATCAAATATTTAGAGGGTCAAAATGAGCAAACACCGAGGTGTTGTGTTTTGAGCATTTGACAAATATCTCAGTTTGCTTACGTTAAGAATCTTTTCAAAGCCTGTGGCCACCCAGTAAAAATTCACCACAAACATTTATTATTGTTATTTCAAACTGAAAATTGAAAATCAATATAACGATGCATTTGATCATGAAATGTTCATGTGTCATTTAACTGTTTTGATTATGGACAACAAGGGTTCCTAAAAGATCCGAATTAGCGCTGTTTGATGATATTGTACAGAACATCGAAAGGAAGAAATGGTATAGATCAACAAATTGTATATACTTACCTTTATTTATACATGTCTATGGTATTTTTTATTAGATGTTATTGTTCTCTGGATGTTATGTATGTCTTATGTTTCTGTGATTGAGAGGTGTGTGATCATTAGGAAAATGTCAAAGAAATACAATAAATGCTGATATTAGAATATTTTGTGTTATATACCGTCCATAGTTTTGATTGCGCTGGTGTGTAATATCACTCCATCTATCCAACAAAAAGTGCAACACTATGAAGACACGTCATAAGAAGAGAAGCGCTTGTGACGCACCCTTCCTCGTCATCTCTTTGATAATAATCGTGCGAGTGAATACCTTTTTTACAAACGACACAAGTGAGTGAGTGGTGAATGAGTCTTTCATCAACGCCTCTTCTTGTTGTTATCAACTCGAAATGTTTTTTTTGTCTTTTCTTGGCTGTTGAGCTGCACACAAAGAAACACACGCGCCTCAAACCGACTGGGTAATGTGAAATGTGGTGTTTTGTTCTTCGATGAGAACGGCAAAAAGGTGTGTATCGTCTGTCCGTAGTCTGTGTAATGCATACCTACACACATTTCCGGCAACAGCTCAAGTGTTTTAATATTATTAAGTGAGGCTTGAGTTGCTTGTTGCTCTTTTGGTTTGAGAGCCTTAGATCTGTTCTGCACTTGTCCTTTTTGTCTCTTTTGTTTCGCGATATTAAAAAAAAACCGGAACAATGTCTTTATTTCCTGGTTGTTCACTAAATCAAAAGATTTAGTTGAAGAAAAATAAAGTACTTGTTGGCTTACATTTGTCTGTGAATATTATGATATTTGGAAATTCTATACTTGGAAGATGACAAAAGTATTTGTTTGATTATTGAATTGTTTAAATAATTTAAATTCAGAATGTTCATTATTTCAAACATTTCTTCACAATAATATTACGGTTCGCCCTATATCCCTCAATACCTTATCAAAATCATTGATTTTGATGAATACGTTAGCCACTAATGACAAAAAATAAAAAAAATGGTTTAAAAAGGTTTCTCTCTGAAAAAAAAAAGATTTTTTTATAACTTTTGAGGCAACTAGAACATGAAAATCTGTCTAACTGTAATGCATATGAGCAACTTTAAAATACGTACAACTCTGCCTATATTTTGTTGCCCTGATTGGAATTCTTTCTAAAAACTCAAGCTCTTTAAGTTTGAATTTTTGCCGGTGTTTGAATTATAAGCGAGGTATCAAATTCTATAGAAAAGAAAGAAACTATTTTCAGGAGGTTGGCAATTCAAAATTCCATTTTATTTATGGAAAATGTGTTTATAGTTGTTTAATCGTCGTAGACAGCTCAAGACGGTAGAAGGACGCTGATTAAATTGCTGTCGGGATTCAACTCGAGCTGGAAGTATTATAAGGTGAATCGTATTTGATGTCAGTTTGGCGAAAGTATAATTTATCAAGTAAATAAACTGAATTAACTCGACGTATTTTAAATAGCATTTAATAATTTAAAATTAAAGTTTGTTTGAGAATTTTTTTTAAACCCGTATTTATATAAGGAATGTAGAAGGCCTCATCTTTTAAAAATCTATATTACTAAGAAGAATGTTGGTTGGAGTTGTTTACAAGGGTGTTCAAGCAGCAGTTTGGACCAGTTTCAATCTGTGCTCTGTTATAATTGTGAGGCATGCGTGTGTCAATTTCGGTCTTCTCAAAATTCAAATGCGCATGCTTCTGACGGTTTGAGTTTGATTTGAAATGCTATTTCAACGCCTTTTAAATTTTAACACTTGTGTAAACCTTCCATAGTACATCCCGGAAATATTCCGAACATAGTGATTTGGGCACAACGAATCTCAGATGTCGCTTCTGTTGCTTGTTGTTCGTTCTGCACAATGACATGGAACCCCAAGTGGACTGAAATTGCCTCTCAATTGAAAACCTACGGAAGAATTGTTGAAGATAGACCTTTCCAGGATTTTTATTTGAAATTGTAAGCCTTATTTTTTGATATTTTAATAATTAAATTTTTAATAGTATTAAAGTTAATAATTGTTTGACATTCGTAACATTTTTATTGGTCTAATTTCTAAATCGAATTTCTTAAGCTAATTTCTAAACCTCCGATGACGATTCCAGCAAACCAAATCTTTGAAATTAACAACTATGATTACTGTTAAATATAGTGACGCCTGGTATATAGAATATTTTATTTGAGAAGCATTATCGTAGTATGTATTGATATAACAGGTTGGTTTAATGTCACTCTTTTGCAATATAGTCATTCAACATGGTTGTAATCATTATCTGTAAACAAATAGCTTGATTGATATGTCTAAAACTCTTCGTATTCAACCACTTTTCTTTATTTTATAGTTTAACCCCTAATTGCTACTAACGGGGTCAGATTGATCCAGAGTCCAATTGAAACTGAATATCCCCTTCCAATTTTGGTGGTAGCTCCGTTCTTTACAAATTTATGAAAATGAGTCAATGTGACCCATCTGTAATGCTGTGCTATAATTATTTACGTTTTACCATGGTATCATTTATCCCAAAAACAAATAAAGCAGTAATTTTACTGTCAAGTATGCACCACGATAATAAAATAAATAAAATTTCAATGAAACCACATATTATCGGGACCAAAGCCGTAGTTGATGGTCTTGACGAAAAATGCGCAAATTATTCCACATCGCATGGAACAAGACGTTGGCCAATTGTATTATTTCATGCTATATTGAATATTGCTGGAGACAACAGCTATGTTTTATATAAGTCTGCATCTGGTGACCAGATTTTCTAAAGCAACCAGGGGTGCAAGCCTTTTGTCACAAAAAGACTAGGAAACACAAAATTATGGGCTTCAATATATTTTCCACCCAGATTCCAGAACCACCAGTACCTACCTGTTACAGATCCAAACGAAAAAAATGCGCCATATGCCCATGGGCAAAAGACCGAAAAACAAAAAATACATTTGCCAACAATGTAAAACAAAGTATTTTTTTCTTTATAAAATGTTTCTAGTTTTAATTTTTTTAATTTGTACACTTTCTTTCAATTTGTTTGAGTAACCCATCAGTATGCGAAATTTATTTTGGGAGTTGTAGTTAGGAGTTAAATAGATCCATCACCAATTTTCGGAACCCTGAATATTTAGAAATTAGAAAGCGTTGGGGAAGATCTCTAAATAAGTTATGCAAATTCCAATGATCTTGGTTGAGTTATTAGAATATTGTTTGAAATATTGATACAGTTATTTATTCTTGTTGTTGTTGACTAAATCAAGCTGAAAGATACACACAAATTTCTAACAAGTATTAAACAACTTATGTGTGTGTGTGTGCTTGCCTGTCGTCTCGAGTCTCGACACCCTACATACTTACTAACATGCGGCCTCAACTTGCCTCTCAGTAGCACACATACCACTCCCAGCCAAAACCCCACAACATCCCCAATCCACCCCCCTTCGAGTAATTATTACCTAACATTGCTCCTTTATACCTGACGAGTTCCCGTTCGCGCTCGAGGCTAACCAGAACCAATTTAGCGATTCCAGAAATCGATTAGCTTCTCTCCCATTTATATACATATATATATGTAGGTATATCGGCAGAACGTCTTACCGCGTGGGAAAATTGCTAAACACTTTCTAATTGGTTTCCACATTGAAATTGCAACTATGGTAAGGTAACTACTATTGGCATAGTAGCGATGGAAATGGTGATATATGCTAATAGCAGATGTATTGACTGAATTTAAGTCAAATATTATCAGTCAATAATGACAAGTCGTGCCTATTAGTGACTAGCGCTAAGAGAGTTACTTGCTTTGGATTTTTGTTTGGGTTCTCTTGTCAACATTTTATGCTCAATATAGCCTTAATTCTTCAATATCTTGATTTCCTATAACAAGCAATTTCATTTGATATTCACATGGCATTCAGTTACATGGTGCACTTATTTTTTACCATTGTCTGTTTTGCCGCATAAAATTATTCCACCAAACAAGTGTAATTTTTAAGAAAACAATAAAAATAAATTTTATTAGGCACTGAAGTTTAAATGCTGCCAAAGAGTAACAACTAGTTGATCAGATCTAAGTCTAATTTGTTTGGACGAACTCTATTAAAAAAAACTTTTTTCATCCCATATATCATATATTCTGTTAGAGAAGGATAGATAGGTAGAAGGGAGTAATCTTATAAAAATATGGAGTTTATGGAAGAAGGGATATCTAGGAATAGAAAAATTGAGCTGATTTTGAATGGGCGCTTTTAAAAGTAAAACTATTTCAATAGTTTTTTGTTACTATTTTTTCACATACAGCGTGGATACCAATGTTCATTATTTGCATCTGAAGAAAGCTTTAGATAAGTGCAACTATCTTAATTATTAAATTTCATATCAAACATCGCCACTGAAAAATACAAAATAATATTAATTCGATTGGTGCTGGTACTTTTTAAGTTGTACAATAATTGTAGTTAGATAGAAGGCTTTTGGCACCAACTACAAAAGTACCAGCATCAACAGAATTAATATTATTTTGAATTTTTCAGTGTAACAACAAATAAAGTCAGTCCAATTTTTGATAAGAAATATTTATTTCACAGTTTTGCGTGTAACATTAGTAATAAAATTCGTTGAAAGTTCACTAATACCAAAGAAGATAGAACTTATCCTATTACTCATATATATTCTTTGCTTGTTCTTGTTATTATTCAGAGATCTCAAAACATCGCTGCGAAAATTCACATATTTCAGACTTTACCACTGCTGTAACTCGAAAACCGTCACTTTTATTGAAAAATGTCCAGTTTAAATGTTGCTACATATAATTTCTTCTGTAATTTGGCCGTCTCATATTTTTAATTTTCGAGAAAATGCCTCCTCAACAAAACGGAAATACACATACCTACTTATTGCAGTATTTACCATTGCTGTAACTAGAAAGCAGTAACTGATTTGAAAAATGTTTCCGGATATTTTGTTTTGTTTTAATTTCTGCCCTCTCAGATTCTCGAGATTTTTTTAAATATGGGACCATCAAAAATAATCGAAATCGCAGCACGTTTACTATGCTAAACGCACGAATAGCCATAAATAAAAAGCAAACATACAACCAAATTGCATACCTCCACTTTTTTGGAAGTCGGTCAAATACTTTGTGAGTTGTAAAACAGTGTCGGCATGTGATGGCTCTTTTTTATGTCAGCTGATTCTACGCCAACGGTTGTGGGGTCTCCAAATATTATTATTGAATTACTGATAGGAAATGAGCTCTACATGGTGTTCCCAATGTTTTTTCACGGTCAAAGCCGCAGGCATCAACTGTTATTCCAAGATAGGAGTATATTCTATTATCTTCAAACTACCTATATGTATCGTTATTTTTGTTTAAAATTTCCATTTAACTTTGATTTTACAAACCCAACCAAAACAACATCTTTATCAGTATATCAACCTAGTATGATAATGTATAATATATTATTATGTATATCAAAATGTTAACACTAAAATAACACAGTAATGATATCCCAAGCATGACGCATGCTACTTTAATTTCAAAATAACATAACGTTCCATTGTTATTTCAATAAAATTAGCAGCCTCTATATGTCTATCTCTATCCATACCTCTTCTATTCCAGTAAAATGTAGAAATTCATTCGTGGAAAAACGACTTCTTCCAGGACCACCTATATTACAAGGCCCAACTACAAAATATTTTGCGACGTGACGTCAGCATAAGTTGACCGATCATCAATCACAACTAACCTACATATAACCTAAGCTTGCCATTCAAGAGTATTTTCTTTAGTTTAAAAATAAAATCGAATCAATAATGTTTGATATCTTTTTACTATTATTGCCTTCGGTCAAGTGAAAAGGTAGGTCTTAAGCTATATTCACATTATAAAGACAGATCTCTTAATTCGTTCGGTCAAGTCAACGAATATGTCAATCGTCAGCAATATTTTTTGAGTAATATGTTCTTGTGCGTTGTTGATAAATGTGTGTTAGCTAAACCTAAAGCAGAGAGCACCTATCTCGTCTCATGCAAGTTAGAAACTTTCATACCTATTAAAACTAATTCAGATTTTTTTTTATTCCACTTGTTTCTAATCTATTACCCAAAGGCCCAAAGATACACAATGTTCACAATACTTCGAATAAATTTTGAAACCACTAAAAATATGTTTGTTACATGTTCCTATCTTATCTTTCCCATTTATCTTAGTAGGTATCTTCTGAAATCTGAATGATAATATTTCAGAGTCGGAAAATGTGCATTTTTGACCGACTTCCCAAAAGGAGGAGGTATACAATTCGATTGTTCGATTGTGTGCATTTTTTTTTTTTTTTTTTTTTTGGTTTGTGCGCGCCTTTCATATAGTAAACGTACTCCGATTTTGATGATTTTTGATTCATTTGAAAGAGGAGGCTTGAGAAATGGTCCCATATTCATAAAAACGGGAATCCGACATCTCGTTCCCTCCGAAAACCGCCCCCGAAGGGGGTGGAGGGGGCAAATTTTGTCGAAAATTGAAAATCTGCGTTGATATAATTACAGATAGTACAATATCCGGAAACGTTTAAATGGAACATTTTTTCAAAAGAGTAACGGTTTTCGACATAGAGACATTTTAAATTCTCAAATATACCTATTTTCGCTATGTGGAGAGGGCGATTTCTGTCGAAAATTGAAAATCTGTTTGCAGTACATGAAAGACATAATTATTTGTAGCAACATTTATACTGAACATTTTTCCCTTAGAGTTACGGTTTTCGAGTAAAATCGGTGTTAAAATGGTAACAACTAAAATATTCAAGCGTATTTCCGCTGCCATGTTCTGAGATCTCAATAATAACAACTACAAGCAAGGAATATACGTGGGTAATAGGATAAGTATTATCTTCATTGATATGGTATAGTGAACGTTCAACGATTTTCGTGACTAATGTTACACTCAAAAGTGTGAAATAAATATTTTTTACAAAAAATTGGACCGACTTTATTAGTTGGTGCACTGAAAAGTATAAAATAATATTAATTCTATTGGGGCTGGTACTTGTGAAGTTGGTGCCAAAAGTTACCAATCTACCTGCAACTGCACAACTTCAAAAGTAACAGCACCAATAGAATTAATATTATTTTATACTTTTCAGTGCACCAACTAATAAAGTCGGTCCAATTTTTTGTAAAAAATATTTTTAACGTTGCCGGATATGGTCCTTGTTTAATTTGGCAGTCTCGAATTTTCGATTTCTGACATAATGCCCACTCCTATTTCTTTTGGGGGAAGTTTTTTGAGGCATAAAAATTTTGAATTTAAAATTTCTTAAATATGGAACCATTTCTCAGCCCTCCTCTTTCAGATAAAACGTCATCAAAATCGAAGCACTTTTACCATACGAAAGGCACGTACAAACACACAGTCGAATTCTATACCTGCTTCTTCTGAGAAGCCAATCAAAAATAGCTTATATTTCTATTTCCGGCCTTATACCATAGGTGGTGTTGCTCCTTCACGTTTAGAAATAAGGAACTAAGGAACTCATCCCCTCTCCTTTGCCTTTGCATCCTCCACACACCAACGGTGTTTCATCGAGGGACCACGAATCCTAAATCTTCCCTTCTCTGTGTTTGTATTCGCATCAATATTAAAACGTCGAAAACTTAGATTCACTACTACCAACAACACAGTTCACCTGAAATATTAAAAAGGACTTTTCCGCTTGCATCCCGATTGGCGTAGATCACATACAGAATGTTTAAATCACTCCAGAGACAACCAGATTATCTAGGAAGGGCGTTATTATAGCCAATATATATATATATATATATATATATATATATATATATATATATATATATATATATATATATATATATATATATATTACGGATGTAGAGCTTAACGCCAATTAGGGATTCCCTTTGTGTTGAGTAATATCTCGTGGATAGGGCGTGCCAACAAACAACAATGCCTGCTGTGGAGATTAAGATCCAAAAATCTGAGAGGACACTCTAAATCTAATCAATTATGCAACAAAGTAAATTCGTAACACAACACAGCAACGGTAAATTCTCTCTATATAACATTATTCGTGATTAACTTCGAACAAGACCAAATAATCAAAGTCACCTGGGAAACACGCCTCCCATAAGCTCCAGAAACTATACGTCTTGTTTATGTCTGTCTATTCAAGAACTATATATAGATTGACTCAAAGGAATATTTTAAACTCGACTCGATGTTCCATTGAATTATGTTGGAATTAATATATTAATGTAGACGACGGTCATTCTGAGTAATGGAACTGGTAGAGGGTATTTTCCTAATTCATTGTTATAGAAACTAGCCATAGCGCAGTGACCACAACAAAATGATTAATTGGGAATCTCCTAACCTTTTGACTTGGACATAATTACGGTTAATAAACTGAAAGCTTTCCATTTAATGTTGTTAAACAACAGACGATAAATTATGGAACAATTCATTTGGGCTAATGGAGAAATTTGACGCTTTGTAGATTTCCTTGCTTTGATGTGTGTGATTTCAGCCAAAGAAATATTAATCTTTTGTTTCGAAATTATTAACAACTATTTAACAACTTCCATCTACCAATTCAGCACGATTTTATTTCATATAGTAATAACGATACTGAAATGTGAAGATTGCTCTACCATCAGTTTTCGCTTATCTCTACAGCATCTTCTTATGCCTTAAAGTAGAACGCTTTTGCATTTGTACATGCCCAGTTTCGTTATTCTCTACGATAGCCGAATGACAGATGAGGGCGGACATGGGGATATACAGGGTGTTTCATAATATATGCGCAGAACTTGAGGATGTGAGAGCTCGTCCAAAAATAGGCAAAAAAATTTTTTATTAGCTCACGAACATTAGAAAACATTGGTGGTTCAAAGGGGCGCCTCAAAACTGTACTTTTTCCATTGGCGTAGAAATTGGGGAGAAAAACAACCACTACTCCTTCAAAATCTTCACCAATTATAGCTTAAAAAAAAATTTCTGACTCAAAACTTAGCTTATTATGAGTGGAAAATGTTTACAAAAGCTGTTTTCTGTACTATGAACGGAGAGATAAACGAATTTTTTTTTCAACACCCTGTGTCTCGAAAATGGTGCATTTTAGAGGGTAAGTTAATATAATTTTTTTTTCATATTTTTAGACGGGCCATCACATCCTCAAGTCCTACGCATATATTATGAAACACTTTGTATAATCTCTGAAGCGAGCAAGAGTTTGCTTTTCGATAACATCTTGTGTCCATATTAAATATTATATATTATATATTAAATATTGTTTTCGTGACCAAACCCAGCAATTAGCTAATTAAGAGTTTTGATTGGCTCAAATATATTTGAATATGACATTGTGATATTTGAACGAAAATATGTTGATACCAGTCAACTGGTAAGTTTGGGATTGAAAACGGTAAAAAAATAATTTCAACTTAAAATTTTTTGAATATCGAAAAAATTCAATGGCATGATTTTATATGCTAGTAAAAAAGACGTACGCGCATTTTGTGTGAAAAATTTCTTGGAGAAAGTAAAAATGAAGAAATATGTACGGAAGAGCATCGGAAAAAAGAAAGAACTTATTTCCTTGTAATATTTCATATGTGAGAATTATAAGCCAAATGAATTATACCAATAAAACGTCGACTGACAATGACATAATAGGACAGGTATGCTGGACATAAAATGTCGGACGATAATACCTACCTATCCATACGGAGCTCTATTTATACCTAGGTACTTAGTTGTGAATAGATTTTGAAGTTTATTTAATAGCATAACAAGTGAAAATTTTGAAAAAAAATTAAAAATAGTTTTTATTGGGCATTTAAGATTTAAACCGTACCGATGAGTACATAGTATTGCTATCCTTTTCTCGATTTTAACTATACTTATGTATATGTGTTTGCCAGCAACAGCAATTCCATAACAAATTACTGTTTGTCTACCACAACACAAAATTAAACTTTAAATTAACAATAACGTCTGACGTCTGACAATTGCGACATAACTATAGACGATCTTCCAGAAAGTACCTATATACCAGAGAACGAGACGTATATATACGCTCCATGCTCGTGCGTAATTCCAGTGACGGATCCCATTGTCGTTCCATGTCGACAAAATAATGATCTTGGTTGAATGAGATTGAATGAGATAATTATAATTACCAATATTGGATCACACTTGGAGCTTAACAGGCGGCGAGATGTCTGCGATCTAAGTACGAATTCGAAATTTCAAGTCTCTAGACCGTATGGGGCCTGAGAAATCGCTGCGGAGTCCATTGATACAAGAACCGAAAGTAATAAAAACTATTTAAAAATAAACATGGTGTTCATTAAAAAAAACAAAAGTTGTTTGGCATATCTTTGAAAATAAGAATTATAAAACAGTAAGTATTGATTTTAGTTTTGGTTCATTGATTGTACTTATATGCAGAATTTCAACTTTCCGATTTTTAGTTTTTTTCTCAACGTTTGAACTTTTTCCTTTTTGCAAATGGGAATAAGTATGTGACCATTTCTCAACTCTTCTCTTGTCGATCGGTGCACGAACAGTTATACAAAACAGAGAGTTGAATTAAATACCTCCCTAGTTTGGGAAGTCGGTCGGTCATCATTGCATTTATAAAGCTATCAAGTTTAAATTTGCGGTAACAATCGATCGTACAAATATCTCGGTCGGTTTCGTTACCGGGGAATGTTTGGAATGTTTCAAAATGTCGGACGACCAAATTAAAAAAAAATATATGATGGCTCGTAGCCTCCTTTGTTTGATAAGTTGGTGAGAAATTATAATTTTCCCATTTTGCTCACATGTCGGATACACTAAATTTTGCAGCAGTAGCTTTAGAAGCTAGATTTGAGAATAAATCGTTTCCAATCATGAATTTTAATCAAGATTGACGTCAAGCATTATCTACTACAGTCACAATGGCGTTAAAAAGTCAGGAATATAACATTTATAACTATAAAATCGGCTAATATAATATTTATGGTTAACTTTTAGATTTGAATATTCTAGTTTGAAAACAATTTGAGAGAACATTTGAGTCAAAGCTTCAGTAGGTACTTCCTTTACTTTCCGCATTAATTCATTAAGAAAAAATTAGCTACTTCACACATAAAATGACCAGTTTTCATGAAAGTTCTGTGCTTGACTATCAAATTGACCTACTCTTAACTCTCCCTAAAATTTTTCATCTCACTATTATTTGTATCCGACACTGACAAGACGTAAGAACAAAAAAAAAACAAAAACAACAGCGGGGATTAGATCCTGAAATATTCATGCCTCACTGCATACCTATTTCTTCGCTATATGAAAATCGATCTTTGTGTTATCTCGCGGGTGTATATACCTATCTTTCTGCGATGCGCCAAATAGTTTCACTCATCTCGAAACCCTACCGAAGCAATGACGTCCTAAGTCTTCATCTACAATAATTGCTAAACAACGATGCTTAAACTTTCCATGTGTAAAGGCTGAAGTTGTTACTTTGAGAGTTGCGCAGCTGTCGTTTTACTTAGACTACGTCCGCCGTGGTCGCTGTACAGCAAAATGGATTAAAACGATTTAGCAATGTCATTAGGATGGGGGCTTGAGGAATTTCTTGCAAATATGTATGTCGAAAGAAAATGGAAGGAAGGAAGAAGGGCAGTTGTTGTTGTTGTGGTTGTGATGGGAAAACTCGAACACGCGAATTATTCAAGTTTAACAGAAATTAGGATTGCTGGAAAAGTTGGGCACTTTCGTATATCTACGCGGCTTTAGTGAAAAATTACCACATATTAAGGCAGGAAGATATAAATTGCGGGAATGAAATTGGGTGCTATTTTTTTGGTGGTCGCAAATTAATTCTAAATTGAAACAAATAGCCGAAAGATGTTTACGCCAGCATTTGCTCGTATTTTATTAAATATTGAGATAAGCTGGTAGGCAACATTAGCCAGCTTTTGCACCTAAAAATAGCCGTTGACCTATCTTTCTTCCTTGATGTGGGCGGCTAAAATATCAAAGCAATAAACGTTAGCTGCTTTTTTCCACCCAGGATTACAGACGCTTTGCAAACCTTTTGATCCAGTGGGTCAGCAAACTATGGATATGCATGATTCATGTTTTGTCATTTCACGAGTGAGCTCATTAATTCTGATAGTTTGTAAATCGTTAAGGATCTTAGTTGGAACAGCAGTAGCTACAGCTCTGACCAAAATGATAAGCATGAAATTCGAACTGTTACCTTCGACGTTTGTTTCCTCATTTCATATAAGTACATTTGGTTTATTTCAATGACTTTCCTATAAGTTCATTAAAAACGATGTTGAATTCAAACGTTATTGAACTGTCATCGAGCAATATGTTTTATTATTTATATTTTAATCAATTTATCTAGTTTCTTATAAGTAATGTTTTATACAACACATATTTTAAATTCATTAGATATCTAAAAGTTAAATCTGCACTAACATTTTTCAAGAAATGTCGTTATAAAACCCAAATGGTGGTTTACACCTTTGAGCCTGATGTTGCGAAGTGATATAAGGGTGAGTTTTTTGTGTGTCCACGACGGTCGATAACTTCTTTATTACAGATGATGTTAAACTGTTAAACTTCATATTTTTAAGTTAACTACAAATGTACGGAATGTTTTCTAACATGGTGACAGATCATTTTTCTGTTGTTTTTTTTAAATGAAACACCCTTTGTTTTCTTTTAAATTCAGAATCTAAACTTATATCAGATTTTAATTATTTCAACTTTCCGTGTATTGCTTAAATAATAATAAAACGTCAATTTTCTACTTGTGCAACTTATGTTTAGTTATAAAATATACAGTTGATTCATACACTCTGGATTTGCTATCGATACTGAAAATTGATATTATTTAGCTTAAATAAAATAATATATATTGACTGTTGAAAGATTTTTTATAGTGGATTATTTTCATTTACACAAATTGAAGGTAGGCATACCTAAATTTTTAAGAAAACATTAAATATGTCCGAAACAATTCATATTATGTAAAGGGTGATTCATTTGAAAAACTCGAGAAAATATTATATTCATGTTACCTTGCACACAATTCACACAATAATCTAAAAATATTAATTATAATTACTTGAGCACTTTATAAATAAATATAATCAACACACGCAAAAAGTTCACTTTATATTATCATTCAAGTAATATACAGGGAGTTGAATTCCTTAAATTTTTTCTAATAAAATCGATTGTATGTCTTGACAACATCTGTATAACACACTAAAAAGTTAACATTCTGGTCTTATTTATTGATATACAGGGTGTTTCATAATATATGCACAGGTCTTGAGGATGTGATAGCTTGTCCAAAAATATGAAAAAAAGTTTACAGTAAATTACCCTCTAAAATGCACCATTTTAGAGATACAGGGTGTTGAAAGTGAAAAAAAAAATTCGTTTCTTGTGAATATCTCCGGAACCGTTTATCCTACAAAAAACGGCTTTTGTAAGCATTTTCCACTCATAATAAGCTAATTTTTGAGTCAGATTTTTTTTTATTATTATAATAATTGTTAAAGATTTTGAAGGAGTACTGGTTGTTTTTCTCCCCAATTTCTACGCCAATGCTAAAAGTACGGTTTTGAGGCACCCATTTGAATCGCCAATGTTTTTTACACAAATAGGTACTTTTGGTCGTGAGTTCTAAAGTCGACGGTTTTCGAGAAAAATCAACTTTTATGTTGAAAAAACAAGGTATATTTAGCACCATGCCACCATTTTTCCGAAATTTTAAAGTGCGAATGATTGGAATATACAATACAGGACCAAGTACTGAGCCTTGGGGAATATTTTTAATATTGCTTGCATTACAAAACATACTTCCACATATTGAAGTATGTTTTGCAACTTTTCGTTTTATCCATAGAATTCATATAATTCAGATTCAAATTATGTAATTTCTATGTTTTTTTAATTGTGTTGAATGCAGTATGCAATAATGTATGAATATTTCAATTTTCACATTCTGATTCCATAGATATAGAGCATAGCCTAAAATTTATTTATGACTAGCTTTTACACGTGACTTCGTGCGTTTGTAAAATTGCATTCAATTTCATGCGATAGCTTCTGCGTCATGCGAGTACAAATATACAGACAAACATACAGATAGACGCGGTAAAATGGAGCCTATATTTTAAGTTAGACCTCTAGTAATATATCGATGCATTCAATTCCGTGTAATAGTTTTTGCGTGATGCGAGTACAAACATATAGACAGGTAGACAAAAATTCTTGTTTTAGCTTCTGTTGCTCTAATATTAGTTTTTCTGTAATACAATACAGTAAGTAGATTGAAATCATTGAAACTGTAGTAATGATTAACAAAAATATCTTTCAGGCGTGTTAACGAAATATCATCCAAAAAATGAAAATTTGGGAAATTATAGGGCTGAATTCATTAGCAAGTCATCGCTATTATAAATAAACAATTCAAATTTCAGCCCAAATTCCGACACAACGAGTAACATTATCGATTGTGTACCACTACTATAATACAAAAAACAACTGTAAATCAGCCACGGTTGTTTGAACGCCAAAAGAAATTATATTAAACCATGCAAAAATAGAAACAATACATTACAATTATTTTTTATTGGTACAGGATGGAAATTTTGATGTTGGCCAAATGGAGTTAATGTTATTTTATATGAGAAGCAGTTTTTCACATTATTCAAAAAATAGAACAAATGTACCATAAATCCATGAGAACAAAAAATAATATTGTATACTATGACAAAAGTTTTTTATAGATTATTCATATTATTGAGAGGAAAATTGATTTAACTCGCTGTAGCGCACACTAGCTATCTTCTGTGTAAGGGTTAATCATTAGCATTCGGTTTATTACTAACAATGTCATGTAAAACTTCAATACTGTCAGGCCGTATTTCAAATATACAACTATGAAAGAGAATACTACGAAAATGTGCGATTATTAAAATGTATTTTATAAGCTCAAAAATATAGAAACAATTAAAAAAAATAGGGAGGTTTTTGGGATGACACTACGGTAATTAGTACGTATTTATACTGAGATTCTGATCTAAAGATAAATAATAGTTATTTATCCAACATATGACATTTATGACTGTCATTATTCATTATTAATGTAATTTTTGACAAGTAAACTATCAAATAACTCAGGTTCATATTTAAAGTAGTATTCTATTTATTTATTACTATTACAAGCAGAATTCTCATTGATATTGAAATTAGAAGTCACTGTCAAGTCATTCTGACATTTATAGGGTAGTGAGACGCAAGTATGCACTTGCTGGATAAAAAATTGTATGCCACTTGTGTGTTATTTTTCCTAAGTCACTTGAGAATTTATACAATTCGACTGTCTGCTTTTTTTTGGTTTGTGCGTGCGCTATATATAGTAAATGTACTCCGATTTTGATTATTTTTGATTCTTTTGAAAGAGGATACTTGAGAAATGGTCGGATATTCGTAAAAACTCAAATTCGAAATCTCCTTTCCTCCAAAAAACACTCCCGAAGGGATGGAGGGTTCAATTTTTCTCGAAAATCGAAAATCTTAGACAACAGAATTAAAGACAGGACAATATCTATGCAAAGTCTAAAATATGCATATTTTCGCGACGATGTTTTTAGATTTCTGAATAATAAGTGCAATGGGTAATGAATGGTGTGAGTGAACATTTCAACGATTTTCGTGAGTAATGTTACATTCAAAAGTGTGCAATGAATATTTTTTACAAAAATTTGCACTGAAAAACAATGGTAATTCTATTAGTGCTGGTACTTGTGAAGTTGGTGCCAAAAGTTATCAAACTGCAACTGCACAACTTCAAAAGTAAGAAATATTATTTTGTATTTTTTAGTGCACCAACTGAAAAGTGTCCAATTTTTTGTAAAAAATATTTTCTTCTCTTTTAAGGTCTAGAAGACAATAATTCCACATTAAAAGCATGTGATCGTGTAACTTTTGAATGACTTGAGGATTGGGGCTCACATTCAGAAAGTATATTTATTATTTGTTATCGATAAAGCTATGGTAGGATCAGATAGGTGGCGCTCTAGTTAAGTCAAAACAGTATATTTATGCCTTTGAACAATTTATTGATCTTGAGGAAACCCAATGGAACATCGATAATTCCGAGCCTGTTGCATGTGGTTACAAATATACTCACAGTATTGTCCGGACAAACAAATTACGCTCTTAAAACTTATATAGATAAACATATGAATATATTGTTGTATAATATTTATATGTATTGTAAAATCGAAAAAGAAAACAATGACAAATAATGTCCTTTGCATGTCTATGTTTGTTACAAGTACATTAAATTATTAAAAAATAACCATTCATATAACATCTACTAATGAAGGCTGCATAATAAACTTACACAATAGGGGTGGGTAATTTTTTCCAGGTATTGATTGTTTCGTTGAAGCGAGGATTTTTTTATTTCTATATAATTCTATTGTTATACGGATCGAAGTCAATTATTTGCTGAGCATGTGATAATTTTATTTAGTTCTGTTATTATTATAGAAACATTTGTTGAATTATATAACCCTGACAATTTTTTTAGTATTATTTGTAATACAATCAAAACCTACGTATATGTAATGTGGAATAAGTAAATAACGGAAAATTCTATGTATTGGTAAAATTGGTAAAATGTTCACATACGTGTGCCCTATCATCTGATAACAGAATTCATGACAAGATCGTACATACCTCTAGGGGAAATTATTTGAAAATTCGAATATATAGAATGTATGATCTAGGAAAAAATAAAAGGACATCAGTGGAGGTTGGCTGGAATTGTCGCATCTTCCTGTATTCCACCACCAAGTATTTCAGAATCTCGGTGAAACTTTGCACCAGCTTCACGATTCAAGTGACTAGAAATGAGGACAAATATTCTTTCGATCACGTGAAATGTCATTTTCCATAGATTTTGGAGTTTTCTTTTCCAGTAAAATACGTTTAGAATATTTTAATATATAAAATATGTCCTTTCTCGTCTGAATATTCTTTATGCTCATGTAAGATAACATTCCGTCTATTTCAATTATTTTCTCTAAGTAAAAATATATTTTCGCTGGTTAAGTTTTCATAAATCTAACTTTTCAAAATGATACTAAGTTCAACATTTGATTGATCAACCGTCGGTTGAAGCCGAACCACTGGTTGGAATGTTTGAGGAAGCTGTAAGTTGCCTTCAGTTCAAACTTCTGTTGGGGAATTATAGTATGGAAATTCACGGTTGACGTTAGGTTGATTTCCAAGTCAACCGGACATTATAAAACCGACCCTAAAGATGCTTTCTTTTCCCAAACTGAGGAGGTATACAATTCGATTGACTGTTTGATTTTTATATCTGATAAATGGTAACATATTAAACAAATTTAAAATCCAATGTCGCAATAATATTCACAATTTTAAAATTTTATGTGAGAGGATTAAAGAAAAAATCAGTGTCGGCAAAATGTGAACTGGACATTTCCCAAAAAAATCCAACTTACAGCACCAAGAATGTCCTGATATCTGGTTTAACGATTTTGATGCTTCAACCCTCAAAAATATAAAATAAATATTCCTTTATAATAAATATTTTTACAAAAAATATGGATCGATTTTATTAGTTAGTGCACTGAAATATACAAAATAATATTAAGTCTATTGATATTGGTAATTTTGAAGTTATGCAGTTGTAGTTAGATTGAAAACTTTTGACACCATCTTCAAAAGTACCAGAACCAATAGAATTAATATTATCTTGTATTTTTCAGTGCTAATTAAGTCTGTTTTTCTAAAATATATTTTTTTCACACTTTTGAGTGTAACATTACCTAATCATCAAAATCATTCAACGTTCACCAAAGAAGATAATACGTTCCTTATACTTATTCAGAAATTTCATAACATCGCGGAAATACACATATTTCAGACTTTCATGAAAATCGGAGCACGTTTACTATTTAAGCGAACATTCAGAGAAAAATTGCCATATCAGCATTTGTCTTCTAAATTTCAATTTAAATTTTGCATTTGTGACTGTGACTGTTTTAGGAAAAGAATTTAATTGAAGAATTGGCTGTCAGTTTAGAGCTGACGTTCCTGTATCATATATTTCTTTATTTCTCTCTTTTATTAGTAATAATGAAGAATTTGCTAGCTTACTTATTAATTTTAGGTATACTTAGACTATTTTATTTATTCATAATTTCTGTATGATACACGATAAGACTATGTTTCGAAAATGGTGAACTTTTAAATATCAGTTGTCAGCTTTATTCATAAGTAATCAATTTCAGTTTTGTACTAGTTGAGTTGGATACTACAGCTATCTTGTTTCATATTAACGGTTACTTCTGTAACTAGCAAAAAAAGAGCTCTAGAATATGCGGGTATATTCTCGTCCGCCATTTTGACCCCATCCAGACAGCATAACTTCGTTCTGTCAACAATTAGCTATCTTTTGACAGTTTTCATTTGACGGGTAGGGAAAATTGAGACCAAAATGGCGGTCAAGAATACTCGAATATTCTAGTGCCTTTGAGTCCATATAAACTTTCCAGAAAATCACTTGAATAATGTAATTACGTCGGAAAACTGCTGTTTTCTAGTATAATGAGGGAAATAATTTCATTTCAATTTAGTAAAGCTAATTTTAAGCTAACAATATCTTACAATCCCAGTTATCCAAATTTAACTATATACAAATATATTACAAAGACTCATAATCCGTTCATATTTCTTATTTTTTTTTTCATAATTTCAGGGGAATGCTCATTCAAGCCAGCTTTTATGGGTCGTTGGTTCCAAAGCGGTGTACCCAATTATCTTTTCATCAATTCGTCGTACATTGAAACAAAGGGCGAATGTTACGAAGAAGATGGTGACAAGTACTTAGTGTATGACAAGTGAGTATTTCAATGTTTATTTAAATTAAGTTGATAAAATGAGACGTAATTTTGCCATACATTCGTTTGAGTGATTAGGTATCATTTTCTGATTACAATCGACTAGGTGAATTTAATATTGAGTATTGAAAAGAAACAGGCTTAGATTTACCTATTTACCTCTGTTATAATTATTAATTTAGTGAAGTTAAAGATCAATCGAGCAGATACTTCAGGAAACGTAAGCACTAACGCGTGACTTGCTTACCGCCTGGAGTCTAGTGAGTCGCCAGGCGTCTATCAAAGTCAAACAAACGTCCGAGAATTTATGTATAGTAGAACCAGAAATCTAAGAAGGTCCGTAAATCCATATTAGCCGATGATCCTCATTATTACCTATTGTTCGAAATATAGATAAGCAAAATAAGTGTGTGTCCCTTGAAACATTCCCAGGTCCGGATCAAGATATCTCATTAAATAGTTTGGCATTTGGCATAATCGCATTCATTATCATGATGTTTTTTGTTATATATCATAATATATTGTATATTGTATATAAATAATTCTCAATTATATTCAAGCGATTTTTCTTAATAATTATCTTAACCCATTATACCTACCTATAAAATAAATTTTAATGGCTAGAGTAGGTACAACTCTGCGTAGACTGCCTTCTGATAACTCAAGTGTTTGGTGATTTACAACCTTCTTAGATTTCTGGTAGCACTATAAAACTGGTCGCACTGTCCGCTTGTCACCTTCGTTAGTCGACTAGTGTATTTCGTCGAGCTTACACGACTTTGACAGATGTCAGGTGAGTTTTGGCGGTAACCAAGCCAACCGTCAGTGCCTTTCATATATTGATATTGATTCCTGATTGATTCTCTACAACAGCTACTTTAAAAGAACACTAAGAAATATACCAATGAGTTCCACAAAAAAAAATATTCTGAGAATTCTGATGTAAAAATTGTCAAGCAAAATCAATTGGCAAAAATCTGGAGATTTAGAAATGTCCTAACCATATGAGGTGTGTCTCAGAAAACCGCAGCGACTCAGTAATTACTTTTTATGGACACCTTGCATACCATATAAAATTTGAGGCATAGGTACCTATACCTACATAAGTTCAGCTGCCCCCAAACTGATCTAATTTCCGATCCCTTAACGCTAATAAAGTAAACTATACGACGATGTAAGTACCACCACATTCATGATGATGTGGTTAGCTAAATTAGATAGCTTCCAGTTTGTTCTATTTGTCACGATTTTCTTACTGAATTTGTGCAAGAGTAGCCAAATAATAATTTACAACTAACTGATCATGATTCCAAAAAAAATCTACATAGAATCCAGAAGCTCTACAACTTTGGTATTTAACATTATTTTTGCAATATCTAAATAAAGAAGTTACAAGGGGGATAGATACTTTTAATCCTCACTATATGTTTTCATTTTTGGTATTTTTTAATATTTACCCTTAACGTGTATCAACACTTGCCTTCATATTTAAGCTTTTTACTTTCCTACCGCTACCTAAAGAACCTATGTAAAAAAGGTATTGTAATCGTGTAAAATTTTTGGTTTCCGGTTTTCAACAGATGCTTACGTTTTAGAAACCCCTAACTACAAAAAAAGCAAATATTGGTCAGGCTGTCTTCCAGTCTGTCGTTGCTTCCTTTTTTGTTTTTTAGGGTATCGATACCACTCGCCGGTGACACAAATTGGACATCCTACTCGCTATGGTTGCTAGGCAATAGCTGAAATACGTGATTTGCTCAAGACTGTGGCGCGAACAAAGCTCTAACTTACCTCAAACATTTTGCTTGAAGCCCCTTTCCACCGGCTAGAACCGTATATCTGAAAAGAAAAAAAACAGAAAAAAGTTATGCTCAACTTATGCTGAACTTACTAAAATTATCTTACTGTTTATTAAAGTTCTGGGTAAACAGTTCTTCCTTCTTTAAAATTGATATGGCCGATATTGTTTATTTTATCATTCTGAAAGAGAGAGAGTGTTTCTTGTGTTCGAAAATAGACCTCAGAATTTAAGTATTTCTCCTATTTTAGGGTTTCGTATCGAAAAGGTTCCAACAAAACCCTATTACTGAGCCTCCGCTGTCTGTCCGTCCGTCTGTCAGCGGACTGTATCATCATAAATTTTAATAGATTCACAGTTCAAATTTTCAAACAATGAGTATTCTTATAGCAGCTGTAACAACAGAGAATAAAAATAAAATGTCTATCAATGGAGGCCAAGATACAAGAAAAACTGATTTTCCCGGCCAGTTTTTAGGTACTTATTGACACCAAAGATTTTGCAGAAATTTTAAATCCATTCTATCATAAACTATAAATTTTCCATGAATACAATTCAAAATTCCATTTCGTATTTGAACTTGCTATTTACAAGTTGTTTGAAACCCGAAAACACATTATCACACCATACATACATATAAACTTTGACCCGGAATTAGTTTGTGCATATAAAAGTAAAGTTAAATAGCTTTTACGATTTTGAAAAAAAATCATGTTGAAGGAAACTTTCGCTGCAAATACACACATACACACACAAACATACAGTGAACTAAGGAAATTGCATTTTCAGCGATTTCCATTCTTCTCGTTGTAGTGGTGGTATGCCTTTCAAATATCCTTGTACAGCTTTCGTATATAATGTAGGTACCTACATATTCAGGCGCTCTTGCTTTTGTGCATTGTACATTATAGTAATGTAACTAGATTTTTACAATTTCCTATTATTGCGTATATAAATTTGTGCGGTGTATTTCCTTTGAAATGATCTCATCGCATGTGTGGGTGGATATAATGTCGTTGAATTGAAAGGAAAAATGAGGAAAATTGAAAAGATCTTCTCCTACTCCTTATTCTCTACCAGTCTACCGTCAAATGGGCAACTTCACGACAGAGCTTATATTGAAAAGAAAGAAGCGTTCTTCTGCTGACGTACACGGTACATGGTCTATCCCAAAAGTTCTGACTAAATTCTTTTAAAATTTCGCTGTATGGAGAACGTTCTGACCCTTCTATTTTTATTTTGTAAAACGATTTTTCAACAATAAGTTATGTCGATCAATTTCATTTTTAAAAAAGCACCTAATTTGTAGTTCATTTTTCAATTTTATATCGAATTCTAATTATTTTTCATATACCATGTCCTATCTAAATTCAACATTTATCGAAAAAAATACGATTACCTCTCTTAAGACAAGGACATGATAAATTGCAAAATTTTGGCATCTAAGAAAAATGACCTCAAAATTGTGTTTTCAAAGAGTGATATCGGAAGGCTTTTGATTTCATTAAAACTAAGCTAATATTTTGACTTGTTGTAAATTGCTTGAGTTTTCAATTATTTTTGAATACTGCTATAGAAACCAAATTGATGGACTCAGTTGAATCTGACAAGTAGGTATTACAGGGTGGTCCAAACTCTGGTATTCGGTAGATTTCTCCTTAACTAAGAAAGTTAATGATAAAACTATTTTACAAAGTCCTTTTCAAATCTAATGGTTCATATCTTAAAAATAGTTTCATATATACGGGGTGTTTCCTAGGTAATTGTATATAACTCTTGTTTTTCTTATGGAATGGATATAAATAAATATTTTTTTTCTGAATTTTCGCAAAATTTGAAATAGAATTTGTTAAGTGTACATAGTAACTTATTCTTATAGTTTACCAATTTCAAAATCAATATATTTTAAACTGTAGGAGAGAAATTATCAAATATTTTATGGTGGGGTTTCATAATATTCTAGTTTGTACTGTTTTATTAAAAGCAAATGAAAGTTATACAGGGTCCTTCTAATAATAATTAGTTTATAATTTTCATGAAAGTTGAAAAATAAGGCATTTTTCAAATGTAATAGTATCTTTTTTATGTTTGCTCTGGAAAGACAGGGAAATGTTGGATAAGAATGTACAAAAAATATTATTGGTGTTATAACACATTTTTTTTGTTTTCTTGCTTTTACACTTTTGAATCGTATTTGCTGTAATTGTCACATTGACTTGTCATTTTTACTTTTATCTAGTGCTTAATAATTTACCTACCTACTTTCCGTTCCGTTCGTTTTGACTTCCATCGTTCCTATTATTTATTTATTTTCGTTCCGTTTATAATTACGACAATTAATTTTTCTCAAGAATAACGCATTGATATGTTATCTATTCTTTTGGAAAATTACCGAAACTCCTTGCTGGTCAACAGAATTTATGCCCAAAGGTATCCACAAAGACGACATTCATAGGTGAAAACACTTAATCTGTTACGAGAAATATCTGAAGCATATGAAAAAAGAACAGAAATCGATAAAAGAGTACTTACAAATGATGAAAAAGAAAATATTTTACTGAAAATGATAGAAGACCCGTACATTAGCCAGAGACCGATTGCCGTTGAACAAAATATTTCAAAAACGAGTGTGTAGAGAGTTTTGAAGGAAGAAAAATATCACGATTATAAAACTAATATTTGCCAATCCTTGACTGAAGAAGGTTTTGTGGACACAAGAAAAATTAGAAGAAAATCAAAATTTTTCAATGAATGTATTGTTCACAGACGAATGTAGGTTTAAAAACTGTGGAAATGGTAACAGAAAAAACATGCATATGTTTGCTCAAAAAAAAAACACACTTTACTCTTAAAGTAGATCACCAGAATTAATGGTCAGTCAGAAATATATTAGGGCCATTTTTCTTTGAAGAAAGGTTAAATGCTGTGGTATATTTGAATTTTTTACAAAATCACCTGCCTGTTTTAATGGAATATGCCAGAGAAGGGGTTTATTTGGATCAAATGTGGTTTCATGAAGATGGTGCACCTGCACATACAGCTAGATTAGTGAGAAACGTCGTGTTTGAAGTTGGAGACCAGAGGATTGGTTTAGGAGGAACAGTTCGGTGGCCGGCTAGATTGCCTGAACTAATTAAACTTGATTTTTTCTTGTGGGGGTACGTTAAATCCAAAGTTTATGAAGCTGCTGCTACAACAAGAGAGGACATGATGCAGAGGAGTTGGGAGATATTCAGATCTATAACACCAGAAATGCTTGAAAATGTCGATAGATCTTTTCAAGAGAGAATAAATTTATGTAAATATTATTGAAAATGGCCAGCAATTCGAATATCGCTTATAAATAAAAATTATTTATAATTTCACTGTGTTTGTTTTATTAGAAATAAATAGTTATTTATATCTTTCATAGACTACATGAACAAGAGTTTCTCAGAGACTTGTGCAAGAAGAAATATCAGGAATAAAGGTTATATAATAAACAATAAAATAATGGATATTGGGAACAAGAATTATTTATTTAAGGAGACAAAAGTCAAACTGACATTGATTTAATTACGGCCTCTAAGATTTAGATCATATTAACAGTTATAAGATTCAAAAGTGTAAAGGTAAGAAAACTCAAGAATGTTGTATAAGACCAATAACTTTTTTTGTACATTCTTATCCAAAGTTTCAAAGTCTTTCCACAGCAAACATAAAAAGATACCATTCCATTTATAAAATGCCTCATTTTCCAACTTTCATGAAAATTATAAACTAATTATTATTATAAGGGCCCTGTATAACTTTCACTTGGTTTTAGTAAAACAGTACAAACTAGAATATTGTGAGACCCCACCATACAATTTTTGTTTACTTATCTGTCAAAAAAACTGGAAAATATTTTTTTTCTCCTAAACTATAAGAACAAGTTACTATGTACACTGAACAAAGTCTATTTAAAATTTTGCGAGAATTCAGAAAAAATATTTATTTATATCCATTCCATAAGAAAATCAAGATTCATATAAAATTGCCTATAGTAGGAAACACCCTGTATACATGATACTATTTTTAAGATATGAAGTATTAAATTTGAATAGGACTTTGTAAAAGAATTTTATCATTAACTTGCTGCATTAACGAGAAATCGACCGAATACCAGAGTTTGGACAACCCTGTATATGAGGCATGAGGTAAAAAAAAAATATTTCATTGTGTGCCCATAATCCATAATTTTCGCTAGTATTCTTGTCATGCTATTAATTTTGATTAATAATAATTATTTCTTCCGATATCAACCCAAAGTTCAAACATTTTGAAATTTTGTCCAGATATTTTGGTATTTTATAATATGACAAACCGTATGCACGATATAAGATCTTGTTTGAGGTCAAAGCCCACTGCAAACTCTCTGGAGGTCTCGTTTTGAGGCCTTACTAAAATCTATATAGAGCTGATGAGCTAGAACGTTGAATTCATGGCACTTCTTAACATGGTGGCTGACGCATCAGAGGAATTTGAATTTAAACTAACAGGGACCCCGCTAAATTTTTGAGTAATAAAATATTTTTTCAAGGTGATGTGACTTACCCGACTGGGCTATTTAAATATATTTCCAACACTTCACCATTCATACCTTAAATGGGTATTTTATGTTCCTAAGGTTCACACGTATAGGTTTCTATATTAGCCGTGTATTAGTGTTGACCTCCACATAAACTCCTATAATTTGTATTTATGCCATGATGAAGTTCACTTGCCACTGAAGTCGACAAAGTATTTTATAATAATGCGTCACGTACGGCCATACATATATTGTGGAAAGTTTAATTATTATGAGGCCATAAAGGACACAGTGCCGTTTTAATGGACTTTCAGTTATTCCAGGTCCATTCCGGAATATGTGTCAGAAATATATGTATAATGTACCTAGGTAGGTATTCATGTTTGATGCCAGGTCCATTTGTTTGGAAATTGTGAAAGTTTCAGGAATATCTCGATAACTAACTGGCTGGATAATTTTGATTCTAATTGTTGAAGAATAAATGGAAAAGTTTTATTGTTCACTTCCATTTCACACATTATAGCGACTTTGAAAGGTTGGATTTATCAGACTGTTTAGCGTAAACATTCCAAAGGGTTTATCCGATTCTCAAATATTTTTTAGGAATTGATTAAAGAAACTCTCCATTAAGTCACGTTTCAAACCGTTAAAGTTTTTGAAAATGCCCAATTTAAACGTTATGGCTATGGCCTCTTCATTAATTTTGTGGTCTCAAATTTTCAATTTTCTAAATAAATTGCCCCTAAATCTGCAACTTGGGAATAAATATAGTAAATTATAATTTTCTTTTCAGATCTGATGATTGCTACAGATGTATGGTAATACATCCGAAACATGCAAGTGTTCTACAATACAAAGAAAGTGAGTTCTTCTTCAATCTTATTAAAAATATGTTCATTTCATTATACTTTAAATTCTAGCTTACTGTGAACCTATCAAAGCCTCACTCGCCGAAATATGCCAAACTATCACCGGTGATGCTCCATTGTACAGTCTGTTTCGCAAGTATCCCGAGGCCAAACCGATACAGTGTCCCTTCAAAAGTGCCCCGTTCACGTTCAGCTACAACCGAATGACAGGCGATTGCAGCAATCCACCCAGCAAAGCGGAAAGCTGCACAGACGATTCCAGATTAGTGCTGAAGTATCAGGCATGCCCTGATGTCCCATCTACCGAGAGTAATGGTAAGTAATTGCATAACATCTGGTCCAATAGCCGTGTCATGTTATTCTAATTTCAGTTGAGGAACTTGTCTGCTTGGCTACATGGAAGGAAGGCTCTACAAGATACCTTATCGGCAAAATATCTCAAGGCAACCGAAGAAGTCTCTCAGACGAAGATCAGTACAGATGTTTCATATACCAGCGCAGCATGGAAAATGGAAAAACTATTTACAACATTGCTCAATCAGGAGATGCCACCTGTACAGGTCTAGATGCTACCGCTTTCGAGGGTAGCCGAACAATGAAATTAACAACAGTCGATGATCAACACAAACGTTGCAAATTTCCCGTCTGGATCACTGATCATCACACTTGGTTGAGTTTGGATCATCACAAGACTTACAAGTTTTCCCAGCGAAATGCTACTTTGAAGATAATGGGTGATGAAGCAAAACCTCAAAAAGCACAACATCAACAACAACAAAATTTCGTGCAAACGTTCGCATTCGAAGAATTTGGATTTGAGTCTCAGGACCAACGAAAGCAAAATTCCGAAATGAGAGTGGTGTGCCATGGTATTTTGCAACAAGAGGAACAGAAGAAGGTGCAAATTGTTGCTCACATTACAGCCGGATGGTAAGTGTTATTAATTTTCTTTTATATATTCTTTATATTCTATGATGTTTTATTTCACAGTGATAGCGGCTATGTGTGCATGGTGTTCTACAAAAGAGACTCAAATGTAATCGAAATCCAACAAACGGAAAGATACGAAGAAAACCCTGATGATGCTTGCGCCCATTTTGATCCAAGTGTTGTGCCCTACACAACGCTAATTAGTAAGTATATAATAATACACTCCATAATTTCAATGATAAACTAATTATAATTAAACTCCTTATCTAGCTACAACATTACATCCGAAGAAATGTCCACATCTAGGACGTTATACTATTACTCCTCAATTGGGACAATCGGAGAAAAGAAAGCGACGTCAACAGCCCGAGGAGAAGATAACAATCAACAATGCCGAACCAGATTGCATTTCACATGATTACGAAGCTCTATCAGTCGAATGTAGTGGGAAACATGAGATGGAATTCAAATCGAGTTGCTCACCTCAAGCAGTCAGTGGTAAGTTGATATATAAATACCATATTATTGCTGATGCTCAGATATCACATGTAACTAAAGTTCTAAGAATCGCGTAAGCTATCTTATGGTAGACAAACATTCAAATTAATGAATATTATTTTTTAGCACCAACATACGTTATCATCCAGCTTTTAAGAAAGTTGTCTCTCTCAGAAATAGTCTCCTAGTATCACTCACTATCTACCATATTACATTATCTTATACAATTTTTCCTACTCATTCATTTTATCTCAGGTATCTGTCTTCCTACCTACCTTACGGAGTTTTTGTTTTTTTGCCGTCCATATTCCTGTGACTTTTTTCTCATCCATCCTCTGTAAGTGCTCCCACCAAGATAGCTTTCTTTTTTCTACGTTTTCTAGGGTAGACTATGTATTTTCTAATATCTTTATTCCTATATTTTTTTCTTTTTGAACGGCGAACCCAAACGAAGTATAAAATTCGACTGCTTTTTTTAGGTAAATTTCTTATAGAAATGTAGCTACCTATTGCGATCGTTCGCTCTTTGTAGTTTCGAAAAAAATTCAACGGATATTACGAAATTTGTTAACACGATAGAGGTCACATTTTTGACCGACGAACCCTAATCGGAGGAGGTATACAATTCGACTGTTCGCTTTTTTTTGGTTTGTGCGCACCTTTCATATAGTATTCGTAGTCCGATTTTGATGATTTTTGATTCATTTGAAAGAGGAGCCTTGAAAAATGGTCCCATATTCATAACAACGGGAATCAGACATCTTCTTCCCTCCGAAAACCGCCCCCAAGGGGGGTGGAGGGGGCAAATTTTCTCGAAAATTGAAAATCTGAGGTGGTATAATTAAAGATAGGACAATATCCGGAAACGTTTAAATTGAACATGTTTTCAAAAGAGTTACGGTTTTCGAGATAGCCGCATGTTAAATTCTCAAATGTGCAATGTGGAGAGGGCGATTTCTGTCGAAAATTGAAAATCTGTGGGCAGTACATGAAGGACATAATTATTTGTAGCAACACTCAAAAGTGTGAAATAAATATTTTTCATAAAAAATTGGACCGACTTTATTAGTTGGTGCACTGAAAAGTATAAAATAATATTAATTCTATTGGTGGTGGTACTTGTGAAGTTGGTGCCAAAAGTTATCAATCTACCTGCAACTACACAACTTCAAAAGCAACAGCACCAATAGAATTAAGATTATTTTATACTTTTCAGTGCACCAACTAATAACGTCGGTCCAATTTTTTGTGAAAAATATTTTTGAAGATATCAAGTTCAAATTTTCTACAAAGATCGATTGTATAAATATCTCGTTCGAGTTCGTGAATGGCTGTGAAATAGTTTCAAAATGGCGACAGGTCAAAATTTCGCAAAAAGTAACCATTGACTAAATGTATTCGAAAATCTTTTTAAACTATAGATATAATCTGTACTTACCTACAAATTTTATTTGAAATATTCTTTCCTAAAATTGATAAAAAAATTGAAATTAATAATCAAGAAATATTCTTAATAGGTATTGTTAACAACATGGAAGCTCAATATGAAATTAGTAATAATTGTATATTTCCTAGGGTTGATAACTTAGACCTTGGTTTTGAAAATTTTATCAAGAAAAAGGATATTTATAAGAAATAAGCAAGAAAAGTAAAAAAAAATCGGACACGCGGATTCGAACCTGGCTTTCGCGCGTATCACCCAGCTACTCAAGCCGATGAGCCATTCTGACATTGATAAACCAATTTATCAATCGCAGATGCTCAATGTAAATGGAACATATGTGGTGTTCAAAATCTATTTATTAAAGAAAGCCATAGTTTACTCCAGATTTATAGATAATCAAACGATACACAGTTTTATTGATGCAGTTTAAAAATGAATTATAAGAAATTTACCTTTCCGCTGGCTACAGTCCATCTGGATTTTTTTCGTTGACTCTTTTTAAGTAACTTATTTTTGATGCTTGTATACTTGTATCATATAGTTTCCTGCTTCTCTATCAAAAGTATGTGAATGGCTATGATTTTTGTATCGTTAGTCATTTTTTTTTCTTTATTCAGTTGTTGTTAATATTTGTTTCTTCTTTTTCATCTCATGTTACTTCCAAGTATTGAAAATGATCTGCTTGCTGTTTGCTCTAATTAATCTCTATCTATTTTATAGTCAGTTTTTCTCTAATCTCTCCGATCAACTTGATAATTTTTTGCCGATTGTTTATATATGTATTTATTCTGGTTAAGTTTTTGTATGATAGAGAAAATACGATGTTTTTCAATCAATTAGTCTAAAACGAAATATTGGAATTGCAGTTCTTCAAAAATCCTAGAGAGAAGTCTGCGATGGTATATATTTCTTTAGGATAACACACTACATCCATTTATATTCCTTTCCCTATCCCATATATTGGAATCTATTGTACTTATTTGTATATTATACAGCACTGTAATGTCACCTGTATTTTGTTCCGGCATTGTTAGAATTTCATACAGATACCTAGATATATACCAAACTATAGGAAGGAGGAAGTATAGGTACATAGGGTATCCATATGATTTTCTGCGAGCGAAGTAGTGGGCAATAACTAGTTCTTTATAGTCGAACAAGTCTTATTCCTAATTTCTTAGTCATCATTTGATATTCAAACAAATGTGGGTTAAGGCTTCCTTCCTCCCTGTCGCAGTCCTGTAGTTTTTGTGAATGTTAATCATGTCTTTTTGTTCTTTATTATATTGAATAAAAGTAATTTTTGTGTTAATTTTATAATATTTTATCCTCTAAATTATTTTCGTGGTCTGTCATATGTCTTCGACTTCTAAATCGACTCTGTGGCAAATCAGACTAAACTCTGTGTACTGAAGTCAAGAAATACCCTCCATTTTTAGGTAAATTTCTTATAGAAATATACCTATTGCGATCGTTCACACTTTTGAATTTCGAAAAAATTTCAACGGCATGTTGTTATATGTCTATAAGTTAGTCCAAAAAAACATTTGGTTCAAAAGTTTATATATATATATATATATATATATATATATATATATATGGGATATTACGAAATTTGTTAACACGATAGAGGTCACAGTTTTGAAGGTATCAAGTTCAAATTTGCTACAAAAATCAATCTCTCAAATATCTCGGTCGAGTTCGTTATTGGGCAATATCGGGTAAGTAGTTTCAAAATGGCGCCCATTCAAACATTTAAAAAAATTATCAAAAAAGAGCCGTAGTGTAAATATTATTAAAAATAATTTTAGGTCATAGATATAATCAGTACCTACAACTTTTGTTCAAAGCAATTTTTCATAAAATACACAGGTAAAAAAATAAAAATTAATAAAGAAAAATAACAAATATTGATAAAACCCTCAATATAAATTTGATGTAATTGTACATTTTCTGGAGATCTTAATATAGACCATGATTAAAAAAATATATAGTATATTTATTGAAAAGAAATAGGCGAAAAAAAAATCTGCCTTGAAGTGGACTCGAACCCTGTCTGCTTTATATTCAACAGCCAAAACAAAAACCTCTAACCGCAAGGCTATGACAATTTTATGTAATACTTTGTAGGTATACCAATGAAAACGTTGTTAAAATTTCAATTCAATGAATTTTGAAAAATTTACCTTTCCGCTGACTACAGGCCATCGGTATTTTTATCTTTCTTCTAATATGCCTCGAGATAATCTTAACACATACCCTTCGAGAGAAACTAGACTAGGGAAATATATATTCTCTGTCGAACTCCTGTCGTCTTTAAAAGCTTAAAAGCTTTGGCTTGTAATTAAGTAGGTATTTCTTATTTCTATCAAAAAGATTATAACAGTCGGTACAGTTTGGTATATTACATTATATAATTATTTTTCACATACACAAATTCCTTTACCTTCATTTACAGCATACTCTTGTCACGGCAGTTGGGAGGAAAATGGAGTATCATATGTGATAGCAACACCGGTATCGAGAAAATCAACGGAATCTCTTCGTTATTGTTTCATTTACACACTAGCAAATCAAGTCAGTTCGGCTGTCATTGAAGGAAATCTTGGTAAAGGAGCTGGACCACCAATTCTAAGGCTTTCCGGTGTGACTGAAAGCTGCCATAGAACTATAGTGCCAGGTGTTACTGGTAACTGGGCCTTCAACTTCACTAGTAATGGTGAGTTTAAATATCTTAACATGGACAAATTGATTTCGGATAAAACGTTCTCAATGATGTTCATGATAAATATCCTGTATCTAGTTAAAAACTTACTTTTAACCTTAATATCTTGAAAACCAAACATAGTATATGAGAACATGTCTTTACTTGAATCATCTGCAATTGCATTTATATTGATTGAAACGTCACTTGTCATTTTTAGCTTCCTATCTGCGTTTAGCAAAGACATATTCTCTTTTTCGAAGTCCCACCGGGGATGAGTTTTTTTAGATCGCTCGATACAAAATATTAAACTAAATACGTAAAAAGTATGTTTTTAGGTTAGTTAAGTTACATTGAAATATTTGCTTAAAGCTTGTTGTGTTTCTATCTCGAAATCGCTTAGTAATCAGTGGTAATCAGTAATCAAAAAGTTGATGTCTTTAATATGACAGCTATCAGTAAACAATATTTATAACATAACCTATCTTTTGTTTCATCTATTTTCCAATTCTATTATAGACATCTATCGTTTCGTTTATCACATAATCTGTTTCATTATAAATATATTGAACAGAAAACTGTTTCTTCTTCCATTTTCAATTCCTCTAATATGTGTAATTACACTCGAATTAAATCGTTTCAAATCTTTTGGCAAACATCAGTATTTGACAAATGAGCTAAGCGATGCATTAAGAATTATCGAGTAAAAAGTATCAAATAACAATTATCAATTAACGAGTAAAATGTAGCATTCATGCACTCAAATTAAGAAGTAAAAAGTAAGCATGCGCACAAGTCTGACATCCGCGGTATTCATTTTTTAAAATAAACTCTGTCCCTGCTGGATAACGGAAAAAAAGTGTTTAGAAATCCAAATTTTCAATAAAAATGGAAGATACCGAATCATTTTTCAAGGTACCCAAAGAAATACACAAATATTTCAAAAATTGAGGTTATTTACATCATCAGCCTGACCCATCCGCGTTCACCTCGTTAAATTAAATTAAGAAAGTTAAAAGTTGGCCAACTTCTACTTCTTATTCGTTAATTGATAATTGTTACTTGGCTGCATGAACACTCCCATTGAAAAATAAGAAGTTCAACTTTTACTTGCTATTTGTAATTGTTAATTGTTACTTGTTACTCGTTAATTTGGGCTGCATGAATCCACACTTAGTAATCGTAATCAGTCGTGTTCACAAGATACTGATTTTTGATTACTTCTGTAGTGTAGACACGGATACTAAACTCACAAGCTAAGTTGTCAAATTGACATTAGGGCAATAATGCGGAAAATCATCTTCTCAAAAAAATAATAACATTTCTTAATTTAAATTCTTGGTGACAAGTTCATTTCGCTATAAAAAATGAATCAATGCACCTAAAATATAAATTATATAGAAAAGGAAAATTAGTATTTTGAAAGAAATTGGTTAGGAAATTACTCCAGAGGGTGTTTTAAAAAGAGAACTATATAACAACTTAAAAATAGGATTATATAACAAATTTTTACTTTTCCCTGTATAATAACTAAACCCATAACATTTCACCAAAACTGTATGTGTATACTTACAAGATGAATAATATTGGTCATTTTATCAACCATTTATTAAATAAATTAACTAAATTGGACAATAAAAAAATTATAAAAGTTAAAAATAGTCTTTTACTATCAGGAATCCGGCCAGATATTGTGTCACTATCCGGTATTCGCCCGAATAGTAAGTTTGGGCCGGTGAGGCTGGATAGGTAGTTGACTGATTGAAGCTATTGTTATGTTGCAAAAAATTTTGAAGATTCCACATAGATTGTCATTTTCATTTTGATAATTATTGGACGTGGTTTTGCAGGTACTTGTGCGGAAAATGACGAATCAAACTCCGCCCATCTGATCATCCCCGGTTTGTTACTGATTGTGCTGCCCCTGACGGCGGTGATTGTTTTGAGATGATGAAAGAAGGCTACTCTTCATACCCTAACTGAGTATTAAGTGTTTTTACCCTTTTAGGAAGCTGATAATACGGCGAATTTTTATTATATTGTTGGTTCATTGTGTAGAAGTATTGCCAAAATTAATAGTCAACGTATTCAATACATGTGGAAATTTTCTTTCTTCATATTCATATAGTTACTTGAAGAAGGAAATGATCCCCAAGTAAATGACTTGTTGTGGAAATTATAGGATTGTTTTAGATAGAAAATGTGTAATGAAATACAAAGGGCCTAACTAGTTTTGAAATGAAATGTTGTTTGTTGTTTTAGCAATATTTCTACATAACAAATTGACGAGGTGCAAAATCAATTTTAAATTTAATTTAGTATTTCATGCTGCAGCTAGGTTTTTGGTGATGGCTGTTTTTTGTGATTATTGTTGGAATTTTGAAGATGTTTTAGAAAAAAATATATTTATTTTTTAATTATAAGTCAATATCATAACTTTTGTATTTTTTCTCAACGATAAATTCAATTACATATTATACTTACATATATAAACAATGTACAATAATTTTTGAAAATGGGAGCTTATAATTACAACGAAAATATTCTTTTTTCCTCCTTCTTGCCAATAAGAATATGAATAATAGTTATGGGTGTGTCTAACAATCTTTAGTTATAAGATTTATTCTGTTTTTTATACCTTTCTTTTTTTTGGTGGAACAGCAAATGAAAAGAGTGTCTCTTATATTGCAATCGACTGTCTTTTAAATCTGGTGGTAGATCAGATATTCTCTTAGATCATAGCAAACAAATCTATATCTTGCAGAGTTTATATTTCAAGCAGACCATAAAATTTGAAGCGTTGTTTTTGTTTATTAAATTTCTCGCCCTTTTAATTATTTCTTTCAAAAACTTTTTTACTGACAGAGACACTCATTTCCGTTGCATATTTCAAGGTGTTGATTTTGTTGTGGGCATAAAAACTGTGATGAGGCAGCAAATTTTACGAGTTACGAACAAGCTGTGAAAAAAACTGTTTGCTATAAATATGGATTTTAACTTTAAAATATTTCTTGTGACGAAGCCGGCTTACATAATAGTATATGCACTCGGAATACTGTAAAATGACCATTGTTATTGTATGAACATATTTTATACTTTTGAAAATGATCGTCGATTAGAGTGGTTTGACAGATTATAATATAGTGATTTTCGGGCCACCTGAAGATCTAAATAGGGTGAGACTTTTTAAATGGTGCATTCGGGCTTATAATATATCATTTTTTTCGAATTTTTCCCTAATATTGTATACATATATAGATGTTGCCTCCCTTATACACTATAGAATTTATTCTAAATATGTCTGGATAAAAAACCTATTGTCTCTTTAGTGAACAAAACCAAATATTTAGATACTTAAGCGTTTTATACTAAAGTCAGTATTCTCATTACAATAGTATGAAATTTTATATATGTATTTGGTATTTTGAATTGCCAAAACAATATCTTGTATAAATTGGTGTCAGCAAAAGTTTAGTCAATATCCAATGTTTTGGAATTTGTAATGCTGATTTTTAAAAGTAAGACAATTTGGAAAAGTTTGTTTGAATGTTAATGGAATTTGACTAAACAAATATGCGTTTGAGGGTATACACAGAAACAGAGGAAAGGTATATTTTAACTAAAAAAAAAACATGTAAAGAATGTAAATATACGATAGTGACAGATTAGAAATATAAGAATGTTGAAAGAAAGCAGGAAGATGAAGATAAAATATATCGTTTTTAGTGTCCCGCATATTTTTTTAAAGTATTTAACACGAATATCTTTTTTCCCACTCTGCCAATTTTTGTCATATGTAATATAATGTTTATATAAAAAAATATATTCTAGCTACGAGTTTGAAAACATATTCATAAATCACTCGTCTACTTACTCAAACATGATGTCAGCACCGTATTGTACCTACCAAATTAAAATGCTAGAGAAGACACGCACTCTCATATTATACACGGTGTCACTAAAGAGTCTTTACAAAATCCTACCTCATATTTCTAATTCAAATGACCTTCATACAAAGTTAATCTGTTTTGGTGCTATAGCTACTTTTTTCAAAACATTTTCTTCTTAAATATTATGCCAACAAATCCTTATCAAAATATTAGAAATTTATATCCACACGGTCTAGAATTTGTAATTTAATTATTTGCTGTATTCTGTACATATGTAAAATTACGGATGACAATTTAAATTTAAAGTGTCTTAAAAATTGTTCAAAGTTTTCACCATTTACATTTATTAACAAATTCTAAAGATGGAGAAAATGACTTCTTCATCACACCTCTAAATTAAAGTACTACCTCAAAAATGCCGTACAGATTCAAAAACCATAGGAATCCAAATTTTTATACCAGGACTCCTTTTTATTCCATTGGCGTGCAAATTAAAAATGTTCTAATTATTTAACAAAAAAAATTCTATGTCTATGGATAGGATATTTTCCTAAATTTTCATCTAATTTTATTTGTCCAAAGGTCGTATCACTAAGCACTAAGGTTAGCTTTTTTTTGAATTGACTTATTCTAATGTTAGGAATATGCGTTAAGGCCTTATACAGACTCCTTGTTCCACTGAAACATCTTTGAGATTTTTCCTATAGATTTTAGCGAACAACACGCGTATGTTCAACATTGATTATATACTTGATGTTCCAAAGTTTCTCTAGCATGTAGGTATCACTTATCTTTATGAATATGTTTATTTCTGTATAATAATGTATATATGTGTTAAATAAATGTTTTCTTTTTAATATTCTTTTGTAATATATAAATGTAAAAAAGACTGTGAATTTTAGACATTTTATTTCTAATATTGTAAAGAAAATACTATCGGAAAGATTTCATTTTAAAAAGCACAATTCTTTCGAAAGTATTCTCTTTGGATAGATACATTTCTTTATTGGTATCAATAGCTATTCCTCCAAAGTCGTTTTCCTTTGCATAATTCTTTGAATACACGTCCTTTTATTTTGCTATGAAAATCTCAGTGTAACTCTGTTTTGCAATTTTGAATAATAGTGTGTCCGATTTTTGCTTATCATATTGTAAGGGTTATAACTATTATATTTTGACTAAGAAAATAAATGAGAAATTATTGATATTGTATATTTCTTCTTTTTTAACAAACCCACCTATCAATGATCTAGTTGTAGATCAGGGAATACAGAACATTTTGAGTGCAATATAAAAAAATCCCTTTCTGTCACCTCAACGATGTTGTTTAGTAACATTAAAAATAGTTTATTCTGGGTCATACTGAAGAAAAACAGCAACAACCTCGAAATCATGAGTAACTGAGTGACTCATTTTTAACTTCCCAGTAGGAAGTTATTGTAGTCCGTGTCTCTTGATATTTTAAGGTACCCAAAGTCATATAAAATGGTTTTTACGAAAATGTCCGTATTTCCGGTTTTATGTGTACCTATGTACGGTGTATGTAGTGATTTTTCTACTACATTATTTCAAGAACGAAAAATGGTAATGACATGGTAATACTTTTAATCGATAAATACTCACATAGCAACATGCTGATAATTAATTTTTGGTCAAAATCTCTAGGGCACTCTTTTGTTTGTATAAAAAATGACCGAATTTTTTAAATTATATTTTGTACTATAGTAATCAAACTTGGTACAAAAATCAGTCGTTGACTAATTAATAAAACTGTAGATAATCAGCATTACCGACTTTGTACTTTCAAAATGGCACCCAAAAAATTACCCATGACTTAAATGATATTGAAAGTAACTTTGATTGATTCATACGACTTCAAGCCTAATTTTTTCAATACAAAACTACCGGGCAGTTCGTAGTGTGGACTTCGAGGTTCACACTTATTCTGTTTTTTTAGTAATCTGATAATATCCAGGTGTCTCATAAGAGGCTGTATTTCTGAAACTATTACATTGTTGAAATTTGCTATAAGATACTTGACGAAAGTATTCAAGAGAAAAGACTGGAAATTATTTTCAGGTTAATAAGGTGACCGCTAGGGGGCGTAACACATATGTTGAATAAAAAAAATTGGTTTTCTAGAATTTCACCGAATCAAAAAAACAAAAAATGCATCCTTTTTAAAGCTGAATCGAATTCGACTCCTTTTTGTAAGGCATTTTTGTAACTTCAAATTGACTGAATGAATTCTACCAAACATGGTATCGTTGAAATGAACTTTTTGTTACAGAATTTATTGTGGTGGTGATTTGATATGTTGCTACTAGAGGGCATTCTTCGATACTAGGATAAAACTGTGAAATTTCTTAAAAAATTAAATCTATTGGTATATTATAGTTTCTCTTCATAATAAGATAGCAAAATGATGCCCAAACCGCCCTTCGATATTTTGCACCTAACTGAAAGTATTGATAAACGAAGATTTAATGAGAAAATTAAATGTACATATATCTATAGGTTTTTATTATTTTTTTCTTGCAAGTCTTAGGCAAAAATGACATATTTAGAAATTTATTCAGAGAATACGATGACATTAGACAAATCATTGAATGATGCAATATTAAAACTAAAATCTGCAAAAGCTGTTTTTTTAACTTGAATGTTTATTATGAAACTAGGAACCTTAAAAGCTATAAACAGTTTGAAACACAGTCAACTCGATTTGAATAATGTCGTGGAAATGCGGAGAACAAAATTTGCTTCTCTTTTTTATCCGCTGCTCCGCAGGAGCTACCCTCTTAATAATTTTAAATGGTCAAAGAAGTATGGTCAAATTATTTTAAAGGTTCCTTGAGGTAATTTCTACAGAATAGTCAGTTCAAAACTTAATTTATAAATATGTATGATAGGTATTTCTGAATATGATTCTTATTGACACATAATCAAGATGATTATATAACATCAGCCCTTTTTGGTAAATAACTAGATTACATCTAACTGTGCCGACAACAACTACTGCCAGGGCAAATACCCCTTCCGTCATTGAATAACATCAGCAACGGTTAGAGCAATAACTACAATTTTACATTGTCACAATATTACATAAGTAAGATCAGTATAAATTCTCAATCAAATTGATCACCAAACAAAGCACCGGCCACCCATACAAATACCATGATTTCAAGGTTTTTGCCTATCTTCAGTTTGGCGCAAAGCGTTGAGCCGTATCTGATAATCAATCCTTATTTTGAACTCATACAAGAATCAACGTTCACCTTACCGTCAGTGGTACGCTGTAAACCAAAATGAGCAATGCATTGAACACGTATAGTGCGTGGATATAAACACCCGGCCAGTGGAATTGATTTATTCTAAATTAACCTGTACCAGTCATATTATGATATTTCTGAATATTAACTGAAATTGCTATATAATCAAGATGTTTATCTATACAAAATTCTCTCTTTCCTTTTTTTTCCTGATCAAAAGTATCCAACAACGGATCTGAGCAATGGTCATTTGTAGTTGTTCTAACTTTTACGCCTAGTGTAATAGTTATTTTCTTTTTGGGTACTTAGTCTCAGGTTTCCAATATATTCCCATAATATTCATTCATAGTTGCATCATTCGCAGTTAGAGGGGCATATTTTTGTATGTGGTTAAGAACGAATGGTTTCGAGTTGATTCTGATAATTTTTTCATTAATGTTCTCATATCCAATTACTGCTTGGTCGATTTTGTTTGACATCATGGACGCTACACCTTGTACACTTCGATTCTCAGTTCCAGAAAAAAATATTTTGTATACCTGGACAATATATACATATATATCTTCGACCTTACCAGCGAGTTCCTCTTTTTTCAATGTCGTATAGATTTTTCGTACGATGCCCAGTGATCCACATCCGCACGACCAATCCAATAACAGCACACTTATCACCTTCTGCACTAGACACTGTGAATTTAGGATAGGAGTAATAGAAGGATGGATAGGATCTGAGGTTGAAAAAGGAGGTAGTAGAACATCAAAGCTCACGTTGAACAGGGTCGCATCCCTTATGTAGATCGGTCTCTGTCGGAACCACAAGAGAATTATCTACAAGCTACCGTTTACTGAGATGTCAATCTCAAATTTGCAACAAAAATCAGTCGTGTGAATATCTCGATCAAGTTCTCTAATAGGCATGATCGGATTAGTAGTTTCGAAATGGAGATTGTCCAAAGTTTTGAAAAAAATCAAAAAAAATTGCCATTGAAGTAAAGTGTCCAAAAATATTGTAACGGGAATTTATATTAAAACTGGGTTCGATTTATTTTCACTTATTTATTTATACCAATAACTACACGACTATATACACATTTATATTCACACTTATTTCTCGGACTATATAGTTCTTACTACTTTCTACTTTCTATGATCTATGACCGACTATCTATCACTAACTAACTGTCCTGTCATTTCCATCAGCATTATATATCTAATCTAAAAAGCTCTAGATGATTCCAGTGTTGTTTTCGTTGTTTCTGGAGGTTATTTCTCAATATATGGCTTCGAGAATAGGCCAGGACTTATTCTCGTTGCCTCTGATGTCTCCCGTGTTTCTGGAATGTTTGTGACATTTGTGAGTGTGTGTAGTTCATTATTCGGGTAAGTCTTCACGTTACACTGCTCCCTCCTTAGCATCTGATCGTCCCGATCAGAATCATCCTTGCTAGTACCTTGCTGGATTTCCGTTCCATGGCGGAATCTGCACTTGATTCCTGCCAGGAAAACACCCTTGTTGAAAAAGTAACAGTCTATCGTCTTTCCCGAGTACACTCCTTTTGGATTGAAGCAACACACGGTAATTTGCACACCAGCGTCCTGGAAGATGTATTCGATCCGTCCGATTGAGGATGTAAAGGGGTCGTTCTGGTCTTGTTCGCACTTATTAGTCTGCACACATCTTAGAACAGGGCTGACTCGAAGTTTCTTCCTTGGTCTGAATGGATTTCAAGAAGAACGCCAAAACGTGAAAATAATTCTTTCACCAACACCTCGGTGACGGTCGATGCTTCTTGGTTAGGGATTGCGTACGCCTCTGTCCACTTTGTGAAGTAATCCATAGCTACCAGGATATACTTATTTCCTTCAGGAAATGGCCCCGCAATATCCACAGCAACTCGCTCCATGGGACTCCCAACGTTAGACTGCCTCATAGGTGCCCGCTTTCTGCCAAGTGGTCCATTGCTGGCTGCACACACTTCACACTTACGGCACCACTGTCTCACATCTTCTTTGCAATTCACCCAATAGAATCGCTCTCGAACCTTCTGCAGAGTCTTGGTGATTCCAAAATGCCCACCCGAGGCTCCATCATGTAGCTGACGTAGTACCTCCGGCACTTTGCTTTTTGGCACAACTAGTTGTAATCTGGATTCAGTGCCATCTTCAGACTCAAAGGTTCTATACAGCAGATCATCTCTTAGCACAAGACAGTCCCATTGGCTCCAATATGATTTTACTTACGGGCTTCGTAAGCTTATATCCTGCCAAGACGGCCTCTCCTTACGGCGCATCTACTCCAAGACCACTGTCAAACATGGGTCGTTCTCTTGGGCCACTTTAATTTGTCCGGGCTGCCATTCCTCACTTTCTACGGTTGTTCGTCGTATAGGACAAACCTTGTCTTCCATCTCGACACGTTCTAGTTTTTCCGACTGTGCCGCCTTCTTCTTACAACAGCAGCGTACTTGTCCTAGCTCACCACGGTTCCAACACCTTGGCGCTCTCTTCTTTGACTGCGCTCCCGTCACTAGCTTCCTTATCATGTCTAACAGGGACTCTCTATTGGATTGGTTTTCTTCTTCGATTGCTTTTACACGGCGCCCTCGAGAAGTTTGGCTAGCAGCTTCATGCTCCAAAGCAATAGCTAGTGCTTCTTCTAGCAATTTAGGTCTGGCCAGCTTCAACGCCTTCTGCAGCTCGCTCTCCCTCAATCCATTTACAAATGTGTCCACCGCAATTTCATCTAAGAAGCTATCGGCAGCTGTAGGATATGTTAGCCGCACAATACGAGCTACTTCCCCCTCAAATTCTTGCAGACTCTCATTTGCATGTTGCACCCGAGATCGTAATTGTGCTTTGCATACTTGCTGAAGATGACTGTCTCCATACCGATTCTCCAATTTAGAAAGCAAGACATGGTAGTTTGCTTGGCCAGCTGGAATAGACCTTAGGATGTCTGCTGCATGACTTCGTAAAGCAGCAGTTAACGAAACAGCTTTCTGCTCTTCGGTCCACTGGTTAGGAATTGCCACTGCTTCAAACTGCTTTCGATAGGTTGACCAGGAGCACTTTCCATCAAAGTTTGGCAGCTTAATCCTCATACTATCTGCGGCTAAGTTACCATTCTTAACTGCCATTTCCAGCGTCTTGATTTTTTGTTGCAGTAGCTCCATGTTCTTCTCTGTCGTGACAAAGTTTTCGTCAATTGTTCTTGAAATTTCTTCAAACCTCGCATCAGTTTTTCTGGAAACATCTTTTATTTCATCTTGAAGAATCTTCAAAATTTTTCGAGACTTCATCGAATTTCACCCCAAATGTCCTGGTTACTTCCTCGAATTTTTCATTATTATTTCTAGAAATTTCTTCAAACTTTTTTCGAGACTTCATCGAATTTTTCATTATTATTTCTAGAAATTTCTTCGAATTTTTCATTATTATTTCTAGATTTGTTTTCCAGTAACAGCTCTTCCGGAGAGTGGAACTCGAACATATCAGGATCGTCTCCATTTTCAATCAGTGTGTCCCTTAACCGCTTCTGGAGGGTCGCTTTATTACCGGAATCATCACAATCCCGCACTAATTTCATCTTGAATTGTCTTTATTAACAAAGTTAATTAGTCAATGCAGTTTTCCAAGTCTTCAACACGAAAACAAACAAAATTCTTCACACACGAGAACGAGCAAAAGTCTTCACATTCACATGAAAACGAACGAAAAGTCTTCACACGAAAACGAACTAAAGAGTCTTCACACTAACACAAAAACGAACAAAAAGTCTTTACACCAACACGGAAACGAACAAAAGAGTCGTAAACTTAAACTTAAATCTAACAAAAGTCTCAAAAACACTCAAATCTGCACGAAACCGCATTCTCTTAAAGTCTGTCCAATTTTATAATCACTCACTGACCCCACACCTGACACCAATGTAACGGGAATTTATATTAAAACTGGGTTCGATTTATTTTCACTTATTTATTTATACCAATAACTACACGACTATATACACATTTATATTCACACTTATTTCTCGGAATATATACTTACTACTTTCTACTTTCTATGATCTATGACCGACTATCTATCACTAACTAACTGTCCTGTCATTGCCATCAGCATTATATATCTAACCTAAAAAGCTCTAGATGATTCCAGTGTTGTTTTCGTTGTTTCTGGAGGTTATTTCTCATTATATGGCTTCGAAAATAGATCAGGACTTATTCTCGTTGCCTCTGATGTCTCCCGTGTTTTCTAGAATGTTTGTGACATTTGTGAGTGTGTGTAGTTCATTATTTGGGTAAGTCTTCCCGTTACAATATTTTCGTTTTATAAATATGATTTGCAACTACAACTTTTGTTTGAAACATTTTTTCCAAAAAGGAGATAAAAAAATTGAAAACTGTGAAGTTGACCTATTCGCTTTTATAAAAATCTTCACAGTTTGAGTAATCTGAAATGAGAGGTTTTAAAATAAATACCCTATATAGTTTATATTATGCACCTAAGCATAAATTATGTATTTTTTAAAGTTACCATATTATGACGATTAAAGCTGTTTATATTTATTTTATTTTCAATTTATTTTAATAACTGGAATACATATTCTCGAAAGAGATATAGAGATATACCTGTGCACAGGTCCAGTACAAGAAACAACCATAGCTCTGGCGGGACTCGAACCCGCTTTCCCGATGTGCTCTCGCAGGCTACGAACGCATGTCCTGCGCCTCAGCCCCCTAAGCCATCGGTTCCCAGTTTTGAAAAAGAAACTTGTTTCACAAAAAAACACTATTTGCTGATTTTTTCATTAAATCTTCGTTCAATAAGAAAATAAAAATAGTTGTGAAACAAATAAACATACTAGATAAATTAAACATTGTTGCAGATAACAAATAAACATAGAGTTCTAGGATATTTCATTCTTATAGATACTTATTGTCTTTCTTTCTTTGTTACTGAAAAAATCATTTATTTTGTAAAATGCTTTAGCTAAGAGATATTTTTTATTAGTAGTACGCAGTTTACCTACCTTTGGGCAGTGTAGGGATGGATTCCGGAAAGGAATTAAATATTTTAATTGATGAGTATTTGACGTTTCTTTGTATAGATTTAAGAGAAATTTCACTTTTTACATGATGGATAATTTTTTTATTGTGTAATGATCATGGTTTATATCAAAGTCTGTAAATAAATCCATATTATCCTTTACAAACATAACTGTGTCCAAGATGTAAATATTTATGTAAGTATTCTTTTATCAATGAATGCTTTTTTACAGCTTTCGGTGTGCTTCATTCCATAGATATTTCTTATACAACGCTTTTGATGTACCATAATTCTATTTATTTCTGAGAAATTACCCAAGAATACTAATCCATATGTTAATCTAAATTGTATATAAGCATGATATGTTGTAGTAGCTGCATTGTAAGAGCATAGGCATAACTGGCAATTCCCTGAGCAACCCCAGTAATGTATGCCCTCCATTCTAATCTACGATCCATGTGCACGCCCAAGAAAAGAACATTATCAGATGACACAACCTCAATTTCATTATATTTTGTTGTTCACTCTGTTACCAAAATAAACTATTTGTGTTTTACTAATATTTAATGATAAATAATTTTCTCCAAAGTACTTGTCGAGATCTTCCAAAGTGTTTTTTTTTATATTTGTCATTAAGAGTTCTTCACTTTTTTCACTGAACGGTAGAAGAGATGTCATCTGCATAAAGAACCATACATTCGGGCGATACCCTAAGTAATTCATTAGTATAAATTATGTATAAAATTGGCCCCAGCACGGAGCCCTGAGGAACATCTTTTGCAAGTAATATTTTTTCAGATTTTATCAAATTGCCACATTTGCCATACTCCACTACCTGTTGAGATCTTCCTGTCAAATATGATTTAACCAGCGCCAGGGCCATACCTATAATTCCATGTAGATTCAATTTACTAAGAAGAATATCATAATTAACGCTGTCGAATGCATTTAAAAGGTCCGGACACATAGCTGCTGTTTGATATTTATTATTTAATGAATCTAGAATTTTTTCAAGAGCTTGATATATTGCGCAAATTGTGCTCTTACTCTTTAGAAAACCATTCTGTTTATCTGACAGTATAGAATTAGTCTCTAAGAACGAAATAAATCTATTATAAATACTCTTTTCAAAAATCTTATTTATATTTGACAATAAAGATATGGATCTAAAGTTATTTTCCACGTCCTTTGCTTCCTTTTTATGTATGGCTTTAATAAGCGCATTCTTCAATAAGCTTGGGCAAAGACGATCTCGAGAGTGGCCGCTGACAACGAGTGCGACGCTTGTGATCAGTAGAATGCCGACAAAGGATTTCGAGAAAAATCCAGTGGCGGCTGGTGAATCAAAGACCAGAGACGGCTTGAAAGATCTGGAGTGGAGTGGAGTTTAAAAAGAGTCAGAGTAAGCTAGTGAGAATATTTAATAGTAAAGTGAAGTTGTCATTTTTATTCTACTTTCGAGTCTAAATAAAGTTTATTTAATAATTGTAAATTAGTCTCACTTATCTGCAAACCCGCACACGCAACAATTTAGTGTCTGAAGAGGGATAAGTGAGTGAAGAGGCTTTTGTCTATGATGAACACCCAAAAGCAGAGAAAATGGAGGAACAACTAACCAAGTTATTCTCCGATTTATCGAGATGGCAAGAAGAACTACGACAGAGATTTCAAGCAGATTGCAGGATTGTTCCGAAATGTCCATCAAGAAGTCGAGACCGTGAAACAAGAAGTACGAGAAGAAATTGGGACAATTCGAGAAGAAATTGGCACAGTTTGAGGAAAAGTACCGAAGACTAGAGAAAGAGGTGAAGAAAATACGGGAAACCAACCACGACGAAAGCAGCAAATTGGACACGTCGGCAATCACTACAGCCAATCAAAAACTTAAACAACCAACGTTTGAGGTGAAACTTCCTGGGCCATGTACAAACGTCAATTTGAGGCTACAATCAACGCAAATGGATAGGATCATTAGCAGAAAGTGTCAAGAAAAAAATCATTGTCACCGAAGATACACGAATACCTGGGAATAGTGAGAAGATCGTGAAGGCGCACCTAGAAAAACAACTGGAAGGAATTAGAGAGAGAGAGAGAAATGCTTTATTGTCGAAAAAATATAAATTTTGTAGACAAAGTAAAATAAAAATATCAAAATCAAAATCAAAATCAAACAATACACAAACAAAACAAAGTCAAAACTAAAAATTAAATTAAAATTAAATAAATTTATATAATATTAAGTATAAGAATGTAACCGACAGCTGTATATTCGGTTAGAAAGTAAGTTAATATACAGTTGTATATTCAGTCAGAAGGTAAACACAAACTAAATCACAAAACAAAAACAAATTTTGTACAAACAATAAACCAGTGCGTGAGCTGAGCAGAAACGTGCCTTAGTGAAAAAAGTCGTTATCTGCATAAAAGGCATTATCCTATGTAGTAGGTGTTTAATTGAAAGTTTGGCAAAATCTGGGAGAAGCCGTTATAGATTTAATTTCGTGTGACAGATGATTTTACATTACAAAAGACCCTTAGGATATCAAACATCAAATAATATTAACTAAACCAGTGGGTGTAAGAAGCTTAATATTAAGTATTAACAATTTTTAACAATAAATATTTTTTACAAAAAATTGGACCGACGTTATTAGTTGGTGCACTGAAAAGTATAAAATAATATTAATTATATTGGTGCTGTTACTTTTGAAGTTGTGCAGTTGCAGGTAGATTGATAACTTTTGGAACCAACTTCACAAGTACCACCACCAATAGAATTAATATTATTTTACACTTTTCAGTGCAACAACTAATAACGACGGTCCAATTTTTTGTAAAAAAATATTTATTTCACACTTTGAGTGGAACATTAGTCACGAAAATCGTTGAACGTTCAATAATACCAATGAAGATAGTTCTTATCCTATTACCCACGTATATTCCTTGCTTGTAGTTGTTATTATTGAGATCTCAGTACATCGCTGCGGAAATACGCTTGAATATTTTAGTTACCATTTTAACATCGATTTTACTCGAAAAACGTAACTCTAAGGGAAAAATGTTCATTATAAATGTATCTACAAATAATTATGACCTTCATGTACTGCCCACAGATTTTCAATTTTCGACAGAAATCGCCCTATCCACATTGCACATTTGAGAATTTAACATGCGTCTATCTCGAAAACCGTAACTCTTTTGAAAAAATGTTCAATTTAAACATTTCCGGATATTGTCCTATCTTTAATTATACCACCTCAGATTTTAAATTTTCGAGAAAATTTGCCCCACCCACCGCCTTCGGGGGCGGTTTTCGGAGGGAAGCAGATGTCGGATTCCCGTTTTTATTAATATGGCACCATTTCTCAATGCTCCTCTTTCAAACGAATCAAAAATCATCAAAATCGGACTACGATTACGATATGAAAGGTGCGCACAAATCAAAAAAAAAATAAAGCACACAAATTGTATACCTCCTCCGTTTGGGGTTCGTCGGTCAAAAAAGTCGCTTACTGCACACAAGGCTCTCCCCAGTAAGTATGATTTCAAAACCTTTCGAAATTCAGGAAAAGATCTTATGGACTTGATTTTAAATGGTAGATGATTGTGCATTTTTTGCATTGTACAGTATAGAGCTTTTAACCAACTCTGAGCGAGGGGTTGGCAGATAACATCATGCTCCGTATTTCTAAGCGGATAGTTGTGACATGGCCTCTCTGGAATAGAAGATACGTGCTTGCGGATTAAGCATACAGATTCAAATATGAATAGGGACGGAAGAGTTAATATTTTAAATTTTTTAACCCTTTCGGTCCCGATTTTTTTTAACTTGGAGTAAAATTATGAGATTTGGTAAATCATATCTTTATATTTTTTGATGATTTTTAGTTCTGGTTATTAAGTCCTATCTTTACCCAATTTTGAAATTTGATATGTACACTGTAGTGTACACTGGGACTGAACAGTATCTTAACCCCCAAGTAAAAAAAAATAAAAAAAGTATATCTATGATTTTTTTAATATTGAGAATAAATAAATTGTTTCTTCTTATTAAGTTTTTATTTTCTAGAATGATATATTAGAAAACAATTTTGTTTTTTTGTAATACATAAATGTACATTACATTTTGTACACATATTATGAGTTCTGCTCTTACATTCGGGGAATTTGCAACGGGATGCAAAGTCTTTATCATCAATTGTTGGTAAATGATTGTAACCATCTAATCGGACCTCATCCACAGGCTTTACTTCCGGTAGTCCATGTTTCACACTTACCGAAGGCGAAGACGTTATCGATGAAGTTGAGGGCCTTCCTCGTTGCTTTTTTTGTATACCTTTATTGGTTCCAATAAGAGCCTCAGCTATATATGCACGAAAATGCAAAAGGTCCATAATATCCTTCTTGGCCAGTCCAAGTGCTACAGCTTTAGATTTATATTCAAGCCATCCGTTTGTGCAGGCTAGATCTAAGGCATGAGTATACATTCGAAGGGTCCATTTACGTGATCGAATAGTTGTTCTGTAAATAGTTATCAGAAAGTCCATTTTATCGACGCCACCCATGTTGACGTTATAGTTTCTGATAACTTCGGGACGAGAAACATTTATGTAGTCCTTTGATTGTTTGTCCCATCTTTTGCACTGGTCAGTTGAACCGATACCCATGTAATTAGAAGCCATAATTACTGGTTTATTGTCAAACCATTTGGTTAGAATAACTTCTCCATCTCCACTTATGAGTTCTTCTGCAGTACCGCGACCCTTCTTTTTCATCTCAGCATCTTTAGAAAAGGGAGTGTTTCTAAAACGGTCTATTCGTGCGGTACCGGCCACATATATGTTTCTATTTCTCAAATATTGGAGAATATTATAATTAGAGAAACAATTATCAAAATATAATTGTACATTTTTCTCCTTGATCCGTTCACTGAGCTTCAAAACAACAGAGGCTCCTAAACCAAAAACTTCCTGTTGATCAGGACTAAGTTCTGTATTAGAACCTTGGTATATTACGAAGTCGTACATAATGCCGCTTGTGCCACATAAAGCAAATAATTTTATACCCCATGGACAAGGCTTACCTTTGACATATTGCTTTATGTTTATTTGGCCTTTGAAGGGGATCATCTGTTCGTCGATACACAAAGCAGTTTCCAAAGACAGTTCTAACATACGACTTCGAAGTATATCATAAAGTGGTCGTACTTTCCACAATCTATCCCTACATTCTGGTGGTATTTCTTGATTATTTACGAAATGTAAATATTTTCGAAGTTTGAAGAATCGATCTCTTTTTAGTTCTGGTTATTAAGTCCTATCTTTACCCAATTTTGAAATTTGATATGTACACTGTAGTGTACACTGGGACTGAACAGTATCTTAACCCCCAAGTAAAAAAAAATAAAAAAAGTATATCTATGATTTTTTTAATATTGAGAATAAATAAATTGTTTCTTCTTATTAAGTTTTTATTTTCTAGAATGATATATTAGAAAACAATTTTGTTTTTTTGTAATACATAAATGTACATTACATTTTGTACACATATTATGAGTTCTGCTCTTACATTCGGGGAATTTGCAACGGGATGCAAAGTCTTTATCATCAATTGTTGGTAAATGATTGTAACCATCTAATCGGACCTCATCCACAGGCTTTACTTCCGGTAGTCCATGTTTCACACTTACCGAAGGCGAAGACGTTATCGATGAAGTTGAGGGCCTTCCTCGTTGCTTTTTTTGTATACCTTTATTGGTTCCAATAAGAGCCTCAGCTATATATGCACGAAAATGCAAAAGGTCCATAATATCCTTCTTGGCCAGTCCAAGTGCTACAGCTTTAGATTTATATTCAAGCCATCCGTTTGTGCAGGCTAGATCTAAGGCATGAGTATACATTCGAAGGGTCCATTTACGTGATCGAATAGTTGTTCTGTAAATAGTTATCAGAAAGTCCATTTTATCGACGCCACCCATGTTGACGTTATAGTTTCTGATAACTTCGGGACGAGAAACATTTATGTAGTCCTTTGATTGTTTGTCCCATCTTTTGCACTGGTCAGTTGAACCGATACCCATGTAATTAGAAGCCATAATTACTGGTTTATTGTCAAACCATTTGGTTAGAATAACTTCTCCATCTCCACTTATGAGTTCTTCTGCAGTACCGCGACCCTTCTTTTTCATCTCAGCATCTTTAGAAAAGGGAGTGTTTCTAAAACGGTCTATTCGTGCGGTACCGGCCACATATATGTTTCTATTTCTCAAATATTGGAGAATATTATAATTAGAGAAACAATTATCAAAATATAATTGTACATTTTTCTCCTTGATCCGTTCACTGAGCTTCAAAACAACAGAGGCTCCTAAACCAAAAACTTCCTGTTGATCAGGACTAAGTTCTGTATTAGAACCTTGGTATATTACGAAGTCGTACATAATGCCGCTTGTGCCACATAAAGCAAATAATTTTATACCCCATGGACAAGGCTTACCTTTGACATATTGCTTTATGTTTATTTGGCCTTTGAAGGGGATCATCTGTTCGTCGATACACAAAGCAGTTTCCAAAGACAGTTCTAACATACGACTTCGAAGTATATCATAAAGTGGTCGTACTTTCCACAATCTATCCCTACATTCTGGTGGTATTTCTTGATTATTTACGAAATGTAAATATTTTCGAAGTTTGAAGAATCGATCTCTAGCCATAGCATCAGCTATCATAGGAATCCGCAATTTATTCTCCCAATAACAGCGAACTCTGGGGTAATTTAAGTTTCCCATCAGGATATGCAGGGCTACAAAAGTTTCCAACTCACCCTGAAAGGTTGGAGAAAACCTTGCATGCTGCTGTACGGCGTAAAGATTTGTGTTCTCAACCATAAGGTTGAATAGATCATTGGTAAAATATTTTTGGAAAAAATGTAGGGGACTGTAGGGACCAACTCTACCGGCTGAATAATCGTTGGAGGAAACCATATTATATGTGGGGTAAGATATTGTACATTTCTGCGCCAAGAAATGTCTTTTTTTTGTGTTAGTTCGTTCTTTATATAAAACAAATTTATACGTGCAGTTTTACTTGCTGTGGGCTCTTTTTGCAAAATTTCATTGGAAACTTTCTGGGGGTTCTCAGGATCAATAGATGGTTCTGCAATTTCAACGTCCACATCAGCTTGCTCCGGCACGGGAAGATGAGGAACATCCTGCACAAGTTCAAAATCAGGATTTTCTGGCTCATCCATTTCAAACTGCTCACCTAATAATAGAAATAGATTTTATTAGCCAACATGTAACTTAGAAAACATCAATTTGAAAAAATACCTTCTGATATTAGAGAATCAATCTCCCATCCGGCATCATCTTCGCTCAAAATGTCAATGTCTGATACATCATTATCCAAATAGTAAATGAGCTCATCGTATGAAAGCGGTCTTCTACTCATTTTGAAAGAAAGTGCTAAAAAATACCCTTTTTATAAACTCTTAAAAAAATTGGTTCGGTATCTTCACATACTTACCTAGGTACTTCACAGAGTCCCGATGTACACAATAGTGTACGTGACTGAAATCGACGAAAAATCGAAAATAAATCACCAAAAGCACTAACTAATAATTCGGATAGTTGATTTGAACTATTGTTTATAACGTAAAAAAATTGCAACTCTAATAATCAAGCTAATTGAAACAAAACAGATATTATTCAAATCACTTCCTGTCAATTTCACTGGGAACACGATCGCTCTAACCATAAAATATGTAATTTTCACTTCTGTACTCATAGATGGCTCTACATGAATAATATCGTTACTTCAATATACAATGAAGTACAGGATGGGACGCAACGGTCATAATCGAAGTAAATTATGTACTAGAATAGATTTGAATTGCCGTACACTATAGTGTACGCCAGGACCGAAAGGGTTAAAGTAATCCTGGCAGTGAGTCCTACTGCTAAGTCTCAGTGAATATCGAACAGCTCTCTTCTGCAGTTTAAAAATACGTTCAAATTGAGTCGCACAACACATACCCCAGAATGGAAGGGCGTATCGGAGGTGCGACTCAAAAATGGCATAAGAGACTGTTCTAGAAGTAGACAAGTTGAGCTCCTTGGAAACTGATCTCAGCGCAAAGCAGGCAGAACTTGACCTTTTTGATAAAGCATCGATGTGCGAGTCCCATTTTAAACGGTTGTCTACAATAAGCCCCAAGAATTTCACAGATTCAACGGCCTCAATAGTGGTGTTATTAAGCACAAAAGATTGCAATGTACTTTTATATGACAAAACTTTTGTTTTAGAAACGTTGAGGCGTAGGAGATTTAAATCGCACCAAGATTTAATCGTTACTAAGTCTCTAGATACAGTCCTATGAAGTGTCGTAATATCTGGGTTGCTCCACGTGAAACTAGTATCATATACATATAATCAATACCTCTGAATATTTGTGGATGAGCATCAATGTAAGTGGGATAAACTGGTACATCTCTTATTCTCCTCGCCAACCTACCGAAACTCCCAGCATGAATTCACTGGCTATACACCATCATCGACGATCATGAAGAAGTTTCTCTTCCACATTATGCACATAATGCTCCTTTAGGATTGACTTAAAGTGGTCCACGATTTTGCCAGAGAAAAGCTTCAATTGAAGAGCGACAAAATGAGAATGAGACTTGACAAAAGGAGCCATTAAACTCTTTCAGCGAAGGCGATGCAATTTGGTTGTACCAGCCACAACGAAGAAAAGGTTTAAGTCCGAAATCGCAAAGATCTTGGGAAGGATCATATCGCATTGTCAAGAAGATTAATGACTTGGTGTACAGGATTCTTCCGCCGAGATCCAAGCCAAAAGTGGTGCATGTGGAAAGGCTGATCGAGGAGATAATCCACAAACGGAAGAAGCTGTTCAAGGCGAACAGCTTTAAGGGAGGGAGCAGTGTGGCGGCGTCCTTTTGATGCTTATGTGCGAGCCATAGCGATGTTGAGAGCGGTCGTTGACAAAAAGTGCGCCGCATGTGCTCACTAGGATGTCGACAAAGGATTTCGAGAAAAGTCCAGTGGCGGCTGGTGAATCAAAGACCAGAGGCGGCTCGAAAGATCTGGTTTTTCGGGTATATATTTGTGAGAATTGTCATGAGATAGTGTAAAAAGACTGCGCTATAATAAAAAAGTCAGAGTAAGCTAGTGAGAATATTTAAGAGTAAAGTGAAGTTGTAATCTTTATTCTACTTTAGAGTGTAAATACAGTTTATTTAATAATTGTAAATTAGTGAGACTAATTCAACATCCAACAATATTTCTTAAAATATCTAGTTATGTCTCCTCTCAATTGGCTATAGAATAGATCTCTTTTCTTTCTACATGAGATTATACCGGTTGTAATCCAAGAGTTACTGTTATTTGTTTGATTTTATTCATTAAAAATATTTTTTTAACCAAGTAGTAGTATTTGAGAAATGTTGATATGCTACAACATCATCTTGAATATTATAAAGCGAAAACTAATTCTCTTGTGCTAATTCCTCTTTATAATGATACAATATATTACTTGTGTAAACTCTTTTTATTTTACAGTTAGATTTATCCAAACTTACATCTGAAATTTCTAGGACTTGAGCATGGTGGTCAGAGAGGTCTGTATTTAGTACATAACTATTGCACTTACCTGCTTCCGGATTACAATATATGTTATCTATAAGTGAAAATTGAAGATGTAGTTTTAGTTACAGGCTCAGATATGAATGGAAATAAATTAAAAAGAATAATATTAAAACCACCTAGAGCTCCTATTACTATACTGTATAAGATAAATACTTTAAAAAAATACAATTTACTACTTCTTCTAAACTCTCAATTAAAGTATTATATCATCCTAAACCTCTTCTGTAGATGCACACTAAAATCAATTTTATTATTTTATTCGCAAGACAGGAATATTCATCAGTACCTTCAATACTCCTCTCGACAATCCATTTCACTTCACTAAAATCTTGAGAATCTTTGGAAATAATACACATAGCCCTCCATTTTTCATTGCTTTTCTGGTATAACATGAAACCATTTTAAGACCAAAAAAAAAAAAATCTTCTCCACAGTTTATTATTAAAGATTAATTACTGATGAGACATGTTTCGAGATTGTACAATCTCATTTTCAATCAAATTGTTGAAAGTTCTGTAACAAATTATATTATAAGATCTTGAAATGAAAAGTGAAAGAATTATGTAGTTAAGATACAAAATGGTGGATAGTATACTCACATGGAGATGAAAATATGAAAAAAAAATTAAGAAAAGATAAACATTATGAAAACGATCCCAAAACCAATGCAAAAAATTGAAATTAAAATATATATACTTGAAAAAATAAATTTTGTATCCACTGAGATTTGCATAGCAGGATTCCAATTCATCTAACCAATGCTCAGTAAACATAATATGTGGTTTATTTTTGTGGTTCTCGATTAGGACTTCGATATCAGAACTTTTTTACATAGGCACTGGATGTTTTGGTGCATAATGTAAGTGTGGAAGTGACTTTTCTTATAATTGTTTGTTATACTGTGGAGGCAATTTTCACCTGAGGATCCATCCGGTCTGCTGGCATCCTATTTTTTCATAAAAAAATATGACACGAGTGCTCCATTTGGAAAGCTCTCTCGCTTCCAAATCTTTCTCGGTCCTCTCTTTATTATAACTTTCATAGAAGTGTACAATTCAGGGAATTTCGAAATTTCGAGGTATGATCTTTATATTGTACTTCAGTGAACACAAGATTTAGGGATATTTAAATACATAAATATTTAAAAAAGTTGGTGCACTGAAAAATACAAAATAATATTAATTCTATTGGTGCTGGTACTTTTGAAGTTGTGCAGTTGCAGTTACAGCACCAATAGAATTAATACTATATTATATTTTTCAGTGAAGCAACTAATAACGCTGGTCCATGTTTTTGTAATAAAATATTTATTTCAGACTTTTGAGTGTAACATTAGTGACTAAAATTATTGAACGTTCACTTATACCATTAACCATGTATATTCTTTGCGGCGGAAATACTTATGTACACATATTTCAGACTTTACCACTGCGGTAACTCGGAAACCACAACTCTATTGTTCAAAGTAAATGTTCTTAGAAATAATTTGGTCTTTAATTAGGCATTCACAGATTTTCAATTTTCGAAAGAGATTGCCCCTTCAACATAACGATAATACACAAATTCCAAATTTTAATATCGATGAAACTCAAAAACCGAAGGTCTTTTAAAAAAAATTTAAATTTAAAAGTTTCCGGATATTTTCTTATCTTTATTATACCATTATTATTATTTGCTATTACTCAGAAATCTAAGAATATCGTTGCGGAAATACGCATATTATAAACGTTACTACTCTTTTAACTCGAAAACCGTAAATCTATGGAAAAAAATTCAATATAAATGTTGCTACAATTAATCTGGTCTTTAATTTGGCATTCTCAGATTTTCAATTTTCGAAAGAAATTGCTCCTTCCACATAGCGAAAATACACATACTTAAAACTTTAACATCGATGAAACTCGAAAATCTTTAATTCTACTGTCCCGGATTTTCAAAAAAAAGTGCCCCTCTCCTTCCGAGCTAAGAAAAATTTTGAATTTGACTTTTTATGAATATGGGACCATTTCTCATGTCTCCTCTCTCAAAAAAAAATCATCAAAATCGGAGCACGTTTACCATCCAAAACTCGCGACCAAATCCATATAAATATATTTAAAAAAAACTACCAAAATAAAATAACCACATCAAGACATCCGACCCGCACAGCCGGGAATGTGATATTAGAAATGTCAAATATAAATAAAAAAACAAAAAAATCTAACAATAAGAATAAAAAAAAGAAGGTGTAATTCATGCTGATCCACAAAATGTGGCAATCTAGTTTTGTAAATTTTTCGTAGAAGCGCCACGGAAATTTATTGATCAAATTTCAACGAAAAATAAACCGCTTCATTTACCTGTTAAAAATGTTGTAAACACAATGTTTTTGCGTCCATTTACTGAACAGGAATTATTTATATTAATAAATGAAAAAATTGAAAATGTGTAAATTGTAAATCTTCAGGTAGTGATGACATTCCTCCATTTTTTTAAAGAGGATTTTATTTTGTATTATACTACGAGTTTGGTAAATTTATCTTTTCAGATAGGTTGTTTTCCCGACTGTCTGAAAGTTGGGAAAGTAGTAACCTTGTTTAAGAAGGACGATCCGGAATGTCTAGCAAATTATCGACCGGTTACAATAGCAATCAATTTTTCAAACATTTTTGAATACTGTTTTTTGAAACGCCTAGATGGATTTGTAAATGTGAATAGTATCTTAAGTGGAAATCAGCATGGCTTTAGGCGTGGGGATTTTCTACTGGCACTGCTCAGACTTGTTTTTACGACGCCCTGGTGGCTTTTCTCGAGGTAGGCGAGTACCCTGCTGCTCTTTTTTGTGATATTAGCAGCGCATTCGATTGCGTTAACCATTAGATACTTATAAAAAAAATATATGCGTATGACGTTAGGAGATATTCCATTGAATGGATTAGGTCATTTTTGTCAAACCGGAAACAGTATGTGGCCATAACTTACTCTTGTCCTGTTCGGTTAGCTCAGAGTCAAATATAGTCAAAATGGGGGTACCCTAAGGCTCAGTTTTGGGCCCAGTGCTTTTTTGTCTTTATATTACCGAGCTTGATTTGTTGACCCCTGATGGCTCATACCCTTGTGATGCAATTAAGGTCACAAATAATAGCGAAAGAATTCAGCAACTGAGCAGTCTAGGGTTTCTAGGAATTCAGTCAGACCAAAACTTAAATTGGAAAGCACACTGTTCATTGCTTAGTTCTAAGCTACGATCTTTAACATTTCTATTTCAAAATATATGAAAACCATACTTACACAAGACCAGTTATTAGGTCTTTATTATGGGCAGGTAGACTCATGCTGCGATACGGGATATATTTATGGGGAAATTTTCATCAGTAAATGACGTAGGTATTTCTTGCCCAAAAAAGGATAGTGCGCTGTATTTTTAGTATCTATAAAAGAAGTTCCTGTAGGACACCGTTTACTGATTTTAAAATATTGAATGTTACGTCTTTGTATGTATTCGACATGTGTTTATATGTGTTTAATAATAAAAATAATTTTATAAGAAATAGTGAACATCATAACATTAATACGCGACAGGGTATAGATTTTCGCGTGCCCTTTTCCAGGATAAAAATTGCAAACAATTCACCAAAATATATTGGTTTGGCATTATTTAACAAATTGACAAAAAATATTAAAGATATAAGAACTGTCACTATTTTTAAGAAGCATTTAATGCAGTATTTACTAGATAGATGCCATTACAACATAAATTAATTTTAACTCAGATACCCCGTTTAAATTTTAAGTTTTTATAATTTTAGTTCTAATTCTCATTGACGACTCCCATACTGTTGTAAAAACTAAGGAAAATATATATATAGGTATTTTTTTATAAGTGAACGTTCAACGATTGTCGTGACTAATGTTACACTCAAAAGTGTAAAATAAATATTTTTTACAAAAAAATGGACCGACTTATTAGTTGGAGCTCTAAAAGATATAAAATAATATTAATTCTATTGGTACTGGTACTTGTGAAATTGGTGCCAAAAGTTTTCAACTGCAACTGCACAACTTCAAAAGTACCCGAACCAATGAATTAATAATATTATTTTGTATTTTTCAGTGCACCAACTAATAACGTCGGTCCAATTTAAAAAAATATATATTTGCAGAGTTGGTTTATGTAATCTCTCCAGGTTAAGTTTTGATCTATAACGAGTCCAAGATATTTTGCTGATTCAACTGTCGTAATTTCTGGATGGCCTTGGTGGTGATTTTAAGTTGCGGCCATGATTAGTTGTTGGGTTTTTGATTCGTTTAGTTGGCAATATTGTTTAGCCGTGTTGAAAACAAAATATAAAGCTATAATCATGAACACTACCAAATCACAGTGGTTCTGAATGTAGCTAGGGAAATCATTTGTTAATGGGATATAGAGGACAGGTCCGAGAACCGAGCTTTGTGGTACTCCTCTACTCGCTGGAAGTAGATCTGATTTCTCTTCGTGTGTTGTGTTTTTTACTGAGTGGGTCAGTTCTACTAGTTACTTACGGTTGCTTTTAAACCATTTTGGGTCCCTAACGAGACCTCCCATAATAATGGGCCCAGATAATAGTCTGGGCAGTCAAACGCATTGCTGATTTCGAGTAATGATCTTGTCTTGTGCCAAATAATTCATTTTTTTAAATTAAATACATTGGATAAAACTATGTAGCTATGCACCAAAAATTAATATTAATATATACTGATTAGTAACGAGTGAAACTTTCCGAATGTGGAAATCCAGCTCCGCTTAATAATTATATCAATAAATAAAATTTTATACATATAATGAAGATGTAGATTAATTTATTAATAAAATAAAATCACGTTTAACTATCTTAAAATAATATAATTCATTAGCCTTTAAATTTTCAGCAACTTCGAAAATGATTCTTCTTAACGATTTTTCAATTCAAAAGATTTTTTTACCCAGAGGTTTTCTCTTGATTTTCTCAAGCATTTTTGACATGCATTTTCAAGCTGCTTGTTTTTGTAATTCATCAATTTCAAGAAACGTTCCCAAGCATAATGCGAAATAAAGCCAGCTCTCGTGATAAAGCCTGTATGAAATCCATCCTTGAAATAAAATTTTTAATCTTGAATAACATTACTGAACGAACATTCTCTGGAAATAAGTTAAACTTATTAATGAATGACATACACTGTAAGCCAAATTAAAGGTCCACACTTTAATCATTAATATAATTCTCTACTTGTCGCAACTACTATAGTGTATTTAATATCGTTACAAAAGAGTTGGGTTAAGTTTAAAAATTATTTTGTTAAAAATAAACAAGTTACTAATACCAAGAAGGAATGAAAACAACTAAAACTGGAATATAAGAAGATAGGTAGTACAACAAAATGCCACTGTGCAATGACCGCTAAATTGTCCGTTCATCTACATACTCTTTGAGGGTCTTTTTATGATATTACTCATATTCAGTACAACTTTCATTACTTGTTGGTGCTAGTTACGCTGTTTCCTTATTGTTAACATAAAATATGCTTCTAAACTTTAATTTATTTATTGGTACAATACATCCAGCAGGCCCAAAAGCCTGTATACAATAATTAGCATAATATAATGTAACAGGTATTTATATTAAAACTGGGTTCGATTTATTTTCACTTATTTATTTACACCAATAACTACACGACTATATACACATTTATATTCAAAGCATTACTTAGCGCTAGTGCTCTATGAGCACACTCATTTCTCTAACTGTGACTCACTGTGTTCTGTGTCATTGCCGTCGGTATTATATATCTAACCTAAAAAGCTCTGGAATCTTTGAGTTGATACCAGTCTTCGATTTGCTATTATCAGGACCCCAAATTCTCGGTGCATCTAGAGTGATGTTCTTCCCGTGTGTTGCTGGAATGTGTTTGTGTGTGTATTTCATTATTCGGGTAAGTCTTCATGTTACAATATAATTTCACATATAACCTAATCAATTCTGAATGAGACGGAGAATCTCTTTTTGAATTGTTTGAACGTTAGAAAAAATATATCTACACTAATTGGAGAATGAAAATGATGCACAGTATTGGAAATAGGAAAATGAAATGTGCTGCAAAACCTAGATGAAATACGCATGTGAAACAATAGAGGTGGACAATCAATTTGTCCATATTTGATTTTATATGCAAAACACATATCTCGGCTTTCCCTTAATTTTTTTAGAGATGTCATATGAAACACGTCCAACAATAAATCATAGCTATGATCTCTTTCGGGATAAAAACCCTGTTTTTGAAATAAGCATATTTAAAAAAAAACTTGCAGTTGCGTATCAAAAATCCCAAATTTCTCATTGAAATTGATATTACATTCTGAAAGTGATTGGAAAACGTGAGTTTTTGATTAAACAGAACCCCAAGATCCTTTGATTCCGTGATCCGCATTAAACTTTCACCATATATTACATAGCAGAAAGTTGCTGGTAGGATTTTGCGAGTAAATGTCATTATTTTACATTTATTTGTATTAAATTACAATTTATTACGAATACACCAATTAGTTAATGAATTTAGGTCCTCCTGCAATGTGAAACAGTCTGCTTCACTTTGTATTTCACGATATATTTTCATGTCACCTACAAATAGCAGTTTATGAGAAGTGATGCCTTCGGCTATGTCATTTATAAATAATATAAATAGCAATGGCCCATGATTTGACCCTTGTGGGACACCCGAACTCGCTGCAAAGCAGGAGGATTTTATACCATCACATTCAACATAACTACATCGGTCAGGTAAATATGATTTCAGGAGCAACTGAATACCGGGGGGGTTATCATGTGAATAGCAACTGCAACGCGACCGCGACGATCGCACAATCGTCACTGTCAAAACGTCAATTTGGTACAGTGTTGTCGCTCTGTTAATCTTGAGCCTAAGCTGATACTGGAGTGAAAAATAACAAAGTGAGGTTAGTTGCATGTATTTTTGAATAATAAATTACTTAAAACCATGTTCTCAATGAAATTGTTATTTTCTCTTTTAAATCCAATATTTTATAGATAGTGTCTAATAGACTTTGGCAACACTGAGACAACAACGCGACTGCAAATTTTACATGATACGGGGGCCGGTGATATGCCAAAGTTAGACAATTTCGTTAGCAGTTGTTGATGTGATACACGATCAAACGCCTTACTGAAATCCGTGTAGATAACATCAACTTGATTTTTATTATCGAGTACATCTGAAACAAATTGAGTGAAAATACAATTAGTTGCAGTACTACGTGCCTTGATAAAGCCATGTTGAAAAATGGACAGTAAGGAACGAAAATGAACATGGTTATAGATCATATCTGATAGTATAATTTCCAGTATTTTAGAGAACACTGATATTAATGTAATTGGCCTATAATTTTCAGCACATGCTACCTTTCCAGACTTGAATACAGGGCATACTTTTGACAATTTCCACATTTTTGGGAAATGGCGATTTATTATGATGCAGTTATACAGGGTGAATCACGACCAACGGGATGGAGGTTTATGGCGAAACGTTAAAAGTTTTCAAATTTTTCTCCCTTTAGTAGTTTGTACATTGATAAAGGCTACATTTTAAAATTATTTTGGAATATACAGGATGTCCAAAGTTATATTTTTTCTTATGGAACACCCTATATTTTATTGCATTCTCTGGTTTTCCCTAAAAATTAAGATTCTCTTTCATATGGGTTCCCTATACCTAAGTACAGAGGGTCCTGAGTTATGCTGACTTTTCTTAAAATGTAAACTTTTCGAAAAAAAAAAATATCTAATTAATATAACAAATTATAGCAAATTTTCTCTTAACATCTAAATAGTTGGGCATTCGTTGAATGTATTTCACGATTGAGTACTAAACATTTCTTTACAGGGTGTTAAGAATTTGCAGTTTCATTATTACGTCATTCAATGTGTAATATCGGGCTTATTTCAAATGAGACGCCCTGTATTTTATTAATTCACTATGTCAAAAAATTATTCTTCTTTTGAATGGTATAAGGGTGTCCTATACCTAGGTATTATATTTTTCGGGCAATTTACAAATTTCAAATTTAATGGTAAATCGAAGTTAAAAAAATTGCAATTCACTCTAATTTTTTAAACTAATAAACTTGGCATAGTGTAAAAAATAGTGTAGTTGTTGCTAATAACTATGCACACGTGTAGTTGCTGAGGTACACTAGCTCCTTTTTTTACTGATAAATATTTGAGTACATAATAAAACTAAAACACATTTTTAATAAAGCAAATACATAAATACTACAAAACGAACAACAAATTAATAAAATCAAAAAATGTAAAATTACTATAATAGATGCTTAAAATGCTTGCCATCTTGTGCAAAGCAACACGTGATTCTGGCTTCAAACGATTTATTTACATTATTCAACATATCGGGTGTTATAGACGCGAAAGCGTTCGAAATTCTTAATTTCATATCGACTGGAATAGTAGGGGGTGTAGCATATACAATATTTTTAATATAACCCCATTTTAAGAAATCCATCTTGGTCAATTCTGGTGACCTAACTGGCCAATTATAAGGACCGCTTCTACCTATCCATTTATTTCTAAATTTTCTATTTAGGTCGTTCCTAACAGCACGTGAAAAGTGAGCAGGAGCTCCGTCCAATAGTAGCCACTTTTTCTTTCGGATGGTAAGTGGTAGGTTTTGAGAAGAATCCAGAAGTATTTTTTCAAAAAGTTCAAAAATGTTCTTCCATTCACGTGTACTGCTTCATTTTTAGTAGCAATAAAATTTGAAACTAACACAGGATTATTCAGATGATTAACAGAGAGATGTCATAAAATGACATTATGTTAGTCACCAACTAGATGATGCATGCATTTTTTGTTTTAAAATTGATTTACTATTAAATCTAAGAAAATGGTAAATTGCACGAAAAGTATAATACCTAGGTATAGGACACCCTAATACCGTTCGAAAGAGGATTTTTTTTTGAGATGGTGAATTAATAAAATACAGGTTGTCTCATTTAAAATAAACCCGATATTACACATTGGATGATGTAATAATGAAACTGTAAATTATTAACACCCTGTAAAGAGATGGTTAGTACTCAATCGTGGAATACATTCAACGAATGCCCAACTATTTAGATGTAAGAGAAAATTTTCTAGAATTCGTTACATTAATTAGATATTAATTTTTTTCGAGAAGTTCACATTTTAAGAAAAGTCAGAATAACTCGGAACCCTCTGTACATAGGTATAGGGAACCCTTAAGAAAGAGTATCTTATTTTTTAGGGACAATCAGAAAATGCAATAAAATGTAGGGTGTCCCATAAGAAAAAATACAACTTTGATACGCCACAAATTTTTGGGACATCCTGTATATTCCAAAATAATTTTAAAATGTAGCTTTTATCAATGTACAAACTACTAAGTAGAGAGACATCATAAAACATTGACCGTTTCGCTCTAAACCTCCATCCCGTTGGTCGTGATTCACCCTGTATATAATCTCTAGCGGCGCTGAAAAGCTATTTATTAAAGATTTAACGGTTTTGGTTGGAATTCAATCAGACCACATGATAACTTATTCTTCAGTTTTCTAGTAGCTTCAATAATTTGTTGAGTTGTAATTGATGTTAAATTCAAGGATGGTTTGTATAATTTGGCAGGTACGTATCACTGTTGTCTGTTGGGACAGGCGCTGGAGTGTTTGGGAATCGCACCAAATGCTCCCTTGCGCTAGGCCGCTTCCCAAGCGTCTTTCAAGCAGAATTGCTTGCAATTGAGAGATGCGTGGAGGTGAACCTTGAAAGAAACTATCAGAAATGTGACAATGCAATACATTCTGATAGTCAAGCTGCAATTAAAGCACTGAACTCCCATACCATTGACTCTAAAATGGTATGGGAATGCCAAAGGAAGCTCAATGAGCTAGGCAAGAAGAACAGGGTCTACTTAGTCTGGGTTCCCGGCCACTCGGGAATCAAAGGCAACGAGGAGGCCAACACACTTGCCAGGAAAGGAGCACAAACTCCATTTACTGGCCCAAAACCCTTCTGTGGCACAGATAAAAGCAACTACAAGACGGAGTTTCTGGAGAAGGAAAAAACCGTAAGAGAAACACTCTTGCGGGATACCCCTGGATTGGATCATTCCAAAAAGTTTCTAAAAAACTTTGATACTTTTGGATCTCAGCAAGAACAAGCTGCACCTACTCACTGGATTTCTTACAGGACACTGTCGCCTCAAGAAGCATCTAATGAGATTAGGTCTAGCAGAGGATGACGAATGCAGATTCTGCGGGTAAGAGGAGGAAACTCCGGATCACCTGGTGACGGAATGCCTCGCCATTGCTAGCCAACGCAAACAGTGCCTTGGACTAGCAACCTGCAGTAGTGAGGAAGTATCCTCCTTGAAGCCAACCCAGATACTGGAGTTCATTAGAAATCTGGAACTGGAAGGCGAGTTGTAGACCGCGTATAGGCGAGTGCAACTCAGGTGGGGGGCACAATAGACCTTATGGTCGCAGTGCAATGTAACCCCCTCTTAAATCTAAATCTAAAATCCAATCACTGTTGTCGTCATTTTCTCCTTGACTATATAAACCACTGACATGTGTTGCAAACGCATTTACGATAGAGTGCGCTGACATATGTGTCTGATTATTATAAGTCATTTGACCCGGTAGACGAGACTTATTTTTTTGAATTTACGTAGTTCCAAAAGTCGCGTGGGTTATTCTTCAGCCTTTCTTCAGATTTAGTAATATATAGGGGGAGGGGGGCACATTGATGCAAGGGGCACATAGATACAGAAGCATTATCGAATAATTGATTAAATGTATTCGAGTGGTGACATCTCTAAAACGCTCATACTGATGTTTGAACCAACCCTACGCGTTCGCATAAACAGCCAGTCAGCCGTTGGCGCTCTACAAGTCGTAACGTATTTCGAGTGCGGCCAACTAAAAAAGAACGTGAAATGTAAAAGTTTTTCCCTGGTCTTCTATACTATCTTGTGAGGATTTATATAAAGCAAAGGTAAATTAAGGCGTCTAATATTATTGATTTAGTATTTTTTCAGAACAAATCAGTTAGTTTCTTAAGTATAATTAGCAATTAAGAAAGAATCTTTTGGGGCACTTAGATACAGCAATGTACGGGGCACATTGATGTGTATCAAGGTGCCCCCATAAGATTTGTAAAATATTTTGAATGAAAATTATATATATATATATATATATATATATATATATATATATATATATATATATATATGAAAAGATGTAAAGATTTAGCTACTGAAGGATATGTACTAAATGACTTCGGTCTTTACAGTAGATAGATGGCTATAATCACACATAGAAATAAACTACCAACGATGAAAACAACTACTCGGTGGACAAAAGCCCCATCCCCATCATATAATTCAATGCGGGATGGGGCTTTTGTCCACCGAGTACTTGTTTTCATCGTTGGTAGTTTATGGCTATGTGTGATTATAGCCATCTATCTACTGTAAAGACCGAAGTCATTTAGTACATATCTTTCAGTAGCGAAATCTTTACATCTTTTCACATTGATACGTGGGTCGCGTTCAACTTTAACTTCTAACTCCTAGGTGGCGCTGGAAGCAGCACGCTGTTTGGTTGTTTGCATCGCTTGTCGATGTAGAACCAGCAGTTTTCTGACTCTTTGGACACATCCCGAACCATATGTTCAGCTGATGAGATCCTAATAAGGTCGAAATCACAGTGATCCTGTTCTTGGTTCAAAAGTGATGTGTTCCATAGATAATGAAACAAAAAGGTGTTAGAAGTTACCGCAATTGGTATCGGGATAGATCTCGATCCTTTGCACCTGCCAGCGATGATATTGTAACGTGGATAGGTATTCATGTACTTACGGTTGATATTCGTTTATTAGTTATTTATGCTACTATATTGCTTATAGTAGTTATTGCATGTATATTTCTTTATGTAGTTCTAGAATTATAGAATATTTATTCTGGATCCTTCCAGAAACTATATGTGAGGTACAATTTGTCATACTATTGTCAGTTTGACAAGGATCTAGAACATTAATTATGTTCGTCTAGATAATCATAGAACATTCTCGATGAATGTCATGTCATGATTCAGGTATATAAAGCCGTGTCGATCACGGGACAGAGTCAGTCTTGTGATGTCATTGAGTCAAGTCAGTTGATAACAGCCAGTCTGTGGAAACAGAGGTTAATAGTAGTTCTGTCGGTGAAGACAGTGACAGTGTAGATTGTCAAAGTGACAAATAGTGACAGTTGTACCATAATAGAAAGCCGTGTACAGTGTGTTTGAAAATAAACCATTGGAAGCAAACTGCGAATTTTGAGTCTTACGCAAGTGAACTCACCCCACAACGTTTAGCACAGGGTTAAACGTTACAATTGGTGTCAGAAAAAGGGATCTTCGCATTTTGCTGAGAAAATATGGTAAAGACCAGATCGAAAGATTACAAAGAAATGGTAACTGCTTCAGATGTGTTGAAGTTCCTCGTAGAACTGGAAAGAAAAAGACAACAAGAAAAAGAAGAAGATGCAAGAAAAAGACAACAAGAAAAAAAAGAATGGGCAAGAAAAAGAAAACAAGAAAATGAAGAATATGCAAGAAAAAGACAACAAGAAAAAGAAGAATGGGCAAGAATAAGACTAGAAAGTAAGGAAAAACATGCAAGAATTATGCTACAATATAAAGAAGAACGGATCAAAATTAGACAAGATGAAGAAGAGCAGGATAGAATTAGACAAGAATATGCAGAAGAACAGGAAAGAATTAGACAAGAATATAAAGAAGAACAGACAAGAATTACACAAGAATATAAAGACGAACACGCAAGAATTAGACAAAAATATAAAGAAGACCTGGCAAGAATTAAACGAGAATATAAAGAAGATCAGGCTAGAATTAGACAACAATATGAGATAGTAAACAGCGACCAACAGAAACATCATTATTGCTCCAACAAAGACAGCTTAAATAGCGAGCCTGATGTTAAGAGGGAAGATGCCGTCTCCAAGTCGAAGGAGAGAAATATCTATGGAGAGAGTTCGAACAGTAGAAGAAAAAGTCCTTTTAAAAGGTGCAGTACATCCAGAACTCGAAGACGCATCAGGCAATGTGTAGGCAGCAGCGGTCGTATGAAATACATTTTACCTTGCGGTACTCCACTCAGAGGTCCAGGAAGTAGAAGGTGCTACGGCCGCAATAGAAGAAGCCGCATGAGCCTACGCAAGGACCGAGGCACGAGGCGCAGCAGTTTGCGAGAAAGGAGCAAGTGTAATCGCCGCAGACGAATCTGTAGGCACAGTCTCTGCCGTCGACGCAATACTGGATGTGATGAAATATTCCGTCGTAAATTGAGTGGTGAAGGTTGTATGGCCACCAAGGATCGTATTAGCTTGTGTAGTTGCAGACCACCTGTTCGAAGATTTTCACCTACAGGAGGAAGTAGTCATACTCCGGTGAGTCATTTTGATGACCGAAAAAGAGGATCAAAAGTACCACCGAGTAACCTGTCTTCCTCTGGTAGCGAGAGCCAGCATTGGGACCAGAGGATGCAAGGAGCTCCCCCAGATGAGATTTTAGAATGTATTGGGATGATGTTTGATCGGGACGATCAAATCTAAGAAGGGGGCAGTGTAACGTGGATAGGTATTCATGTACTTACGGTTGATATTCGTTTATTAGTTATTTATGCTACTATATTGCTTATAGTAGTTATTGCATGTATATTTCTTTATGTAGTTCTAGAATTATAGAATATTTATTCTGGATCCTTCCAGAAACTATATGTGAGGTACAATTTGTCATACTATTGTCAGTTTGACAAGGATCTAGAACATTAATTATGTTCGTCTAGATAATCATAGAACATTCTCGATGAATGTCATGTCATGATTCAGGTATACAAAGCCGTGTCGATCACGGGACAGAGTCAGTCTTGTGATGTCATTGAGTCAAGTCAGTTGATAACAGCCAGTCTGTGGAAACAGAGGTTAATAGTAGTTCTGTCGGTGAAGACAGTGACATTGTAGATTGTCAAAGTGACAAATAGTGACAGTTGTACCATAATAGAAAGCCGTGTACAGTGTGTTTGAAAATAAACCATTGGAAGCAAACTGCGAATTTTGAGTCTTACGCAAGTGAACTCACCCCACAACGTTTAGCACAGGGTTAAACGTTACAATATAATTCAATGCGGGATGGGGCTTTTGTCCACCGAGTCGTGGTTTTCATCCTTCCAATCGTCACCTTCTAATTCGTATGGGTCAAAGTATACTGTTGCTCAAGTATTTACTGTCCAGCAAGAGAAAACTTTATCAGAATATTTGTTGACTTGCAGCAAGATGCATTATGGATTATCCTTGCAGCAACTTTTAACACTAGCTTATGAATATGCAGAATATTTGGGTTGCAAATATCCGGAATCATGGAAAAAAATCAACGCGCCGGGAAAGATTGGGCAGCAAGATTTAGAAACAGTAATCAGGAACTCAGCCTAAAAAAGCCTGAAAATACAAGCGCCGCAAGAAGTTTTGCATTTAATAGGATTGCAGTGGCTGAATTCTTTGATAATTTTGAGCGTGTAATGTTACGTTATAAATTTACTCCTGACCGTATTGTAAATTTGGATGAAACAGGCATTAATACAGTCTTAACAATGCCTAAAGTTTTAGCTGAAAGAAAACAGAGGCAAGTAGGACAAATTGTATCAGGTGAACGTGGAGAACTAGTAACGTTCTGTGGAATAGTCACAGCAACAGGTGCTTCTCTTCCTCTCCTGTTTATATTTTTCCTAGAGTGCATTACAAAGACCCGTTCTTAAATGGGGCTCCCCAAGGTAGTCTTGGTTTGGCAAACAGGAGCGGCTGGATGACAGCTGAGTTGTATATACAAATTCTTCAACACATTCAACGACAAACTTCATGCACTAAAGATAACCCAATTTTAATTATTTGTGACAACCACGAAAATAGCATTTAATGATTAGCGTATTAGAAATATCGGCAAGACTTTATCGATATATAACATTGCTGAACTTTCAAAATCTGCCTTTTTGGAGTCTTTTATACCCAAAAACATCACAAGCGGCTTTTCAAAGCCAGGTATTTGGCCCTTTATCAAACTTGCATTTGGGGATGACGATTTTGCACCTACAGAAATTTTCAGTGACAATTGCCAAGACGAATACAAAGAAAGTAATCAGGAAACAGGGAGGCATTGAGTAGATTCTGTGGAGCCGGAAAGAAGTCAAAATGATGAAATTATTGATGAAAGCTGCAACAGAGACGAAAGACAAACATACCCTTTAGGTAATCAACCGAATTTTGATATATCTTCAAATATTGTTTCACCTCTCAACGATTCAACCCATCCAAAGGCTGGACCAAGCTTTCAGATTGAAGATTAACACAATGTCTCCAGCAGCTGTTCGACCATATCCAAAGAAGGTTCGTAATGAAAAGACATCTAAGAAAGGAAGAGATTAAGTAAAATGCAGGGTTTACACTGACACACCAGAAAAAAATAGGCTACAAATATTATACGAAGAAAAACAAAGAAAATGGTAAGTTAAATTGATAAGGCAAAAAGCAAAGGAGCTGAAAACAGCACGAAATTTATTGGGACTTACAGAAACTAAAAAACCAAAAAAGAAAAAAGTTTGCCTTCATTTGAAGACAACGTCAGATTCCGATTCCAGTGAGAATGAGTTATTAAAATTTAGTGATGATGATGATAATGATGATGTAGAGTCAGACGAAGGAGGTGGAGAAGAGTTTGACATTCCTAATCCTGGAAATATAAATATTGGGTATTTCCTTCTTATTAAATTTGAAAAGAAGAAATCTGTAATTCATTATGTAGCCAAAGTCATTTCTAAATACAGTTTGACTGAATACCAAGTGTTATATCTTAGAGAAAATCCAAGGTCTTATATTTTTGTTTATCCAGATGTAGAAGACCTAGCATGCGTTGATTTTAGAGATGTTATTCTACACTTGCCTAAACCAAATTTTACGAAAGGCACAACTCGAACATCTTCTATGTATACATTTTCAGTTGATTTAAGTGCATACAATGTGCAATAAAAGTAGCAATGTTTTGCTAATTTTTTAACGTATTAGAGTCTTTTTACGATTGTTTTCGTTATGCTTACTTAGATCTATTTTTTTAATAAAAGGATAGTCTTGGCAATCTTGTTTTGAAGAATTGAGATATTCTTAGTTGTTAATTTGGTTAAGTTATAATTATTTTGTAAGACTGATTACAATATTTTCACAATAATAAAGTATTATTTTCATAAAAGTGTTATAAATTAACCAATTTCGTACAATCTCTACTTTGTATTAAAGTGCCCCAAGTGCTGTATCTAAGTGCCCCGTTGGTGACGCAGAATGATTCAAAATCCATTTTTCACAAAACTCGTACTAATTCTTTTCTTTCACATCTTAAACTATTTTTATCCATGACATCATAATATTCATACATTTAGCTAAATGTTGATTGGAAAATTATTCAAAAATATGACATTAATTTCATATTATTTGATTTTCAATTTTTATGCATCAATCTACCCCACCTAACCCTAGCCTATAATCAGTTGCTATTTTGGATTTGACAATCTTCCTCAGATTTTTCATGCGCTCTAAGTAAAACAAGTAAGTATTTTGTTTTTTATACATTTTCAAATAGTTATATTTTAATTTTATATGTCTAACTAATTCTATGCTATACCCACTTGGGTACGAATTTGATCTAGGTTTTGCAAGCGGTGCACATTCGGGAATCATTTTTTCATTAAAAGTTTCACACATAGAGTCAACATCATTTTGATTGGATAGAATTTGAGTCCAATTAATATCACACAGTAACCGAGAAAACTTTTGTACATCGATTCTTTTCGTATCATACCTTTCAACAATTGTTGGAAATTTTTCGCAGCTTACAGATTCGTCGGTAAGCTGTACCAGAAGTTCTGGATGATGGGGATCTATGGGTACTAATGGAACTTTATTATTTTGCACAACATATGTAGATTTGTTTGAACATATCACTAAATTAATTAATGCTTTGTTACATTATACCGGGTTCCCCATAATAGACTACCCATTTTATATTATTAATAAATTCCTTACGAGATAACTAAATAGGTTGTTCTGTGTGGGATTATCTTCTGTATTCTTTGAGATTTAAGTAAATTATTAATCAAGTAGGTACCTTTCACAAATAAATTCTAAATTAATAATTTCGTGGAACGTCATTTTTCTACGAGAAGTTTGTTAGTTTTCATCAATAAATATTTAATTTATTTGCTTTGAGACATTATTTCAGCATCCGTTTTAACATTTATGGATTACTCAGTCCGACAACGTGTGTTTTGTGTAGAAACTTACTATATACTTACTACTTTCTACTTTCTATGATCTATGACCGACTGACTATCTTTCTCTAAATAACTATCCTGTCATTGCCATCAGCATTATATATCTAACCTAAAAAGCTCTAGATGATTCCAGTGTTGTTTTCGTTGTTACTGGAGGTTATTTCCCAATATATGGCTTCGAGAATAGACCAGGACTTATTCTCGTTGCCTCTGATGTCTCTCGTGTTTTCTGGAATATTTGTGACATTTGTGAGTATGATCCTTTTTCTTTTTATCTTTTCTGTAACATAGATTACGGGCAAGTTGCCCTTTGCAGGTGTATTATTCATTTTTTGTACGTATATATTGTACATTAAAATAAATCTGGTAATTTTCCCTAAATTCTGGTAATTTCAGAGTAATATTCTGGTAATCACATATCTGGGATCTGGCAACACTGCCTATATATTGGAGAGTGCTGCGCAGTGCAGTTAGGAGTTGGAGGTATGTTTTCTCTGGTTAGGAGTCAGGGGCAATCGCATGGTGCAGACGAGTAAGTCTAGGGCAGTGAATATAAATTGTAAATAGTTGAATATAAATTGTACATAGTTGGAAATAGTGCAGTGTAAATATAAATAGTGTTAAGTTAGACAAATAGTGAATGTAAATTGTATATAGTTATGGATATTTAGTCTGTGATATAAATACTTAGTGAAGAAATAAACAAACTTTGTAAATAAATAAATCCTAGTCATTTTTACATGCCCGTTACAATATTCCCTTCCGAAGTTTTCATTTAGCAGAGAGCATGCTTTTAAACAGTGTTTACACTAACTTGTTTCCTCTAAGCATGATGATTTAGAAGTATGCTTGAAACTAGCATAACTGTTGCTATCAAATGTGAACAGGTCAAAAGCATAGAGCATTCTAAATAATAAGAATAAGCGTGTGTGTCAGTTTCTTGAATGGGTTAGACTAGAGAACTGTAGAGATACAGAGCTCTAGATAAGGTATGTTTTCTCTGAGTTAGACTATTCCTATAACGATTACTTGACTAAGTTTACTGCACTGATATCGCGCACAGGCACATTCGACATTCCATTCATTTGGTTCAATGTACATAAACACAAGGTTCATAGAGAGACGGTCTACGACCAGCACTACGCCAGCCGATGAATATCGTATATTGAAAAACTTTTGATACCAATCGATGTATTTTTAATTGCATTTTTCAAAAATATAAATATTTAAAACTGCGTACTCCACCGTTTTTGAAATTATTGCGATCAATGTTGTCAAAGTTCAGGTTATGATATCTTTGAACCTGACCACTCTGGATGATCAAAAACTATATTCAAAATTGCCAAATTTAATTGCCAAACCCTTAGAATTTCCATTTAATGACTTGGAAAATATGGTGATTTCGAGATACAAAACTCAACTAGCGTTATGTTTAGCGAGACCAAACGAAACCTGTCGAACTTTCAAACACACCAATCAGGTGTCAGAACTTTGACATTCGGTGATCAAAACGCGACTTGTGTTTCCATCTCGAAATCATCATTAGTTTATTCTATTCTTCGAGTCATCTGCGCTATTTTACGTCCTATGCTATGCTCTCAAAAGTCTCTTTGAAAGCATAGCATAGGACGGGAAATAGCGCAGATGATGTGAAGAATATATGGTTTATTAATTTCTTAGCCAATGGTAATTCTAAGGATTTGGCAATTAAGTTTGTAAAATTTGGCAATTTTAAATTTAGTTTGTCATCATCCGGATTGGTCAGGGTCAAAGATATCATAACCTGAACTTAAACAACTTTGATAGCAATTATTTCAAAAACGGTGGAATATGCAGTTTTAAATATTTATACTTTTGGAAAATAAAATTATAAATACATGGATTGGTATCAAAAATTGGTAAATGTATAGAACAGGTTCCCACCGTAAGTATATATTATAGAAACACATTCCAAATCAAATTTTAGCCCGCTAACCCCCAACAAGGTTACGGAGGGTGGAGTGGGGGTGCTAGAGTGGGGAAAATAAGGGTTTAGTAATATACTTTTGGTAGTACTTTGGCTAATGTAATACTGACTTAACCCGATAAATAAAAGACAGTGCTGCAATTAGCGAAAATGGAACCTTTTATAATTTTTATAAAAGGGCAAGAAAAATCATCCTTCCGCTATTTATGTTGTAGAAACAGCCATTGTGCGATGTTGCCAAAATGACTCGTTTGTACGGACATCCGATATATGAATTCGAATTTGAAGGAATAAAGTAATAAATAAATAACCAATGAAATATGAATAATACCCCATCAAAGTAAACAGTGCAGCATCGTATTGGCGCACAGGCCTATCATATGAGTCGGAATTAGAAGAGATTCGAGTTGAAAATAGTATACTTTAGAATTTTTTTTCTCGGCAATGTGAAGTTATATATACCTACACAACTAGCCAAAATTGCCAGAAATAGGTGGGAACCTGTTCTACATACTCCCTGTGTCCAACACACATCTAGCTAAAAAAACGTTGAATCATTTTTGACAGATTTTGGTAGAAAACGCTTGCGCTTTTTAAGCTGCAGCATCAGAAATACCCCAACAGTTATTTTTAAAAGCTTCTTTATAAACCAGCTTACGAGCGCAAGACGTCTAACAGCAAATCCTGTCAAAAATGTTGCAGCGCTTTCTTAGCTAGATGTGTGTTGGACACAGGGATCATAGATAAAATATTTATGTACGGAACAGGGATTGACCCAAAAGTTTTTCGACAATCTTGCACTTTAGGTGGTCTAATTTCGAGCTCCCAATTGCGCCTGTCCAAATTTCTTTAAAGGACTTCAACGTTGCCGGATGTTTTGCTATTAATTGACGAATGATACTTTTAGAAGTAGTTAATTTTTACTGAATCTAATTTACATTTTTAAGGTTACGCGGGAGATTTATCATGTATTTAATTCTGCTAGAGCATTATACACTACCTTGTGAGCTCTGATAAATCTGTGCAACTACATAGTCTGTTTTGGTTCTGATTCAAATACATAAAAGTAAATACTAGTTTTCCAGCTTCTTGGTTACCAAGATGATTTGTGGAAAAATATTTTTCCAATCCTGCGGTTGCCCCTATGGCTGTAAGTAGTTGCTCGCATAGTCTTACGAAATTATTCTTATTAGGTCATTCTGAATCCTGTATAGTTGAGATTTTCCACCATATTAAAGGAGCGGTGTTCTTGAAATGGGCACCAAAATACATTTGGGAAATGGCTTTGATTTTGTTGTTAAGGCAATAACGAATGGGACAAATTCTGGGTTAATATCGTTCAGAAATGCATAAGCTTGTTCTTTCTGCAAATTGCTTAGTCTATCGCCTAAAAATCTGTGGTCTAGCATATTTGTCAAATAATATGAAAAGCTTCCAACCTATTTAACAAATTAAATAAATATAAACCAATAAATATCACGATATATATCAATGATATTTATCTGATATATATCGAGTAATATATGTATATCGGCGAACCCTGTTTTATAGTAAACAAAATGCAGGTCTCCTTTAAGCAAGTAGCAAATACGTCTCTGTTGAATTTGCAAGCTTGAGAAAAAACATTACAAGTTACAGTCAAGTTGTGCCTATTTGAATATTTCAGTGATGCAAAAAAGCAATAAAATTAGTCTTCTACAGGGTTCGGCAATGAAACGGGAATATTTCGTAGATAATTTTATTGTTGAAATTTTTTTTTTGTAATTATTAATACATTAATGGGAAATAAAAGAGTAGCCATTTGACATACAATGTTAAAATTTTTTTTTTTTAAAACTACATCTGCCAAATGTCTTCCTTTGACACTTATGCATACATGGAGTCGAGCCTGAAACTTCTGCATAACTCTTCGCAGCATATTAACAGGTATTGCCTCATCACTCATCCACAAGTTGTTAATTTAGTCATCATTTTCTTCCAACCTGGCAGGCATAATCTCACAAAATCTGAGACGCTGTTGATAATCACCCGGGTGAAGAGATTGAACAACCTGTATTTTATACGGGTGATATCGAAGATCTTGATGGAGTATCCTTCTCACTGATCTGTCACTTATTCGAAGGCGTGTGGCGTGACGGACGGCCGATCGACGTGGACTTCTTAACATTGCTTGTCGAACACGTTCGATATTTTCAGGGGTTCGAATCGTTCTGGCACTACCACCTCTTTTTCTAGATGTCGATCCAGATTGCTCGGAGTTGTTTACCCACATCTTAACCGCATGGTTTGACGGAATAGGTTGGTTACGCGGTATGTTAAAATGCCGTCTAAAATCCCGACGCGTTTGCACTAAACTCTCGCCATTTTGATAATAAGCCTTAATTGCGTAACTGCGATGCTCACCCGTCCAACGCTCCATTGTAGACTAAACAGAGAACACCTACCCCCAAGAGAATGGTAACTTCCATGTTAATTTCGTTGACTATGTTTTGACCTTGAAGTACAACTAGCGCTGAAGATGTTTACTCGCAAACTAACTTGCTTATGGCGGCAGATTCAAAGTTTAGTAAAAGTATTATCCTAGCTTATAGAGAAAGAAATCAAAATCTTCAGAAATTGTTGAAGAAAATTTTTAGAAAAAAAAAAAACTTTCGAGATTATTCATTTTACTTTTCATGATAGTCATCAGAAATGTATTATGAATGCTGAAAGTTTTTTTCAAAAAATCACTCCAAAAATTTCTGAAGATTTTTATTGCTTCCTTAATAGTTCTGATCTATGAGGGGTAAATAAGAATTTAAAAACTGTAAATAATTTTAGTTCATTTTTTATTATTGCAAAATTATAACACTGAATAACTTCTTAAATATGGTTTTTTGTAAGTAAACAAATTATTATATTAATTTATGGAAGTAACTAGTGCATTGTCTAAATAACTCTTTGAAACAAACAATAATAAGGGCAAATTTTGATTAGCTAAATCAGTAAAATAAATAAAATTGACGCCAGCAATCTCAAATGAAAAGATACAATAAATATATTCAAATGTACTCACAGAAGCATATATTGACACATTCGGAGTACTCTCTCATTACACTACCAGGAACAGGATACTTCAATGCCTTCGAGGTACTTCATTTTCTGTTCGTCCTCTTCCTCAGTTATTGCTCATTTGGACATGAAATTAAAAAGAAACAAAAATCAGTAATGTATAATACAAGCAAGTGAACTCAAATTAGAACATCTTATAAATATTCAACTATACTCACAGAAGATATATACTGACACATTCAATGTGTTATATCATTACCCAAATAGTAACCGGCATGTAGAGGCACTTCATAGGCATTTCACTTTCGTTTCGTCCCTCCGTTGTTCCTAAGCAAACAGCCAATTCCTTTTAGTGTACCACCACTTCACTGCAATGTAAAAACATCATTACAAATCTGAGATTTGATAGAAGCATGCTAAAATTACATTGAGAACGAAAGGTTAGACTAATAATCAAATTCTAGATGCTAAGTGAAGCAATCCTTATAGGCATTTTGGTGATAGCTGTGTCTTGTATGTCTAGTTTCCCGGAAGCATTAACAAGGACTTAAGTATATATTTCGTGATAGCATTATATTTTTACTTACAGTTTGCTTAGTTATACGCAGGATAGAAGAATAGCTGGAAGTTCTAAGTATATTATTCATTGATCTTTTAATGGTAGCTTTACTTGATACTCCATAATCAGGATGAACTTGCTTCAAAACATTGTATAAAAGGGTAGCTCTTCTCCTTCTTCCTTCGTTTTTACTTCTTGAAATATCCTTCTTCGCCTTACAGACATTCCTCATGGCCTTTCCATATGTACTCGTTGGCATTCTCCTAGGTATAATTAAGATAAAAATAACACCAGAATGATAGGAACAAGATACAAATACGTACCAATAACGAATGATAATCTTTCAATCTTAATAATAGACAAACAGTAAGTTTCCTGTGAATACGAAATTGATTCAAATCTAATAAAGATAAACTTTAACATTCAACAAAGCTACGTATACTAACTAAAAATAATATAAAATAAAACCAACACATCTTTAGAAAAGAGAATTGAGGTTAGACGATGGGATTGCCGGCGCCGGAAGCAGCCATTTTAAATATCACATTTTCATTCAAATTCTGCGGTTCCCGCCATATTTTGGTGATACTAGCGATACTAGCGCCGAGAATGGGAACTTTGGCAACAAACGGTCAACGCCTGAGACTAAATGGCAAGCCACTCGTCCCGACAGGCCTGTGACTGTCTTACCTACAGTGTTGCCAGACGCCTGGTAATTACCAGAATCTATGGTATTTTTGAAACTTATTTGGTAATTGGTAATAGGCTCCTGGTAATTGGATAATCTACGGTAATATAACTGTTTATAGATAATATATAAAAAATGACGACATGAAAGACGATTTTTGTAGATGTCGAATGTGCAAGGTAAAAACGAGGATTATGATGATGATTCTGAAGTGAAAGACAATAATAATTTCAAATATTTATGAAAATACTTATTTGAATGCCTGTTTTAATTCACTGAAGTTATGCTTTTATATTGTTGTTATTGATTATTATATGTTAATTGTTATCTCTGATAATATTTTAAGGGTATACGATTCTTTAGTCTTTTATCTTTTCTGTAACACAGATTAGGGTAATGTTGCCCTAGCAGGTTTATATGCATTTTTGTATATAAAAATAGATCTGGTAATTTTTCCTAAATTCTGGTAATTTCGGAGTAATATTCTGGTAATCACATATCTCGGATCTGGCAACACTGCTTCCCTACCACTTCACTTCACCACTTCGCTGCAAGCCTCACCCCAAATATTCCCGTTTCATTGCCGAACCCTGTATTTCCAAGCTTAGACAACTAACTCTACATTACAAAGTATATTATATTGTATATAAGTCAATGAATTAGTAATTTGAGAATATTATCAATATAAGTTAACCTCCAGTAATAATTATTAGAAGGCAGGGCAGAAGACGGCAGAAGTTCTTCCACATTTTATAGAATTAATATATAACCAGATTACATTTTTAATCATTTTTATATCTATTGTTTGTTTTCTATGGTCTATCAATCTTCTTCACAGAAAACAATCAATTCAAATACGTAGTTTGACCTACTGAATGCACATTGATATTCACTTTATATCTTATGACAGCAAAAGATCCGGCAACGTTGACGTGCTTTTTTGAAAATTACGCATGTGTAATGGAAGCTCCACTTAAAGTGCAAGATTGTCAGTTTTTCAATCATAGATAAATAACTTTATCTATGTTTTCAATATAAGAAAGTTCTTAGGCTGGCATAGTGCTTGTCTCTCTACGGACCGTGCATAAATATATCTCCATGCCTCCATGTCATATTTTACCAGTCAATGTCACGTCATAAGTCAGTTAAATTATTAAATTTTCTTTATTTCTTTCTAACCAAAAGTAAGTGTGGATTTATGCAGCCTAAAATAACAAATAGCAAATAACAATTATCAATTAACAAATAACAAATATGAGTTGAAGTTCTTATTTTTCAATGACAGTGTTTATGCAGCCACGTAACAATTATCAATTAACAAATAACAAATAAGAAGTTAACCAACTTTTAACTTTCTACGTTAATTGAACGAGATTTTCTTATTGTGCGCAACTAATACGCAGATGACCGCCGATTGGCCAATCCGATGACGAAATTTAATATAATTCCTGTCAAAACCCAAAACAAGTTCATGTGGTTAGGTTACGTTTTGTGCATTTGTTGTTTATCAGAGACATTCTCACGAGCAATTTCTTGCATTGAACATCCCTCCGAAAGATAATTCAAAAAATAATCAACTGCTGAAAACAAAATATGTGAATATACTGTGGAGTAATTAGCAATCTGTGAACGGTGGTTTGACATAACAATACGTCAAAGTACTATGGGGTCATCCTAGTTTATAAAAAAAATCCCTCATGATCTTGTAAAATCGTTGATTTTAGGAGGTTGTCAAAAAACCACTTTTCAGTCCGCACTCTTATTTATATTATTATATAAAAAAACTTGCTGTCAGCAAAATTAACAGAGAAAAAAATGCCGCAAGATCTTCCATTTCACTGAACATTTTAAAAGTTGTTTATTATGAAGTAGGTAGAGCTATATTCATTTAAATTTATAATGGTTCGAAACTGACTTATGCGCATGCGTACCTCTTATTGCTAATTGTTAATTTGATCTGCATAAATGGTAAATTTTTCTATACGTGTTACTTGTTATTTGTTACGTGATAATTGTTATTTGCTATTTGTTATTTTAGGCTGCATAAATCCACACTAAGTAGGTAGTGATTCTCTGAAGTAGTGTTTGATGTGAAATGGTTTTGCCGGTTATCATGTTGTAGTTATTTTGGAAAAGTGGGCGTTGTGTTTGATAGGGGGTTAAAATCAGAATGGGGCAAAAAGTGTCCAGGACAGACTTTGAATGGTCCTATACCGAGGAACCCCACGCCAGCCGAAGAAAAGTAATACTAGGTTAGATGTCTTCTATAATTAATTAATATAAAAAGCTATAAATACATTCTGCACCGTTTCTTATTTTTGTTACCGTTATATTTTGTTTATGGAAATATCCAGACATTGTTGTATTTCTTAATTAATATTGCTCCAAATATATCAATATTAGATATTGTGTAACTTTGTGTAAAAGTCACTTGAATTATGATTATGATGAATGATGACTCTTATGATGTTATGACAGAAAGATGAGTAGAATCACATGAGTCAGAATCAATAGAAATGTTCAAGTTTGTCATAATATTATCTAATTCGGAGATTCAAGTTCAAAGCAGTTCTATTTTTTAATGGTTAATTATTTAATTATGGGTAAAGTTGCAGAGTCGACGTTGTTATCTTATTTGTAAAATTTATATCGGTTTGATAATGTGACTAATTTTATTTATTTTATGCGTATGAATATAGTGCGATAACCGAAATAAATTTACAATACTTTATTTATGCAGATGAGCAGATGCACTGTAATATTGCACTTACCTATTCTATAGGAACGGTTAGTTAATAATCATTCTATAAATTTAACTTTGTATTTATTCACATTGTTAAATTGAACACATTTTCAGAAAAATATCCTCAAATTAAGAAACTCTTTGGCTATGATCCTAATTTTAAATGGGTTGTTACGGGAATGGTTTTCACCCAATTTTTATTGATGTACCTGTTGAAAGATAAATCATGGCCAATACTACTTCTAGTCGCATATTGTCTGGGCGGTGTAATAAACCATTCCCTTATGTTAGGTAAGTTTGTACTCTTCTTACATAGGTATACAAGTATTAATGATAATGTAAATAATAATAATTTATTGTAGCCATACACGAGATAGCGCACAATTTAGCTTTTGGGCATAGCAGACCATTGCACAATAGACTATTTGGTTATTTTGCCAATTTACCTATAGGATTCCCAATATCTATTAGTTTCAAAAAATACCACTTGGAACATCATAGGGTGAGTTTTATTTTCGATAATATTATCATTTACAACTATTCTAGATCTCTAGTCTCTAGTACGATTCAACTCAAACTCAAACTGAGTATGCAGTGTTACACGTCTGATGGTGCGGAGCGCATAGTTAAGTATAGTTGCCAGCGTTTTTTTTTGTCGGGCTCGACCAGCCATCATGTCGTGCAATTTTCGCTGCTTTGGTTTAAATTTTATCACAACATTTTCAATATGTTCAATATGTAATAAACAATGAATTTCAAAATTACAGAAGAAAATATTACAGGTAAATTTAAATAACGTCAACACTGCCTATACCTGGCCACACTGCATTATCAGGATGAAATGCACTATAGATGTTTATTATTAAAATAAATATAGAGTATATAATAATGTCACAAAAAATCGTGACGAGTTCCTATTACCGATCTCATAATAATTATACTAGTGAAGGTCGTGAGAAACATTAAATGTTCCGCATTTGATTTTTATTTGACTTTTTGATTATATTAATCGTAATTTGCTCTGCACGTTCTGGTTGGTGTGAATACATATAAAACTTATTACTACCTCAAACAAGCGCCACCTATCTATTCCAGACTTAGCATTCTTCTAAACCAACACACACATATACAGGCGGTTTCAAATTCGACTCTCACCATTGGGATCTCGGAAACCATAGGGAATACGAAGATGGTTAAATTGGGGCAAAGTTGCGCATTTATGTGCTCAACAAAACGCCGTTTAAAAAAATTGAAAATTTCGAGCAGTTCGTCAATCATTTTATTTTTTCCTGGCTTTACTTATTAATGAATTTCTAAATAAAAAGCACATTTACATTGCCAATTTTTTCACTCTTTCCAATGGTGTTAATAGTTTTGTAATCTGACGTTTCCTTTATGAGTATCAGGAACTTTTTTTTTCTTATGGGAGCCATATTGGCCTTCCACAAATTTGAATAGCCCTTTTTATTGCCTTTTTAATGATGTATCATAAGTTGGCCTTGTTGTCTTAAAAATCCGAGAAATTAAATAAATTACTTTTATAAAGTAGTTGGCTTTGATTTTTTCAATCGGAGACACGTAAATGACACTCTTATTAGGGAATTATTGGTAACGCTATCAGGTAAAGGCCTTATATTGTCATCCTTAAAATGACAGCTAAGCATGCGCAGTGAAAAAATAATAATAAGGGAACCATAATAAAATACTGCCTTCCTCTATTTACGACTAGTTACCGTAAGTATTTAAGGTTTCCTTATTTCCTTTATTCAACGAATATAACCTCACAAAAACATGATTTCATCAAAACCTTCAAATATTTGGTTTGTTTGTGTTAAAATTAGTCAAATTACTTTTATACAACAAAGCAAAGACGCAGACAAAAGTATTAGGTTAGCTGTTGCTGCTGCGTATCCAGACAAACTGTCAATTTAAAGAATGCGTTCCAATGACTATTTATTTTTTAGAGAAATAACGTTAAAACCTTATTAAAATAAGGCACCCCTTAATAGTGCATGACGTAAAAATATATTTCCAATAACTCCGTATTGTCAATTGCTGAGTCGTTGAAAATGGAGTTCTCCAATGAAAAAAACGAGATATGATACTTTATTACAATAATGATAGAAACAGTGTGAATACATTGTATACATGTATCCCGAGAGATGACAACTCCACAGATCTTTATTCATCTTATTGCATAGAAATTTAGCTGAGCATGGTTCCTCTAAAAAACTCTGACAAAAATCTGGAGACGGGACTGATGAAAAAACTAAAGAAATCATTATTAATGAGGTATAAATAATCTATGTTTTTCAAACGAGCCAAACCCATCGCGAATTCTGTCCATTAATTTGGACAAATTTGGTGGTGGTTGTCGTCTCTCGGGATACATCTTAAGATACATTTCCAATGTATTTATTCACACTGTTTCTATCATTATTGTAAAAAAGTTTTATCATATCTCGTTCTTCTTCATTGGAGTGTCATTTACATGTCACCGATTGGAAAAATCAAAGCCAACTACTTTATAAAAGTAATTTATTTAATTTCTCGGATTTTTAGGACAAGGCCAACTTATTATACATTATTAAAAAGGCAATAAAAAGGGATATTCAAATTTGTGGAAGGCCAATATGGCTCCCATAAGAAAAAAAAGTTCATGATAGTTACACATAAACGAAACGTCAGATTACAAAACTATTAACACCATTGGAAAGAGTGAAAAAAGTGGCAATGTAAATGTGCTATTTATTTAGAAATTCATTAATAAATAAAGCCAGGAAAAAAATAAAATGATTTCCTGAAAAGTCGTTTTTTCCGGATATCTCCGGAACTACTCGAAATTTTTAAACTTTCTAAACGGCGTATTTTTGAGTACATAAATGCGCAACTTTGCCCCAATTTAACCATCTTCGTATTCCCTATAGTTTCCGAGATCCCAATGGTGAGAGTCGAATTTGAAACAGCCTGTATATTGTGAATATGGGTAATTTTTTTGGTCCACAAAATATAAAATTTTGTTCCACCTATAGAATTATATCTGTCAACCTCTGAAATGACAATAAACCTATTGTGTGAATATGACCTGAAATAGTTAAGTTGTTCAAAAGCACCAATATACAGACCGCGAATGTCAACTAGATAGCCAACACGAATCTGAAACATGATTATTTCTATTGATACCGATCGTTTGTGACGTGTTGATTTTTATTTGTGACTCAATAGTTAAGGAGTTATTAGATTGTTAAATTTAACACCGATTAACACATTTTGAAAATATACCTTACAGACACTATTTTTTACGCAACCTATCAGAAATCGTTTGTGGTTCTATTTTTTTGAGGAAAATCTAAATTTATGGTCGAAAATTATACATAGGTATTAAAAAAATTGTAAATGTAAGAGTAGCTTTTAAAGCTAATCTTACAAGCTTCATACTCAATACTACTCAGGCAAGTAGGATGACTAGCGTTTTAGGTTATGAAAACCATATAACAAATATAATAATATAGAATTTGATAAGATTTAAACAAGACAATTAAAATCAATATAGACAGTTAAAATGGTAATAAGTTATAAATAAAATTCAGCAATAAAAAGGTGTAGACATATATAAATAAATAAGGCACCTTGTTAGACCGCCCTATAACTAAAGCATCTCATCAACAAGACAAACAAGTGCTCAGGTATGATATACAGGTTCCGATACCTACTATTTCTGTGATGCACTTGGTTTCTCATACAGAAAAGCTATTTTACCTAAATAAATAATATCGCACCCGAGATGAGATCAATTCTCCTGAAAGAATAAACGAACCTGCTGCAGGAGAAGCGAATCTAAAATATTGAGTAAGGGGTCTACACAAACAAACAATAATTAAAATGAGACAATAGCATTAATCTTAATTCTCACAAAACACCCAGATTCACATAAATAATGTTTAAATTAAAAAAAGCTTTTCTTACTCGTCCATAAAATTTAAGTGTGTCATCATGTATTAACAAACCGATTTAACTATTTTCTTCACAGGTAAAAATACATCTTCAGTTTTAATTTGGACAGCACTCTATATACGAAAGTTTTTGGCTTCAAAAGAAAACTACCACTGACTTTTGTGGATTAAGAATTAAATTGTATTTCTTTGAAGTATCATTATTAATGCTGTTCTGTTGGGTAGAAGCTTTAAAAAATTTGGGTATTATCTGCGAAAGCCTAAGCTGTGATACCTTATGCCTTATACATTTTTAAAATAACTGCTGTATAGTTGGTACTAAAAAGAACAGCGGTCCTAAAATAGATCCCTCAGGTACTCGCAAAGCAATTTGTCGCAAAGATAACCTAATACGAGTACTTCCCATATTTACATACTGGGATCGACCTGTCAAATACGATGCCGAAAATTCCACCGCACCTCCCCCAAATCCATTGAATTCAAGCTTAGCACGCATAGGCTGATGATTTATGATATCTGCGCCCATACATTAGCCTGATTTATGACTCCCATCTTTTTTTTTCATCATTATATTTGAGTTTCACAAACGAATTCTGATATATTGCGTAAAAAATAGGGTCAGCAAGGTCTATTTTCAAAACGTGTTGGCTACTTGGTAATGAATATTTCTTAAACTTATTCACTATTGAATCACAAACAAAATGAAATGCTTCACAAACGATTGTTAACAACAGAACTAGCAAAATATAAGTTTTTCAAATTTGTGTATGTATAAGGTAATGCACAGTTTTATTTAAAAACAAAGGCCAGTTATTATTTTAAAAAAATATACTAATATAGAAAACTGGTGTTGCTGTGTTTTTAAATAAACCGTAAAACTATATTTTTACTCTCCTACTGCTAAACCAAGTAGCTGTGTAAGTGTAATCATGTAAAATTCTAGACGTCAGGTTTTCAACAGATATTTACGTTTTGTTGCCCCCTTAGGATAAAAAAACATATTTTCAGCCATTGGTCGTTTTGTGCCAATATTATCTCGGGACCAATTTTGTTGCTTTCTTTCCTGTTTTGTAGGATATTGATAACGCTCGCCTGTGATTTAGAAAGAGTAAATTTAGTAACTGACAAACTAAACTATTATACGGCTGTGTTTTCATTTTATATGGCAGTTGTACTCGATACATTTTGTTGAATGCAAACAAGATGAATGAGAACATTTAAATTCCAGTATCAAGGGGATGTACTGAAAGATACTGATATACCTACCTACCTCGAAGCCAAACTGTTCTGCACCACATTCGGTAAATTTATATGGGTGTGCCTGCAACCATTTTTCTACGCTTTTAGACCCTTAATAACCTACCCAAAACCACCAACTAGAGGAGAACTAATTAACACTTTAATTCAACTGACATTTGATGCAATTGTGGTATATTTATTTGGTGAGTGATTGAATTTGTTTGTCTCTGAATATTAATCAGATGTCATTGTTGAATCAACATTTTCCGTTTTTTGTTATTTTTAGGTTGGAAGATGCTAGGTTATTTAACGATTGGTTCTTTAATGGCAATGGGTTTGCATCCTGTAGCTGGACATTTTATCAGTGAGCATTACATGTTCAAAAAGGGGTACGAAACATATAGTTATTATGGTCCACTCAATTGGATCACATTCAATGTCGGATATCATAATGAACATCATGATTTTCCGGCCGTACCTGGATCTCGACTACCGGACGTAAGTTTATCTAGTTTTACAGTTTTTCACTTTCCTACCGCTTCCCTCAATGTAAGGAAAGTTGGTATAGTAATAGTTTAAAAAGGTCTACTAACTATAGATAAAAGGTATTTTCAGCCATTAGTCGCTCTGGTGGAAGTATTTTGTTGCTTTTTTGATTTGTAGGGTATCGATCAGAGATGAAAATGTTTTTTGTGCACTATAATGGTGATTTGGTGATTATATTTGTTATTTAAGTTTTAGGTAAATTTCTTATAGAAATGTACCTATTGCGATCGTTCACACTTTTGAATTTCGAAAAATTTCATGTTGTTATATGTCTATAAGTTAGCCCAAAAAAACATTTGGTTCAAAAGTTTATATATATATATATATATATATATATATATATATATATATATATATATATATGGGATATTACGAAATTTGTTAATCAGTACCTACAACTTTTGTTCAAAGCAATTTTTCATAAAATACACAGGTAAAAAAATAAAAATTAATAAAGAAAAATAACAAATATTGATAAAACATGAACACTCAATATAAATTTGATGTAATTGTACATTTTTTGGAGATCTTAGTATAGACCCTGATTAAAAAAATATATAGTATATTTATTGAAAAGAAATAGGCGAAAAAAAAATCGGCCTTGAAGTGGACTCGAACTCTGTCTGCTTTATATTCAACAGCCAAATCAAAAACCTCTAACCGCAAGGCAATTTTATGTAATAACATGTAGGTATACCAATGAAAAGGTTGTTAAAATTTCAATTCAATGAATTTTGAAAAATTTACCTTTCCGCTGACTACAGGCCATCGGGATTTTTTGATATTCTGTGAAGTATTGAGATTACATATTTAGTTTTTTATTTTATTTCTCAGAAGGTGATTTATCTCTATGTGACTTACTTTTTGTAACTTTAAAACTTTTTCGTAGAAGTCATAATAAACTACATTTCAGGTGTAAAAAACACAATCAATTAATAGTTGGTGAAATTTGAGGTATCATTTTTTTAATTCTAATTTTATATTTTTTTTAACAATCTGCAGACATTTGATAAAATGCTATATAACACAAATGTTGAAACAACCTTGAAGTAAATTTTTCTTGACAAGTTTATTTCGCTCTAAAAATTAAACCAATGCACCAAAATAAAAAAAAAATAGGAAAAAATAAAAATCTGCGAAATTTCACGGGTTTCAAAAATAATGTTACATATGTATTCTTCCCTGTATAATAACTAAACCAATAGCATTCAACCAAAACTTTTCAAAAAGTTTTGGATACCCGTTTCATCTCTAGTATCGATACCGGTCTTCCCTGTAACCCAAAATGGGCTCCCTGCTCGCACTAGAAAAAATGTGTTTTGCTCAAGACTGTAGCGTGAAAGCGACTCTAACCATTTCTATCCAACTTTTATTAAGGTAAATCTCTGAGAAAAAGCAGAAACTTATATGACTGTTTATCCATATTCTACACAAACGTGTTTGAAAATAAATACGAGCGTAATCTGATATTATTTTCAGTTTTTTAATTTGTAGATACAGCCTTTTCCCAGTGATCTGCTGTCCATAAATCCTCCCTATCATACCCAGCCATGCGTAAAGCAGGTTCACGTTATGTTTGCCCATATCTGATATGCTAATGGGGTTTTTCATACTGCGTTTCACACTGAGAATGCACTGTGGCCGGGTACAGACAATGGGCGCCATACGACTCTACATTGCATTCTCAGTTTGAAAAGCACTATAGCCATTTTTTACTTGTTAATCTAGTATTTATTTAATTTTATTTATTCAGGTGAAGAAAATAGCTTCAGAATTTTACGATAATCTACCGCAACATCACAGTTGGACGGCAGTATTATATGATTTCGTAATGGATCCTGATGTTGGTCCCTACGCTAGGATCAAGCGAAAAGCTCGCGGATTATCAAGTTGAAATTTGATCGAAATAATTCTATATATTGTATAATTTTATATTGAATCTGTTATAAAACTATTTATTTTGTTTATTTTGTCATAAACAATAATTGCTGTTTGTAAAATAAATTATTCAAATATTTCCATGTGTTTCATTTTTTTGTTGAAGAAAGAAACTATCTCATTCAAAAAGTTTAATAAATAGCACTCATTATAATAATTAATATATAGAATTAAACATTTGCTAAACTCATTCACTTATATGTATAATCTTCGTGTTAGTTGGCCGTAACAAAATGCTTCGAAACATTGTAATAATAAATAATTATTAAACATAAATGCCCAATAATGTAGTTGGTTGCTTTGAAGATTGTAGAAACAAATAAGATTTCGAAAAATTGAATGGCGTAATAAGAAATAATTTCAATACAAAATTTCTGAAATCTTCAAGGCAACGTCACAGTTTTTTAAACAATGTATAAGTAACTTCTAAGTGCCCCTTACGACTTAGACTAGCAATAACAATCTTGATAATATGCTGTACAGAGTCGAGAGAAGGCTTTTTACAAATCATTTTAAGTGTAAGTACAAATATAATCCCACTTAGAAATGATAATGAGCAAAACATGGTAGCCATGAGAATGCATGAAAGTGTTTATATGTCCCTTGATGGGAAATATACGAGGTGTGATAAAAAATACGGCGAATTATTTTTTTCCAGTTACAACTGCAGATGATAGTCATTTTAAGTAGTACCATCAAGTGCGAATTGTCAGTCGGGGGAGATAGTTTATCTTTGTCACACATTATTTGAATAGCGCGTTGACATTAAGTTTAGTTGGACGTTGCAAGAAGTAGACAAGAATCTTATGAAATGTTCGAATCAGTGTATGGTGATAATGGGTTGACTCTAAATAAATAAAATGATAACAGCAAAAATCGTTCGTTGACGACTATTCGAGAGCCTTTCGAAGAACTCATGTGGATCGGTGCTAAGCAATTTAATTAATAATTTTCAATCGGGACGAGTAAAACTTTTGCTTGATGAACAAAAGGAGAAACTTGTTCAAGTTTGCCAGGAATTGAAGGACTTTTTCTATGCTGATACGGACTTCAATGCAAACATTGTTACATAATAAAAAATGGTTGTATGAACATGACTCAAAATAAAGTAAAAATTAATTTTGAAACGGTGAACGAGTGGCCTCCGTACGTAAGAGATCAGAAAATGGGCCAATAGTTTCCTCAAACACGCTTTTATTATTAAGTGAATTTTTGTCCGAAAAATAAATTCCTTTCTGTACACATCCCTCTTACTCCAAATTTCGCACCAAGTGACTTTTGGCTCTTCCCAAAAATAAAGCTTATTAAAGAGCAAATGTTTTGAATGATGAAAATTCAAAACTTCCCATTTCTCCTAATACAATTATTTACCGTATTTTTTGATCACACCAAATATAATTATTGCAAGTGACCGATTTATTTTAGATTATGATATTTATAACAAATTGAGAAAAGAACAAATGTGAAACATCTGCAAGATAATCATTAGAATCTTTCCATAGTAAAAATTCGAAAACCATCAATCAACCATATGAGATCTTTTTCAATTGAAAATTTATGACAATATCTTATTATGTTTCCAGAAATTATAATTATGTAAATAAAGATAAAAGAAGGCCAATTTTTCATGCTTTAGAAATACTTGTAAATTTGTTGTTCTTACCTAACTAAATTGTTATTACAACCAAAATACCATTTCTAGTCAACATCGTAATTATTAGAATTGACAACTATCTAACAATAATGAATCACAATTATCACTAAATCTACTATCACTATTTAATTAATATTCTTAAAACTATACAATAGGAGGGGGCGTACAATTCGTACAATTATTCCTTATAATTACCACAGATTTATTACTAATAAAAATCAATTAAGTTATTCTATAAATGTATATATATAATATATAAGTACTTAGTCATTAAGAAAAAAATCAAGGGTAACTTTACTTAAAAAAATAATTAGGAAAACAATTTCTCTGGAAGACCTTTTACGATGTTAAAAAATTTTCCATAATATAAATATGTATATATATGATTTGGATCACAATTAGTGCGAAAAATATTTTTTTATAGACAAAGACGTACTTTGAGTTGTCATTTCAAAAGTCGTGGTAGTCTAGATTTTGCTTCTGAAAACCTGCAGAGCAATCGAAGTTGATTCTAACAGTCGTCTGTCGGTTATTACGATAATAAATCGTTTACTCAAATTGCTTTGTAGTGAGAAAACACAAATAGAAACGCCTTCGGTTGGATGTAAGTCAATACACGAACCGAAGATCATACTGGTAAAATTGGTCATTTGCAAGGCGACTGCCTCTAGGTCTGTGACAGTTTATTCATGAAATATGAAAATACTATTCTTACTTCATTAGTCTTGAGATTTTGACAGGATAAAGCCAGAGCTAAATTCCATCGTTCCATATTCTGTTAACATTATGAAGGAGAAAAGGTGCAAACAGTATTATTTATATTTAAGAAGAATAACCTAGTAATCTCCTGGCTATAACTTTATCAATAGAGTGTTATTTCTCACCATTTTTGTAATTTTATATTATTTTATAACCGTGTCGCAGACGTCTGCAATAAAATTTGATTATTCACTATTTTGTATCAAGATTTTCACAAATTTTGAAATGACTGTAAATATGTTGCTGGTTCTTGATCTATTGTCGTTATTTCCCGATATCCTTCAACATTACCTCAAGATCGAGCTTCAATTTTTACATATATCACCTATTTCCTGCTTCTATATGCATCGATATGCCCTCATAAAGAGATCAGAATAAATTTGGCATTTGTCCCAAGATTGATTCCCAAATAAAATCCCATTACTTGATACAATGATACTCAGAAGGAATTGAATTGCATACAATGATAATAATACTGATTCAATTCAAAGTAAGTTTTTTGATAACAAAAATGTCAGCTAATGAAAGAACTAATTGAAATCATAAGGTAAATTATATTTCACCTGTTTCCATCCAAATCATTTAATTCTAGCGACTTAACTATTTCAATATTATTTCTAGGTGGACTTGCACCAAAAGAATTGAAATTTGATAAGGAATCTTCTTTCGCATCACAAGGCACAGCTCGCAATGGCGTAGAATATTTGTGAATGGGCGTACTACTAGTATTCCCATCGTATGGTAAATCAGGTATGTTGAGATTGGAGCTAGCCAAATCATAGTTGGTATTGTTACTTAAACTCTTGAAGGTGTCAGTCGTAGGACTAGTTGGAGTACGATTTTCTGACGGTAGACTAGAAAACAACAAGTCCTCATTGCTGATAATGAATCCATTTTCTGTAGGAAGATGAGAGGGTGATTGCAAATGAAACTTCGCAGGACTACAAATCACCACATCACTTTGCGAAGGGCTTCCACCACCACTTCCCGAATTTTCATACAACTTATTCAACACATGATTCCTATCAAATTTATTCTCTTTTTCGACAACTATCTCAGCCGTACAGGTAGGTGGTGGAGGATTCATTGGACTAGCTGCTGATCTAAAATCAGAACTCAATGGCGGCCATTTGGTGTCTCTTTTCAGATCACGTTCCACTGCCAGATACTTCTTTTTCGATTTGTCCACATTGTGAAATTTGAATCGCATCCGTTCAAACAAACACTTTTCGACAATGAGAAATTCCACCAATAAACTAAGTACAAAATTTGCACCTGCATATGCCAGTAAATATAAACGAAAACTGAAACTCTCTGGCAACACTAGCTCCATCAAGTTGACAATAACTTCGGCTGGTTCGAGGGCCAGATATACGGAGATTGACGTTATTATAATGGTACATATCATTAAGCCGTAGTTGGAGAAAATACTTTTACGGTAAGGATACCCTTTGGAAAATACTATAGCTAAAATAATATATTGGAAGCTTGTTATTGTGAATAACGTATAATTTTCAACACAAGCGTCCGCATCCACGTTTGTAGAAGTAGTATTAAGAGGTATGTACCAAGGTTCGGATTGTAGATGCGTGAATGCTAATACTTGAAACATCAACACCAAACCTATTTGGAAGAACAGACTAAGTACAGGGCTGAGACTGACCAAGCTGCTCAACGGTGTTTCTTTGACAAGTTTGCCCGAATACGCCTCGGTCTTGCCAAAGAAGAAGGCAAATAATGATATGATCGCCAAGTCTATGTACAAGAATTCCATATCGGTTAAATTCGATTCTATGCTATATAGTATAAGTACAGATATGAACTGACACAGCGAGTAGGCTGCCATGTATTTGAATATGCCAAAACTAGTGACTAGAGCTGCACGACCTTCTTTGATCACATTCAGCACGCAGGTAATGTTGGGATTTTTCGAGGTGAATGGTGAAGCTACTGATGATTCGGCCTCGGATAGAGAGATGCCCGTATGTGCTGCCCGAAGAGCTCCGCAATCGTTGGCTCCGTCGCCACACATGGCTGAAAAAAAAAATCACATTTATAGAGGATACGAATAAAAACAAACCTATAATATACAGGGACAACCGGAAAATATGTGGACAACAGGTAATGGCAGACTCCTGGACAAAAAATAAATTGACTTACTCTTATTTACTTATATACGAAAGTTCTTCGTTTAGCCATCAAAGGGTCGAGAAGATTGAGGATTTTTCCTTAACTTTTAACTTTGAATCATTTTGGTGTGTACATTTGGCAGTCCACGAATTTACACTTTTATTAATATGTTTCTTTGAAAACATCGATTATTAAATTTCAAAGTAGTTTTTTTGATTAATTTTGATGTTTGTTTAAAATTGGTTCATCTATTAAAAAGTTTCATCGATTTTGGTGTGCACATATAGCACATTTAGCAAGTTTAAATGTCTGCAGATATATCTTGTTAGTTTCATTAACATGTCTTTCTGAAAATAGATTATTTTATTTTTGTTGAGTTTAAAAGTTTGTTTGAAAAACGAAACAAACATTTTAATTGGGCGCTGCGATCGTTTTCTGTCCGATTGTGCTGGGTAATAGCAAAGAAGATATGTAGTATCTATTTTCTTTGGTAATAGTGGCTAGTTCCGTAGTTCAACGCACCAAATTAAAACGTTTGTTTCGTTTTTTAGACAAACTTTAAAATTCAATAAAAACAATCAGAAACATTCTAATGAAACAAACTCAATAAAACAACAGAGTTTTAATTTAAACTTACAAATGTGCGAACCAATATTATTTAAACTTTTTAATAGAAGTAACATTTTGAAACAAACTTCGAAATTCATCAACATAAACAAACTTTGAAATTCGTAACATATATTTTATAATAAACATATTGATAAACCAAACTGAACAAATTCATAGGAATATAAAGTTCTAACGAAAATTAAACAAACGAAGAATTCAAATGAATGTTTTAAAACAAACTTATAAATTCAGCTGCAGTTTATGTTTGATTTAAAATTTTATCTTCATTATGTGGTTTGTTAATTTGGATGTTACAAATAAATATTTACATTAAAGAGTAAAAAGGCATTCCATATGTCAGTGATATGGTAGGATAGTGTTTTGTTTCTTATTTTAATACGGTACTAGCTAGTACCGAACTAAGATTGGATTATGAATAAGGCTTTATGAGTTTAAGAAAAAAAATTAAGGTAAATTTCTTCCCACATTATAAAATAACATTAATGCTTACATATGTTGAGTGTGAATTATTGTTGAGTTTTTTTTAATTTTTTTATATTTATATCGACAAATAGTGCAGATCAATTTTAGAACAACATAAATTTAGACAAGTGCGTCATCTAATGAAGTCAGCACTATTTTTGACCGACTTCCCAAACAAAGGAGATAAAAAAATTCGATTGTATGCTTTTTTGAATGTTCATTTGCGAAGTTTGAATAGTAAACGTGCTCCGATTTTGATGTTTTCTTTTTAATTCAAATAGGAAGGCTGAGAAATGGTCCCATATAAAAATAATAAAATCAAAATCGAACATCTTCTCCCAAAGAAGGTGGAGGGGGCAGACAGCAAAATTTAAAAAAAATAAAGAAGAAATCATATAATAGAATATTAAATTAAAATTAACGGTTTCTGAGCTACAGCAATAGTGAAGCCTGAAATATATGTATGATTTGAAATCATTGAATACAAATGACTCTTCAAATATCTTGATGACTAATAATACACTGAAAAAAAAAAACTTTTTACAAAAAAATGAGCTTGTGCACTAAAAAATAAGAGATAATATTTATTATATTGGTGCTCGTGATTTTGAATTGGAGCAGTTATATTGGTAGATAGAACATTTTTGGCACTATCTTCAAAAGTATCAGCTCCAATACAATTGATTTTATTTTGAATTTTTCACTGCTCAGTCCGTTCTGTTTGTTGTAAAAAGTAATTTTGTTCACATTTTTGAGATTTAATGGATATATACAATGATTTAGCATTTTTTCGAAAACTTCTCACTCTCTAAATCTCACACCGTTGAAGTTTTTGAAAAAAAAATGTTCCATTTCTCATTATCCAATCAAAATCGGAGCAGGTTTATTATAAGAAAAACACGCGTTTAAACATGAAAAAAGCCTACCTACAGTCGAATTGTGTTACCTCTGTCGTTTTGTGCGAAGCAGGTAATTTTTTTGCAAAAACTAGGACTGACTTTAATAGTTGGTGCACTAATAAAACAAATACATACTTAATATTAATTCCACGGGTACTTTTGAAGTTGGTACCAAAAGTCTTCTATCTACCTATAATTGCACTAACTTAAAATTACCAGCACCAATAGAATTAACATTATTTTGTATTGTAGAAAAATGAAACTCGCAGTCTTCTCCACAATATATTGATTACATAATTACCATCAGAGACATGTTTCGAAACTATATAGTTTCATTATCAATCTTAAAGGTTCTGTAATAAATTTGTGCAAATTAATGATATTATGATACAGTTGAAATATATCTTAGAAAATATGGCTAATATGGTACTCACATGGAGATGAAAAATAACTCTATCTCAAACCAAAATTCGTCAAAAAATAAAATAAAAATAAAATTCAGAAGAAAACTTATCACATTATACCCCAAAAAATTAAATAAAATAAAATTAAATTCTAAAATAAAAAATTAAAATTAAAAATTGATTCTAACTGTCCTGGACTACATGATTGATGTGAGGATCGATGAGAAAGAGAAAAATTTTGGTTGGAGACGATAATTTATAGATCATCAACCCATGCGTGGTGCCATCTATAAATGACTGGACATAATTGATAAAGTTACTATCATATAAAGATTGAAAGTTGAAGAAAACTCTATAATATATAATATAATGACAAGTAAATAAATGAGGTTAAGGAGAAGCATAAATATAAATATCCCTAAACAAATTCAAAAATTGAGAGTGTTAAATTATCGTCTCCAACCAAAATTTTTCTCTTTCTCATCGATCCTCACATCAATCATGTAGTCCAGGATAGTTAGAATCAATTTTTAATTTTAATTTTTTGTTTTAGAATTTAATTTTATTTTATTTAATTTTTGGGGTATAATGTGATAAGTTTTCTTCTGAATTTTATTTTTATTTTATTTTTTGACGAATTTTGGTTTGAGATAGAGTTATTTTTCATCTCCATGTGAGTACCATATTAGCCATATTTTCTAAGATATATTTCAACTGTATCATAATATCATTAATTTGCACAAATTTATTACAGAACCTTTAAGATTGATAATGAAACTATATAGTTTTGAAACATGTCTCTGATGGTAATTATGTAATCAATATATTGTGGAGAAGACTGCGAGTTTCATTTTTCTACAATTTACTTCACTCCACTTTGAGACAATGGACTTTTACCTACAATTATTTTGTATTTTTTAGTGCACCAAATAATAAGCTTGGTCCTAGTTTTATTAATTATTAACAATATCTACTCATTGGAATCTCCACAGATATTTCTAAATAAATCAATTAATCAAAAAACGGTCCAAATCCATCTTCTTTAAATCGGAAACCTTTGAACATTTTTAAAACTTACTGATGGTGCACCATCTCCAAGTATTTAATTTTAAAAATCGAGATATTGTATGTCAAAATTAAAGAAAATATAATTCACGGAAAGTTTTAAATATTAAAAAAATAACGGTTCTTGAATTAGAACCCTCGGAATGGAGATAGGGAAATATTTTTTTTATTAGATTTTCTATTCGATTTTTTTTAAATTTAAGTTCCTGAGATACGGCCGTTGGGATATGCAAAGCAATTTTCATAAAATTTCTAAAGCAATGTATGCATTGAAAGTTTTAGCTGATTTTCTAGCTACAGCATTAAAATGAGTTTTCTTTGAGGGTTATTAATTATAATCACTCATAACTTTGAAAAAGAGCTAACTTCATTAGCTACTGCACTGTAAAGTACACAAGAAAATGTATTTACACACAACAATATATGTATAAATCATAAAGAATTCGAAGTTGGTGCCAAGAGTCTTCTATCTACCTATAACTGGTCCTCATATCTTATACAAAGCACAACTGGAAAAACTTTATTATTTCTTTAATCAGGTGTTGTTTCAATAAACATGGTGAATAAATACTTACCAACATAATAACCAAGATTTTGAAGTTCTTGCACCAGTTGTTGTTTCTGGTCAGGTGCCATCCTTGCAAATATATTACCTAAAATACATAATATAAGCGAATTCTTGAAAAAAAAGTGTTACAACTATACCTCTGGTACAAATTCTGGGCAACAATTCCGGATAATATTCTCTAATGACAGCCCAAACTTTTCCAGTCATAGCAAAACGATATTCGTTAAGCAAAAGACTCGGTCGCTTCGCTGTATTATTCGATGCCCCATAGCTGTTTGTTGTTATTGTCTGTACTTGACTTTCCAATGTTTCCAAACTCATCACGCTCTCATTGCTCAAGATGCTCACATCATTTGGTATTTTATTCTTCATGCTGGCCAAGGTGAAAAACAGATTTGGTGGCTCATTGGTGTCACAATTCACGGTTATTACACTTTGACCGGGTAAGATGATGTCACAATCTTTTGCCACGCTCAGAGCAGTTAATATGTTGTCACCTGGAGAAGAACATCGGACAGTTAATTAAGAGAACTAAATTACTTTAATTGTCACAAATAACCCAACCATGCAATAATCTAAAGAAAGTTCATTCGATCAAAATCTATATACATCATATTATACAAACAACTAGCTTATATATTTCGTAGATGTATTGGAATTTCTGAATCCGTTCAACTTTGCGAAGTAGTAAAATGGCATTATTGATTAAAAATTGGATATATGGTTCTCAAGAACGTAATAAGTTAATATTTGAAAAAATTGAATTCTCTATTTTAAAGCTTCTAGTTAAAGACTTATCATTTTAGTTACACAGAGAAAATTCTACCTATGTAGTGCAACGCAGGCCTACGTAAAAAAAGAATATCTGAGCATAAACAGGGTGAGTTTTTTTGATGTTTAGAACAGTGATCTCGGATACTATGGAAGATACATAAAAGTTTAAATTGGCAAAAAATTGCAGTTTTGTTAGCTATATTTAAACCAATTTTAGTTTTACAAAATCTGACAGCTATCAACAGAAAGATTTTGGAGATTTCTTAAAACGTCCCTAGCTCCGCAAATACTAACTTTAGAAAAAATGTTGAATACAAAAGATATGGGAAATTTTATTCTAAATAGCATGATCTAAACACTTTTTCTGTCACATCTGTCATTGTGTTGTTTAAATGGGAACCATATTAAATTTTACTCTTATTAGATAGAGAATTCTATTGCGATTCAATAGCATATGATAGGATTATTTTTAGAGAGAGTTTTTATGGGCATTTTTGTATTTTTTTCTGATTCACATATTAACTCAAGGTGGTTAGTCTAGTTATCTATAGAAAAATTCAAATAAAATAACCCTTTAATAGATTGGTTACCGTAGTAAAAAATAATAATATTGTATAATTTTGACACTTTCTTTACTAGAGTTTACCAGTTTAGAAAAACGCCATAATGAAGAGTGCTACATAAAAAGCAATGCAATTACTGTAAGGCTGTATGATAATTTGGGAACCTATGGTAATTTTACCAAGCAAAAGTAAAATTTAATATGGTTTACGTTAAAAAAATCACAAGTTTGTCATATGTCAAAAATGACAGGTGCTACAGAAAAAGTTTTTAGAACATTTTATTTAGAATAAAATTTCCCATAACTTATGTATTCAACATTTTTTCCAAAGGTAGTATTTGTGGAGCTGGGGACGTTTTAAGAAATAGCCAAAAATCAGTTTTTTTTGAAATTTCTGTTGATAGCTGTCAAATTTTGTAAAACTAAAATTGGTTTTGAGTATAGCTTACAAAACAGCAATTCTTTGCCAATTTAAACTTTTTGGAACCTGCCATAGTATCCGAGATCCCTGTACTAAACATAAAAAACTCACCCAATATATATATTAATAATATTACTTATCTATTTTTAAGATATGGGCCTATTGGTTATGAATTTTATTTAATCTATTGACATTTTTCCAATTTTTCGATTTCTTATTATTTCTATTGTAATAATTTTTAAAGATAACTTCATTTACCTGTAACCATGATGACTCTGATATGGGCATCATTCAACATTTGAATGCAAGGTGTCGTATCGAGCTTTAAACGATTCTCCAAAACTATCAGCCCCAAAAAGTCCATATCCTTTTCAATTGTCTCCCGTTGCACTTTCAACGCCTTTGGATATGACATTTTTAAAACTTTGTGAGCCAATGCTATAACACGGCAGCCCTCTTGAGTGTAGGATTCCAAAACATCAGAAAAGTCGTCTGGTACGGATTCCTTTCTAACAAAATTCAATATCATCTCGGGTGATCCCTTGCAATAGTATTCGTAATGTGAGCCGGCCAAGCGTCTCACAATAACGCCCATTCGTTGGGAGCTGCTCGAGAAAGGGAATTCCTTGATGACACCAATTTGTAGATCATCGATCATTTGGTCGGTAGCGTTGAGACGGTTCTTGGGCGGTTTATAGACTGTGGGATAGATGATGTCATATTTGGCATTATCGGCTACTTCGGGCTCTTCCATTATCCATTTGGTACTCTCGAACATCTGCCAAAAGTTACAGTTTATTTTTAATAGGTACTACAATCATATTTAGTAAAATATTTTATATATATAATTTAACGGCAGCCCACCGTATAAAAAGGCAGCTATCGAACCCAGCATGTCTTTAACCGAGTACTAATAACTGGGCATGTACTTATCCACGATATTAGAGTAAAAAAGTAAACATACAACATACACCATTGTATACCTCCTCCTTTTTTTAAGTCGGTCAAAAAGCTAGTGCTTTGGATCAATCGTAATCCGTATACCATAATAAATAAGTAAATTAAATTTCTTCTTAAAAAATTGTGAACAGCAAGTGGCGTATATGTAATCCGAAGGTATAACTTGCTCACCAAATGAAAATTCAGGATGTTGAATATCTGGTTTGTCCACTTACACGATTTTCCTACCGCTTTCAACCAAATTCTACTCGAACTATTAATTTTATCTCAATTTTGTAGCATTGTAGCATGACGTTTTAATATTCCTGAAAATTTTATACCTGTTGTTTTAAGCCAATATGCTTCGATTTTGACGGGTTGGTATGAAGACAACCTGAATTTTTCGGTCGTAAACTTAACAAGTGAAAATTTATACCAGTTGTTTTGAGCCAATCAGATGCTTTGATTTTGACAGGTTGCTAAGACGAAATCCTGAATTTTTCGAAATGTTTTTCGGTCGCAAAATTATTAAGTGATAATTTCCCTGGATTTCACGTGCAGATGCCAGAATAACAAGCGTAGATTATTCAGATTATTTTTGACAAATATTTATTTATAGACTGTCAAAAGGTGTATTTATTTTTTAGTATAAAATGTTCGTATCGAATCTCCCTAAAGCTTGAATAATTTCCGAAAAAAATTTCTCAGTTTTTTTAAAGAAAATTGAACTTCGAAAAAATTTTCGGAAATTATTCAAGCTTTAGGGAGATTATAACTGAAAATATAAATGGGGTCATTTGTTGAATTTTTATTGGATAAATTAGAGTACCTAGTCATTTTTATTTTCAAAGTAGAAAATCACTAGTAAAATGTGAAGCGATTAAGCATATCAGTACAGTAATCCTAATAAACATAGATGAACTTAAAAAACTGATTTTATTTGACATGCTTGTCTTATCTATTTTGAAAGATACAGCTTCATTTGACATATATGTTCAAGCATTATGCAGAATTTAATTGATTCAAATGGAGCATTGAAACCTTGGCATTTGTGCAAAAAATATTCCATGATAGAAGCGAATACACTTGAAGTCTTAATCAAGCTTCTCAAATGAAAAAAAAAACAATAATAGGAAAAGAAAACAACAAAAAATTTCTCTCGATGTTTAGGAGACTTTTTGCAGACCAGAACCGCACCATCAGTTATGACGCTATTAGTAATAAAAATACCTCTGTTATCTGATCAAGGCGACGCGAATACGTGTGAGATTACCTTACACAATAATTGAGAATTACGTGACGCTACTCATTCAAACAGTGTATAGCCAAAACAAAGGGTGTTTCTAATCTTTGGCCAAAATATGAATTTTATTCAAGTGATATTTATATATTTGCTCATTTAACGAAAGCAGTCTTTTATGAATGCATCATAATTAAAATCATAAATCAATATAAGTTTTAGAGGTTATGTTAAGTTTTAATACGTCACCCATAAAGATTCATTCAAATTAACGTCAAATGTGTCCACGTATTTGACATAGAACAAAATATACGCCTTATATATAGATATACAAACGTACTCATGAAATGACAAGATCATAACCTAATTTTCGTTAACTGAATTCTTAAACGTCAGAATTTAAAAGTCTGAAAATAATCACCAACATAACCTGTAAAAATTATCTGTATGATTTTGATTGTAAACTTCATATAGAAGACTACGCTGCTTTTGTTAAATGAGCAAAATATATCTAAATATCACTTAAATAAAAGCAAAACAATGTTCGAATGAGTAGAGTCACTGAATGTTCCTATATTGTGTATGGTAATCTCCCACGAGTCCGCGGCGGCCTAGATCAAATTTTGGATTGAACAACTTACCTTAAGATCCAAAGGATCACCGACAATTTGTTTGTTAATGATTATAAGGGAATGGCAAGAGACAAGACCATAGACGAAAGTGTTGTAGGGAAGGCTTTCAACATTATTGATGGGAGACTTGAATCTTTTACCCTCTACAGGCACAACACACATCAAGTCCAGTCCATCTTCAGTCAACGTTCCAGTCTGAAATAATAAGAACAATTGTTTTAATTTCCATTTCATAATGGAACGAATATCTGACAATCGTGATAATGCAACATGTGCCTACATAATATATGTTACATTCACTGAATGACGTGTTTGCGTGTCACGACGATTGAAAGCGAGTCGTGACATCCGCGCGAGAGCGAATTTGGCACATACGATTGTAAGATTCTTCCCTTTGCTCACGTGTAAGATATTTTTTACCCTACCTGCTTTGGAAATTCAATTTGAGAGAAAGATAAAACGGTTTACAGTACATGTTCCGAGAAAATAAAATTTGTTATACTATGATCCAACAGTTGTTTTCAATAGGTTATTTCAGTATAAACGAAATTACTTTTAAGACTGTTACATTATACCAGGCAATCTAAAAATCAAGATTATTTTATAAGTCAATCAAATAATTTAGTTGTAAAGTCACAGTTATTCAATTCGTGTTCATTGATTTCAAAACGCCCGCAAGATCTCTGACGTCACAACAGGAAAATTTTGCAACGCAGCTAGAATTTGAAGTGCACAAAATAGTTCAAATGAACGAAAGAAAACGAATAACAAACTGAGGTTATAATCAATTGTCATTTTGTTTTCAGATTATATTGCTTTTCTAATATTATTGTTATAAGTTATAATTATTTAACAAAAATTGATCTAGGATTTTCTAAGGCTGACAATGATAATTTGCCATTAGTGAACAGCGAGATAATAAATATTTTTTTTTGTATTGAATATTCAGTTTTGCAGTTCGCAATATTAAAACAAAGAAGTAAGTATTAGGCATTGTAGTAAATTGTATTTGTTTAGTGTGAAATCCAAGTGTATACACTCGATTTGGATTGAATAGAGTGTGTACCACATTTTTATGATGATGATTCTGTAGGTTACGTACAGGTCAAATGGGTAAATAATATCTGCACAGTTCGCGGAAGAATAACTCCAGAACACAAAATCACCAAAACACTATAACGTAGAAGTTGTTATTGTTGAAACTCCTGGACTTCGCAAACTTTATAAACCATGTTGTAACATATTAAAACAATGATCTTGAATAAAATACAATTTCCAGTTGTAAACAAAGTGATGAGCGAAATTAAAACCTTCCAATAAATTTGACATGGACACTTTTTTGAAATTAGAGTAGATCTAAGGAAGGTCTGGTTAGTTCTCCTGTCTAATCTGAGGTCTACAGCAGTGTTGCAATTTATAAGAGTTTCGTAAACTATAACCATCTCTATTTTTCATATTTGAATAAAAAAGGATAACAAAGTTTTCTGTTGTGACATCATAACGGCTTAGTTTAATTTTTAATTCAATATATATTCATTATTAAGCAAAATTATGCAGTTTTGATAGATGTGAGACTTAAATTTATAATTATAGAACCAAAAAATACAATTTTTCAAAATTACTGAAATACCCCATTGATTGACATACTGACGTTAGGTTAGATGCATTCTTGTGGGACGTCATGTTTAAACTCACCTTATCGAAACAAACGCAATTAATGGAACCGGAAACGTTGATGCTTCGTGGTGATATGCAGAAGATTTGGTTATTCTTTAAACGTTTCTGAGCATTCATTCGTCCAACAGTCATGGCAGCTGGCAGAGCAGGAGGAACTGTGATGGTGATTAAATCGAATGCCTCCAGGATGATTTCCCCCGTTTCAATGCCTTTAATGATCTGCACAAATAATATTTTATGGATTAAAGGGTGTGTCTCAATATATTGGTATTGTTTATCTTACTTACCTTTGTAACCAGGGTGTAGATAAAACCAGAGCAGGCAATTAAACCAAGTAGAGCAACAAACTTGTAGGAGTCCTTCTCGAAACGGAAATCCACAGGTGGGGGATAGAGAATGCTCCTCACCAAACTACCTGATTAAACCAAATTATCATTTGAGGAAGTATCAGTTAATGACAATTTTAAAATAATGATAACACAAGAAAAAATATAGATGGAAAACATGGTTGAATTTCCTTTGATGTTTTAGTTTGGGTTCTGTTGAACTTGAATACTGTTTGGAGAGAAAATTCTACTGCAAGGTTCTTTCGAAATTACTCGTTTCCATGTAAGTGTCAAATAATGATCAAGTTCGAGTCGTACTACTTTTGATTAATTAATTTTATTAATGTGTTAGGAATAATAATTTTAACGTGATTTGAATTTTAAATAATCCATACAAGATTTATGAATAAATAATATATAAATACCTTTAGCAGTTGTGAATCCCGTCCTTATGACCAAAGCGAGCACTTTTTCATTACCAAAATATCTAGTTTGAATGACCTGTGTGCCACAGAACAATGTGTGTCGAGCATGCTCCTTCGAATCGTATATTATACCAGGCGATGTCGGAAATCCAGTTTTCGTAACAGGCACTGATTCACCTGCAAATACATAACATTTGTTAAATTCTTACTTCCATCAAAGGCACAGTACTGTGCAAACAGTAATCTTCTATCTTCAATGAACAACGAGAAACTCAGCAATATAATCGAAATTTGTAAACACTTTATATATAAATAATTTTTACAAAAAATTGGACCGACGTTATTAGTTGGTGCACTGAGAAATACAAAAGAATATGAATTCTATTGGTGCTGTTACTTTTTGAGTTGTGCAGTTGCAGTTAGATTGATAACTTTTGGCATCAACTTCGCAAGTACCAGCACCAATAGAATTAATATTATTTTGTATTTTTTAGTAAACCAAATAATAACGTCGGTCCAATTTTTTTGTAAAAAATATTTATTTCACACATTTGAGTGTAACATTGGTCACCAAAATCGTTGAACGTTCACTAATACCAAGGAAGATAGTGCTTATTACCAACGTAGATATATTCTTTGCTTGTATGTGTTATTATAATGTAGTGATCCAGAACATCGTGGCGGAAATACGTAGAGTATTTTAAATTTAACCATTTCACCACCGCTATAACTCGAAAACCGTAATTCTAACACATGTTTAAGATTTTAACATCGCCGTAACTCGAAAACCGTAACTCTTTTGAAAAAATGTTAAATTTAAACGTTCCCGGATATCGTCCTATCTGAAATTATTCGAACCCTTCGGGGGTGTTTTTTGAAAGAAAGTAGATTTCGGATTTGAGTTTTTACGAATATGGGACCATTTCTCAAGTCTCGTCTCTCAAATGAATATCATCAAAATCGGACTACGTTTACTACATACAATGCACAAAAAAAATAGCAGATAGTCGGGATGTATACCTCCTCCGTTTGGGTTCGTCGGTCAAAAATAGCAAATTCTATAGATCCTATTACAGATAAGGTAAGGACCCTATTATGGTTATATGAATAAAATACATGCTTAGAGGTAGATGAAACCGGGCAGAAATAAAAATTGCATTCAAAAATAATAATGAAAGAGATACCCCACGGTGGGATTTTCTACCCTCTTTTATGATCCGTTATGGTAGATCTGCTTTTATGCCAACTTAAAGAGATGCTCTTTGTCGTAATAGATTATGATGACGACGTAGGTGTTATAATCTTTGGCAAACATCTGGTTACCCTGAAAGATTTAAGGAAAAAGGTTCTTAGACTGGTCATTGTATAACAACAAACCCCATGGAGGCAAAATATCTGGGCGTATATTCAGAAACACGTAAGTTACATAAGGGATAAAGTCTTTAAGAGTCTTCACGTATGCAGACAATAGTTAGACCAAACTACAGTAACTAAAAGAGAGATAGAAAAACGGTTAAAGGGCCTCGCTACCCAGGTGAAGTATAAAAGTTGATCCACATGATATAATACCCGACAACCCTTAGTAGGTGTATTACAGGTAGTGTTATGAACAGTAGCGATAGATAGCTGCAACATTTGATGCCACTATTACTCTTTTGGTTTTAGAAATATTTTTTAAAGAACATATATGCCTGGAATTCACTGTAGAATCGCGGATCATATTTTTTATCTTCAATAAAAAACTAATAAGAAAGTTTCAATTTTCAATACTATTATATTTTTGAAAAAAAAAACAAATCGGTTAAAACAACGTATCACGAAGACTACGTTTATGTACATTTCGTTTAATTTTTCTGGAACCATCATCAAGTTTGTTTTTTCATATGATTTAATCAATTATCTTGGTGATAGTTCTTTAGTTGGCTCCAGATTTTAGATCAATGAAAATGTTTAATAGATTCGTAAACAGATATTTCAAACTTTTCCGTGTAGACAAGAACCTGAACCTAATATTAATAATTTCTCTCTTTAAGCGAAAAACCCAGACGGAGAAGGTATACAATTCGACTGTCTGTTTTTACTTCCCTCAATAAGGGAAGTATTGTATTCATGTAAAAAATCGACCTCGAGATCTTTGCTGATATTTACGATTTGGGGTTCCTAGATCACGAAAATCATGGTATCTCAAGTCCGTCGGTCTGTATGTAGTCTGTTGGCGTTGTAGCTCAATAACGGCTTGACCTATCACAACCAGCGACGCAATGTAAGGGTTATCGTTAATCATATATACAGGGTGTCCAAAATATTGAGTGTCAATATAAGAACGGTAGAAGCGAAGAGGTTGTTTCCATGAGCAAAAAGATGTAAGTTATTCAGGTCGATAAAGATACATTCTCGAAGTGGGGTGGTTTGTCGAGGGAAGTCATAGGTAAAGGCTTTTACCAATTCTTTTTGTTTTTGTATTTAGTAAACGTACTCCGATGTTTTTTGATTCATTTGAAATACGAGACTTGAGAAATGGTCCCATATTCGTAAAAACTCAAATCCGAAATCTCTTTCCCTTAAAAAAAAACACCCCAGAAGGGGGAGAAGATTGGCAATTTTTCTCGAAAATATAAAATCTGAGGTTGTATAAAGACAGGACAATATCCGGAAACGTTTAAATTGAACATTTTTTCAAAAGAGTTACGGCAATGTTTAAATCTCAAACATGTATATTTTCGCTATGTGCAGGGGGCAATTTTTGGAGGGCACTACATGAAACAGCAGATTATTTTTATTATTATTTAAAATGAAAATTTTTCCTTACAAAAGAGTTACAATTTTCGAGTTACAGCGGTGGTAAAATGGTTAAATCTAAAATACTTATGCGTATTTCCGCCGAGATTTACGACATAATAACACGTACAAGCAAAGAATATACGTTGGTAATAGGTTACACACTATCTTTTTTGGTATTAGTGAACGTTCAACGATTTTCGTGACTAATGTTACACTCAAAAGTGTAAAACAAATATTTTTTACAAAAAATTGGACCGAAGTTATCAGTTGGTGCACTGAAAAATACAAAATAATATTAACTCTATTAGTGCTAGTACTTGTGAATTTGGTGCCGAAAGTTATCAATCTAACTGCAACTGTACAACTTCAAAAGTAACAGCACCAATAGAATTCATATTATTTTTTATTTTTCAGTGCACAAACTAATAACCTCGGTCCATTTTTTTGTAAAATATTTATTAATTTAATTAATATTTATTTTTTGTCGAATTCAATATTACCTCCATATGAAAAAACAAAGTTGATGATGATTCCAGAAGAATGAAACGTTGGAATTACAAGTTATGAATACAAAAGTATTCTACGAGAAAAGTTGTTCTAACAATGTCTTAATCGATTTGATTTTTTAAATGCATGATTTTATTTCTTTATTGCATTTAATAAATGCTCTGTATAGAGCATTGAGTTACCAACAGAATTATCCAAAACTTTCCGTTAACCGTTAATTTTGGACAGACACACTGTTTAGCAAGTGTTTGCAAGACCGCTATAATAACTGCCGTGGCCAATGCTATTATGTTAAACAATAATGTTATTAATATTTCAGGGCAAATATCTCACCAGTCAACATAGACTCGTTGAGAATACAATTTCCAGTTAGCAGTACAGCATCACAATGCATCGTGCAACCGTGCGACGGTATTTCAATTACATCTCCGGGCACTAGGAGCTCCGTTGAAACGGTTTCGAGTTCATATACCTCCTTGGGTCCATCCGGATTATCATTGGTCGTGCGTCGCATAACTTGACACACATCGCTGTCATGGCATGTAGATTGCAAATTCCTTTGGTTCTGAAAATATACCAATTTTACGTTGATACGTTTGATGTTTATTGATATTATTTTTCACGTGCTTAAAAGGCGTCATCTATCGGCACAGTCTCATATTTCTTTGAATCAAGTAATCATGACGTATTGGGTTTTCCATTAAGGACAATTGATCTTTGAGTTTATGACTATTTATATAAAACAATTTACTTGTGGCATATTATTTTATTTAGCATTCTATTTGAAAGAGAAGTCAAGTATATTACTATTCAACTCGTACAAGCAATGACTCAGCCGCCTAAATTGTGTTTATATCATTGACAATAATGGTTATGTAGGTTTTGAAAGCTTCAATCTCAAACGTTATTAACCGATTTCATGTGATTTATTATCATCACAAATGTATCAATTTTGTTTGTTGATGATTTTACGTCTGTAACCCTAGGGTCTACTTTCAACTGCGAATGTTACCATTAATCTTTTATCTTTAGTTGCAGAGTCAATTAAATCATGAACTGGAATCGCGGTGCAAAATTTGATACGCTTGGTTGAATCAAGGAATTGACTTTCTCGAGTTACCCTGAATACTTTCGCTGTTTTGACTAAGCTAATGATTTTTATGCGTTTTTCAATACTATAATTTTCCATTATTATTTGTTTAACAATCACCAAAAACATCAAAATCTGTCTGCTGTAGCTTCATCTACATGGCTGCTGTCACCTGTCAAAGTTTTAGGGCTTCTATTGGAAAAAACCTTAGACTATGAAAGAATGGGGACTCGAAACATCTATCACCTGCGCGTATTGGGTTTCATGACCAAATTATGAAGAAGACGCCATATTCAATATTCTCAGTGATTTATTATCGTAAGTTGTTCTACTTATGGCTGCAAAAGCTGCAGTGAACAATAGGAGCCAGAAATTATATTTAACAGGTAAAAAGCAATGTATAGTTGGCTTTCCTGGTTACAAAATTCAAATTTATTCTGTTATCAACATATTATTTGGTAAAATAATCATACTTCTAGTCAGTCCCAGTCCTATTCATTTAAAGTTGTATTTTTTGTTCATTATTCTATAATATTAGTTAGAAATCAAAACTTGAACTAGCTAATCGTACATAGGTTCTCCAGTGGCGTTGCACCTACATAACTATTTTATTTTAATAAAATGATATTTATTTCAACATAATAGATTTTCTGGCACTTTTCAGAGTTTAAAGAAATGTACATGTAATGTAAACATGTAAAATATTTGTTTTTCAGATTCGGTATCAAAGACGCCAACAGAGTTGTACTTTGGACTCAAAAATGACAGGACTGCTTGGGTAGTCACCCAAAATAACAAAATTAGCTCAAAGCACTTTATCATATTTGGGAAAAAACTCGCATGTTGATGCAGTACCTATAATTTTTGATCAATTGCTCATTTCATATTGTTGAGTAAATATATTGCAGGCCTTGTGACATGCCAATTATTGAAAAAAATGTGAAGAGAGTCAGTTATTTCTAAGTATATAAATATAAGATTACATTTTGTGATGAAAAGATATACTGAAGTAATGGATCCTGTATGAAATCACTTCAGTAAACTTGTATTATTTGAGGGACCATAATGTAAATTATAAGTAAGTTTCACAAATTGGAAAATAATTGAACGTGCTGAATCTCTTTTCCTGTTGTTATTTAATATTTCATATATTTGTTATTTCTATTTTATACGATTTGAACTCTATATTCTTGTTCTATTTAAATCATATTAGCTACAAACAATTATGTAATTGGAGGAATTACAAATAAATGTTTCCGTCTACCTATATGAATTTGAATTGAAATGTAAAAGGTATTGAAGTATTATGTGACAACATGTATTCCAACTTCAAAGAAGTCAAATGAAGGATAACATTCTTAAGTTGTTTTATTCACATTCAACGCCAATCTACACTTAGCCGCAAAAATAACGCACAACCAAAAATTATACACAATTTCAAAGTTAATTTTCTCGCGAACCGATAATTCGATTTCTGTAATTTTTTCTGTTCTGTTCTGGTATAAAAGTGTGTATTTTCTTTGATATTACAGATACCAGAGGAATTCAAAAAGAAAAATGTTTAAAAAACCAGAGGCTACATTATAATTTAATCAAACTTTCGTTGCTCTTATTAATGCTTATTAATGCTCACATTTAACGTTAAGACACTATTCTCAACTCTACACCCTGTATAAGTCTAAAACAGAAATCTGAATAAAAAATTATTTTACAGACAAATTGCCAAAGAAAAAAGCTATTGTTACGGAAAAAATATCGAAATCGAATTATCGGTTCGCGACAAAATCAATTTTGAAATTGAGCATAATTTTTGGTTGTGCGTTATTTTTGCGGCTGTGTATTTGGATAAATCTTGATGTATCTAACCGTTCTTATAAAATGTATATTTTAATTCAGTATGTTTAAAATCTACACCTTGAGGTAACTCAATGTAAATTCTGTTATTGATATAAAATTTCTTTTTAATAGATTCATATTAAATTCAGACGCTACGTGGGTTACGCCACTGGCGAACCCGTTTCGGTGACAAATTGCCTCATTTTCGGCTGCATCGTTACGAGTCCCCTCTCTTTTCTAGTTTAAGGAAATAAACTACTTCAAGCAGATCAATGCCATTAACAAATAATTTGACCAAATGTGTTTCCATAAGATTCAAGGAGCGAACATTCTGATAAAAAAATGGATCTAGTCAATACTTCTCTTTGAAAAGTAGTTGTTTTACATCAAAGAAAGCCAAAACTTATATCCAGTTTATACTTAAGAACATGATTATAATATATTTTTAATTATAATATGGTTGCCTTTTGACATAATAAGAATAAATAATTCGTGACAAATATTGTTTCTAGTCGTGTGACGTAATTAAAATTTGGACGTGACAATAGTTTAAAAAGCTTCAAGCTAATTTAACTGATGTGGGATTTCAAGGGCTTCTTTCATAAAAATAAATTGCAAGATGTATCCAAATAGAAAAAATATTACTTCTTTCTCCAAAAATGATTTTTTACCTGTCTAGTTTGAAGGACTGTTGTAACTATAGCATACGCCGCTATAAGCATAATGGCAGCTGCATAATAATAGTAATTATCACAAAACCACAGAATGAAGCTGAGCAATTGGAAGATATAGAATGGATTAAGTACTTCAAGGCATAGTAATGTTAAAATTGACTGCATAGGAACTAGAATCTTGTTCGGACCATACACCATCAATCTAAAACAATGTTATGTATTATTTCTATGACAAAATTAAATACATATCAAGATTAATAGATAAAAAAATGAATACATATTATGTCATGCCAGAATTATCTGTGGTAATTAAGTAAGATATTGATAAAATCAGTAAAAATGATCAATTGGTTATTCAAGTACTTATCGTAAACTACTAGTTAATCTTTTTGTGTATCAAATATAAAAATTTTTTTCTTTGATGAAACGTATTTACTGATAGATTTTCACGTATTAATACCTGAATTGAATACTGTTTCGCATGAGAAAAAACATACCGCATAAAATGTTCTGTCGATGACAATCCTTTATTTTTATGGAAAACTTCACTGGATACTCCTGTGTCTAATCCACAAAGCTTTATGAATTCCTGTTTCTCGCTATCCCATATATATGTAACTTTTTTACAGTTGAAAAGCAACAGCCTGTAAAAAGATATAATTACAAAATCAGTTATGAGATTACTGTGTCAAGTGTTTTATTTATTAGTGACTTAATAACTTTTAGAAATAATTATATGCATAGTCAAAAATTGAAAATTCATACGATAAGTTTATCTATATAATAGAAAAGGTCATATTATTTTCTTATCGTTGTTTCGAAAATAGAACGAAATACCTACTATACTGGGTGACATTCAAAATGCAATATGTATTATATTTTTTTATTATATTCTTGATAAATAAAAGGGCTTATGTCATGATACAAGAAACATAGTATCATGGTGTGTAGTATATCAAATGATCAAAGTTTCATTGATATTTGCCTGGAATTTTAATAATCATGATTCGGAGCCCCTCATAAGTTATTACATCTTCTGCCTATCTTGTCCCATGTATGTTCAATAATAGGTGAAGGATCAGAATACCCAGACCGAAGAAGTTTGGTAGTGACTGCTGATGTATGAGGTCTGGCATAATCCTGTTGCAAAATTGGGTTTTGTAGTTGCTAGTTGCTCAAGATAATGGAAGATATGGAGACCTGCTTCCATAATGAGCTAGGAACACATTCAATTAATTTGAATCAAAGAAATCTGAATATAAATTGGTTCAACCGTTTGGGAGTTGCGTTGCCTCAAACAGACAGGCAGATACTCACGTTAGACTTAATCGAAGAAAAACTAGAACCAAGAACACTCTCGATCAACTCACCTTTCAAACAAAAAAAACTAAATTAGAATTGGATAATTTGTTTGGGAGCAACGATACCACAGACAAAGAGACAGATACCTATAATAAACTCAAATGGTTAGAAAACACTCTAGACTGTTTGGGAGCTACGATGCACACCTGAAATGTATGCCCCCTCTTTGTTTTCTTTGGAGGTTAAAAAAATCCCACGACCGATTGGATCAACATTTTTAACAGTTGTCCAACATATTATTTGCCAAAGATTCCTTGTGTTCTACTGGGTCTTGCATTTTAATCTCACACAGTATATTTTCATGAATAAAAGTATTCTCTTACCTATCGACCTCCCTGAATTCTCCATTTTCGAAATGAACTGACAAAGCCGGTCGACCATCACTTATCGAAATGCGATGGTGATTTAGAAGATTATCTTCACGCTCTAATTTCGCTACACTTTCGGGTGTTAAAACATCCAATGATTCCACATGGTAGATTTTATGTTTTCCATTGAACACTTCCTAAAATAATTATTGAGCTTTACTAATATAGTCAAATGCTTACATCCTGTTAAAGGTTTCTTACAGTAATAAGGAGTTTCTCAGCTTCTTCAATTCGACATTTCGTGCATACAGCCAAAAGGTAGAGATGTGGAATCCAGTGAAATACTAATCTGAGCACACCTACTGTCACAAAGATGAAGAAATAAGTGACAAACATCTTGAATTTGTTTCTCCTGTAGCAACAGACCAACATCTCATCATCTTGCCCTCTATTAAGGTGCATTGTGAACTCATCCGATTTTGGTCCTGCAAAACAAAAGGTAAACGTTGAAGAATATACAAAATTCATCACAAATAATAAATTCCATACCAAAAACATTATGGCACTTGAAATAAATGAAAGCGTATATGTTACACATTTTATTTCCTTATGCATAGGTACTACAAAAAGCATCTATAAACTGTATTGCATGCTATCATACAATCAAATGACATAAGAATATTATGTTTATAGGAATAGCAACAAGGTTCTAGAGATATCTCTTAAGATGAACATTATTATTATTTTACTTAAAACGGTATTATCAAAAGTTGAAAGTATAAATAGCTAATGTTAAGAGGTCAATCAGTGAATCCTTTTCCAAAATATCATCATTCAATAGAAGTAAATTCAAGAAAATAGTGTTGGATAATTATTATAGAGGTTATATTATATGTCTTGATACTAAGGTGAGTAAATATATGTCAATAGTTAATATAAAAAAATTGTCAATTGTTCAGTCATTCAAAATATGTTCTTATTTCTTCTTATCTTATATCTGAATAAGCCCAAATAATAAAAATATTCACGACAGAACTTCAATTGCATCCAAATGTTTTCAAATAACGACTCTTGATATTCATTATTTTCTTTTTGTCTTTCTCTTATGTCATAAAAATGGACCATATATAAAACAGTTTTATTATCACATTTCGCTCAAATTTTGTCAAAAATTATATTCATATTAAACTCAACATAAACTTACATTATATCTCTTTGATTCTAGATCACTTTTAATTGATCAATATTGTTTTGTTACACACCTGAGTGACTGATAATAATGTAGGTATATTATATTGCAGACCTGGAGATATGAATGAGATTGCACATTAATTAATGTACTATGACTTAAGGCTCGGTATGTAGTACAGCCAAGGAGAACTGGTCAATGATTTTCTCGTTTTTTAATGTCCCTTTTAGAGTGACATTAGTAAGTAAATAGTAATTATAATTGAGGAGTAGACGAGTACAACATACACATGAATAAAAGTAAATTAATAAAAGAACAAGAAAGACTAACAATGCACATGTAGAAGTAGAACCATCGAAAACAAAACAATTGAATACAATTGAAGACCTAATAATTAATACTAGTATACCTAATTCATTTTCGTTAACCAATTCAATGAAAAAAATATTTATAGACTACACAGAATGATTCATACTTTTATGCTGATTAATTTTTTTCCCGTTTTTTTTTAGAGTAAATTCGATCAAATTTTGGGGTTAAAAGAAACAGTTAAAAAAAATTTATTGTTTTGATTGAAATTGTCGACATTATATGATACATTTTTTTACAATACTAGGACCTACGTTATAAGTTGGTGCAGTGAAAAATACAAAATAAATTCTAGTTAATTTTAATGTGCAGTTATAAGTAGATTGAATACTTGTGGCGCCAAAGTCAATACTACCAGCAGTAGAATTATTAATATGTTAATATTATTTTGTACTTTTCAGTGCATAAACTAATAAATTCGGACCTAGTTTTTGTAAAAGAAATATTTCACAGTATAGTATGTCATCAAAATCGTTAAATGTACAGTGACATTCGGAGATTTGGGAACATATATGTAATCCTCCGATTAGGAAGCATTAGCATAGAGAATAAAAATTGAGTTACTTTCTTATATTTTACAATATTTTTAGCTACACAATTTGATAATGTTAAGAAGACAGGAAGAGTTCCAATCAGAAGATTGATATTTCAAGACCTAAAAAGGGTTGCCCTCAATTAGGAATGTCACGAATATTCGGCCATACTGTAACCAGAATCTGACAATAAAGAACAAATCAGCTGGTCAAAAAGGCGCCTGCCTATGTAAGTTTAGAAGAAATGAAATCATCCATCTGATGGTTTATTAAATTAATTACCTATTATATCTTTCAGAAGAAGGAAAGAAATACGTATCTCTAAAATATTCCAGTAATAGAGGTAGATTAGAATTTTGAAATTATTGAAATATTTTTCTCTGTGTTTTAAAAATGTATAAGAAGAACTGTTGACATCATTCTTCTTTAGTCCTATAAAGCGTGTCAACGAATCTATTAGACAAGTCATAACTTCTAGAATATTAAGGTAAGTACAGACCGGGTAACATTCGGCCAAAATGTATCCCATCCACTCGCAACAAGTTGGCAGATGTTGGGCGGCATGACATCAAATAATTTTTTTGTGTGTTGTTTGTATTTTGTGTTTTCAATCTGAAATGGAAAACATCGCTCTTCTAGACTATGCTGTCCACAAGAAAAGTCGAACAGCATAGTCATAGCATAGTGAGGTTGACTTTCGCTACTGTTATTTTCTACAGTTCTACGTTATATTATCTTCATAAAAAATGCGCATATTATATACAGGGTGGCGGTTTAAAAATGAAACAGAGGAGTTTTCGGGTCTTTTTAGCATGTTTTTCGAAAAACACTTGGGGGGACAACCAATTTTGGTTTAGACGAGCGAAACTGTTGGCCACATGTATCCGGCGGAGTTATCATGTACCTAACTAGCAAGTGCAACGCGACTGCGACTATCGCACAATCGTCGCTGTCAACGTGTGTAAACTTAGCACAACCAATTGAACGGAAATTAAAACTGATTGCACAGAAATTTGCCGTAAATTAGCCGTAAATATGCCGTGACAAAAAAACATGTACCGCTCTTCATTTTTTTTAATCGATGGTTGTGCGAAGTCTACTTAAACTTAGCACAGTCAACGCCATATCTTCTTTGGGAATCACGATAGACACTCTGCAATGCGACCATAATTTGCCGTAACTTAGCCGTAAATATGCCTTGACAAAAAATATTTACCGCTCTTCAATTTTTTTAATAGATGGTTGTGCTAAGTCTACGTAAACTTAACACAACCAACGCCTTCTTCTTCACTTACCTTTATCTTCAAAAAAAATAATTAGCACTTAGGAATTTACAATGGGAAAGTTCGTGATCAAAAGTAAGGAGTATAAAAAAAGATTTCTGACCGGAAACGTTATTATGCTTGTTGAGAAACCAGAAACATCACAAATCATAAGTTACAAACTCTTTATTGTCACAAATTTACAACTGAACGTATTAAATTCAAGAGTCTCATACATGAAAATATATTGGTGTTCTACAAGGGTTGACAATCTATGAAAAAGTTCTTATGAATAATCTAGCATTAGAAAATAAATAAAAACGTAAAATTTATATCTTAGAAAATGTGTCCATTCTATCTTATTCAAACGTAGGACATTTCACGTACCTACACCAAGAGACTAACACTCAATCGGATCTTCTCTGATATTTTGTGAGCTTTCACTTCACAAATCATGAGTTACACAAACAAAATGTCAAAACCTTGGATATAATACATGTTTTCAGAAGATTCTTCTATTTATATATTCAGTTAGTTCGCGAATAGTTGAAACTACCATGAAAATATAAATAGAAAAATATTCTTCAGTGTGTTCTCATTAATGGTGTTAAAAGTTCTTACAGCTTAGTTACTTGTGGAGTCCCTCAAGGTTCAATTTTGGGTCCATTATTATTTAATGCCTATATTAATGGGTTATTGAATCTTAATTTACCGGGTGTTATTGTATCTTTTGCGGATGACACAGTCATTATTTGTAGTGGTGAGAGTTGGGATGAAGTTACAGCCAATGCCAAACATTCTTTAAAAATTATAAGGAAATGGTTTAATTATCCCAAAGTGTCTTTAAATATGTCAAAATCCAGTGTTTTATATGTGTCTCTATATGCGGATAAGCTCCCTGTTACAGACGGACTCACAATACATGATGATGTTTGTTATAATAACTTAAACTGTGGATGTGATAAAATAAAAAGGGTAAATGAAGTTAAATACCTTGGTGTTATACTAGATGAAAATTGGAATTGGAAGAAAAATATTTTTAGTATTATACCATGCTTTGTTCTGTAGCGTCCTATTTTATGGAATTATTTGTTGGGGTTCAGCTTATTCAAATACATTAGGGCCGATAGTAAGAATACAAAAGCGTGCTATCAAAATTTTAACTTTTGGTAAACAACACAACCTTTTTAGTGAGACACGATTGCTGAACATTAATCAAAAATATATTTTGGAAGCACTAATAAATAATTCTTGTAATCTACGGGAAGAGTATACTATTGCTGAAGCATGTTTATTTTCTAGACACAAATCGCTTACAGTAAGTAAAACTAAATTAAATATTGGTCAAAAAACTAGTTTATATCGATCCAAACTTGTCTACAATAGATTAGATAACAATCTAAAAAAATTAAACTTCTCTAGAGGGCGTATTAAATTTCATATTAAGAGTTGGATTTTAAATAATTTGAAGTTATATTATACATAGATATTGTTATATTACTTAAAAAATCTTTTTTAATATTTAATACTTCCTATATCATGTGTCTTTCTTTACATTTGTAGTTGTATTTATAGTTTTGTTGCATTTTAATTTTATTATTTGTTTATTTATTGTATATTAATATGTAGATTTAGATTATGTTAAGCTTGTAGATTTTAATACATTATTAAGTTCAGGTCTACACACAGATGCTATTTGCATCTCGGTAGGGGATTGTTGGACTTTATTAAGTCAGACAATCTATTAGCATACTATTTTTTAATCAAGATTTGTATGTTAATCTGAATAAAGATTATTATTATTAAAAAAAAAAAAACTGTTCTAATGCATAGACATAATATTGTCTAGACTACGCCTAACGATTACAAGCTGTTGTCAAGATGGTATGCAACCCAAACATCATGGAGGGACAAAAAGTACCCCGCGGAAGATATTTCTGTGTTATAAAATTCACCTTACACTCTATTTGCTGACTTGTCGTACTTAAATAAACTAGACATCGTCTATTAAACTCTCTTTCAATCACAGTTTTAGACCGATTAGTTGAATTTTTTCCTCCTAATTATTACCTAATAAATAAATATGGGGAAATCGTGTTCAAAGTACAACTGCATCTCTCGATTTGCAGCAGATAATCCTGTCTCTTTTCATAGGTAGGTAGTACATAGAATACTTAAAAATAATGTGAGAAAAATCCTAATCAACTGTGTTCAAAAGTACAATCTACAAGCTGCTGAAAAAGAATTACATATTAGGTAATATGTATCTGAAAAAGTACTGGAATTGGTAATTTAGCTTTTTTGAGCGTAACTATCTTAACTACAGTTATTTCGGGGAAGTTTGTTGCACGCATAATGAATCACCCTGCGATTTTAATTAAGTTTATTAATGCACCACTATTGCACTATTTCCGTTAAAGTTGAGTATTTTTTTCAATCGGAACAAAAACATAAACTGTAGTCCAGTTCGAAAAGTGTCGAATTGAAAAAAAAATATAATTGAGACCTTTTTTTTATTTTTCACCAAAAGTTGAAATTTCCGATACCATAAATGAAAAATATCTCGGTATTTTTTTCAAAAGGGTGGAGTTTTTCCGGCAAATTATAGTCGCATTGCCGAGTGTCTATCGTGATTCCCAAAGAAGATATGGCGTTGGTTGTGCTCAGTTTACGTAGACTTAGCACAACCATCGATTTAAAAAAAAATTGAAGAGCGGCAATTTTTACGGCAAATTGCTGTGCAATCAGTTTTTATTTCCGTTTAAATGGTTGTGCTTTTTAAGTTTACACACGTTCTCTGTCAAAACGTCGATTTGATAGTGTTGTCGCTCCGTCAGTATGGGGCTTAAACTTATGCTCGACTACAAAGTATTAAAGTGTGGTTAATTGTATGTATTTGTTTGTGAATAATAAATTAATTTCAATCATGTTCCCAATGAAATTGCTATTTTCTCTTTTTATATCCAATATTTTATTATAGACAGCGCCTAATAGACTGTGGTAAAACTGAGACAACAACGCGATTGCAACTGGTTGCTAAATTTTAAATTTTTACAAACAAATAAGTGGTCAACATATGTCAACAGGTTGACCAAATTTTGTTGTTTGCTCTCCTTTAGGTATGTTAAAATGAGATTTTGATATATCATTCTGATCCAGAATTGTCTCTGAAATCCCAAAAAAAACTAGAATATCACAGGGTGTTCCGTTTAAAAAGTCAAAACCAAAGCCATTTCCGGAAGTGACCGGAATGTGTTAAATATGCGTAAACTCCCCTCTTCGCATACAATCTACCTATAAAAAATTAATTTAGATAGACCAAATATTCTGGGAATTAAGTAGAACTTGTCTAATAGATTCGTTGAAAACCTGCATAGTTTCAATCGAAAAATGTGAAATATATAGTCAAATAATGTTGCGAATAGGCAAGCAATTTCATATAGACAAAAAATTTGTTGCCATTTAATCAAATCTTGATTAGGTGTTGAAAACCATTATCGATTTCAGGGAAACGCCTTAGGTTATTAATTTGTATAAAAATCTACTGACTCAGTAATCTAAACAATAAACGTAGAAAAATCTAGAAGTAAACAAAAATATACATGCAGTATAAGTGATACCTACGTCATCATTTATATGAAAAAAGTATTTATTTATTTAAAATTATAAGATATCAATTCAAACTTGGGCAAAAGAGTTTCTGCTTTTGATTTTTATGTATTTATTCCACGGATGATTTCTCAAAGCTTCGTCAAAACTCTTATCTAAGACTTGTTAGAATTTGGATTTTTCTAACTCAGTGATCACGTTTAATACAAAAGTAGCTAGTGGAATATCACCATTGAAGAGAAGTTAGACTACCTACTTTTTGTAGGATAAATATTCTTCAATACTTTAAGATCCTAAAAGGCACCAAAACCTATGATGCGGAAGTTTTAAAGAATCTTTTTTGAGAAACTGTAATATTTACAAAAAATATGATTAAGTAAATTACTCCTCAATCCTAGCATTACAAATTATCTTGTTTGATCGAATCCTCAAATATAATAAACATAGATAGGACATAGGTATAACGAAAATTTCTCAGTATAATTGTGAAAATCTATTTCCAATATTTCTAGTTATCACTAAGCTATATATTTCATCAGACGATATACATATTTGCTTCTCCAAAACTTTTATCTTATTTACGATTTCAAGAATGCAAAAACAAAAAATCAACGTAGATACCTACTACTTTTTTAGACTGGCTGCCTTCCAAATAAATGCCTAAATAAAAACGAGAATTTTCTAGTACTGGTAAAAACAGATGCTTAATATTTTGGAATCGAACTTTGACAGATTGGCTTGATGCCATACTAATCTGACTAATCTCATTCATGAGTATTTTCAATGAATACCAACTTAAATAAATATTCATAATATTAACAAACAAATAACAATATTGGGGGTGACATTCTGAATTATGATTTGTAAAAAAGAAAAGTTGTAGTAATCATTCGTTTTTTCACTGTATAAAACTACCTATGTATCGGGAAATTCCATCTTACCTCTAAGCAGTCCCTCATTTTGCTCTTGAATTTTTATATCCTGAGTGTTGGTACCGCACAATTTAGCGAACATATTTAAACCCATTATCTAACCGTTTCTCTAACTATTACGAAAAGCTACTTAATATTTTATCAAGTCTTTCGGTACGTGAATGAAAAATAAATTAATCGAGTAAATGTAAGAGATAAGCTTTAATATCAAAACCGATAAAAGTATTTTCTCCTTTATTATTGTCTATCACTGGTAAAAGTTTCTTTTTTCTGCTAGATCACACACAGACAACTTATTTCTTCTATATTTCTTTCACATTCTAAAAAAAATCTTCTTTCTCACGAATTTTCCAAACATGGGACCTAAAAAAGAACGTAACATATTTTGCATTCTCGTATCCAGAGAATTTGTCTCGAGAGTGTCTATATAACCAGAAATTCCACATTATTAATAATTAAACTATAATGATTGATCTAGATATATTCAAATTATAAATTGAATATTTATTAATTTGACATTAATAAGATCGAACTTCATAACTCACACCGTGAACAGAGCCTATGAAGTAATTTTTTTTAGATTGCTCCATAATTTTTTTTTAAGTTTCAGAAATTTTCTGAGAAGTACCTAGCAGTAATTGCGGAATAACAAAACATGTATTCTTATTAAAATAAGACAAAAAAATAATTCGATATCCAATTTCAGTGGATTGTTTATTAGGTGTAAGAAACATTCTCTTGGTAAATGAATATTAATGAATTAGGTAACGAATTAAAAAAAATTGAAGATTAGCTCCCCATATTAATAAATACAAGTGCACTATTAAACCGTTTCAAAATAATACCTTAGGCATTAAGAGCTTCCACGAGTGATCCAATATTTCCTGGAAATAACAAATCTACTCAACGGGAACAGAGTATATTTTAAGTTATTGTTCTACAGGGTTCTGAATTTTTCAATGTAGAAAAGGCCACTAATGAGCTACCGTTGTATGATATTGTTAATGACATTATAGGCAATCAATAAAGACCATGTTTATGGAGAACAAGAATGAAATAGATAGACCTACTCAAAAAGTACCAGAACCAATACCGGAAATATCTGGTTATCATTAGGTGCTCTCAAAATAATCTAGATATGGTATCTTATATCCAGAAGTTTTACTCACATTAATTATCAATAACAGAATCAATCTGGGAAGAGAGGATATCAAGTCAGTGTCATATATCCATGGTGAAGACTCTTCCTGAACATATGTCAGTCTCCTGGATCGTTCTTTGCTCGATATCCAATGCTAGAAGTTACAAATGCCGATTCGACATTGTGCATCTTATTTGTGCAAATCCCACTGATTTTGTTCAAATTTATTCCACAAAATTTCATATATCTGCAGTAATCACTCGTATACATAATAATAAGCTTATGACACATTTATCAAGAGGAACAGAGATATTCAAGCAATAAATTTGTATCGAATTAACACTAATCCTAGGAATTGTTACTATTGTTCAAATGGAGCACCACACGTCACAATTCTGGGTACGAAAAACGAAATGTTATTTTAACCTCACTTTTCTCTGTTTGGAGAATTCAAAAGTACATTTGAAACTTACTAACAGTCTTAGGACTTCTAATAATCTGTTTTAACGTTAAACCCTTATAGATCTTCATTTTAAAGCAAGTAAATTACACAATCACGAGATACACAGTGAAACGTGGAAAACTTGACATAAGATCTAGTGATCCCGGAAATTTTACATTCAATTATTTTTCCACTTTTTCTATTTTAACCGCGTTTTCAAACGTCGCATAGATGATATTATTTTCTTTGTAGATGTGAATGCAAATTTAATTTAATTCACTTGAACAGCACAAAATATGTCGATGAACTATAGGCAAACGCCCAGGGAAATAATTCAGCGACTGGTGGCCGGTGGCAGATGGCAGAATATAAAATCGTGAACGTGAATCGTGAATTGCTCACGGCTCAATTTTGTTTTTTCGCGCATGTTGAGTCATTCGGCTTGTGCGCTTCTGCAAAATTTAGGGAGTGGGAGGCAGTCGTCATCCTTATTTTGTTTTTTCAAGCCTAGCCTAGAAGGAAATTCCAATAGCTCTAGGCTATTACGTTTTGGTGTATTATTAGTTGCATAGTATCACCATAGCTTGTTAGATTATTTTAGGTAAGCTATTTGTTTTCTCTGGGTAAGCTATAATTAATAGTTAGTTCACAGCATAAGAAAAAATACCTATGCTGTGGTTAGTTGTTAGTTACAGACTATGGACACCATGGTGCTGTTGAGCGTTGTGCTCACTCTATATAATTTTATATTATACAACTACAACTCACATAGAATAGGTACGTTATTTTGATAGAAAATTATAGACAATTCAAAATTTAAACTAAAATGAGTTGCGCGTTGCGCTAGTGACTAAACCAGAGTTTAGTTGGGGGAAAGATTAGGATTTAGTAGAATGTGAATCCACACTACTTATTTATAATGTACTTATACATGTAAAATATTATTTGATATATGACAATACCTAGATACCTATATTGTGCATAACATTGTAACAAAGGGTAGTTATTATAAACAGAGCGAATATAATGAAAATATATTTTACAAAAAAATAAACCGACGTTATTAGTTGGTGCACTGAAAAGTATAAAATAATATTAATTCTATTGGTGCTGGTAGTTTTGGCGTTGAGCAGTTGCAGTTAGATTGATTACTTTTGACAACAACTTCACAAGTACCAGCACCAATAGAATTAATATTATTTTATACTTTTCAGTGCACCAACTAATAACGTCGGTCCCATTTTTTTTTTAAATATTTATTTCACACTTTTGAGTGTAACATTAGTCACGAAAATCGTTGAACCTTCACTAATAGCAATGTACTTATGAGATCTCAAGCACCGCTGCGGAAATACGCTTAAGTATTTTATATGTTACCATTTTAACACCGATTTAACTCGAAAACTGTAACTCTAAGGAAAAAATGTTCATTGCAAATGTTGCTATAAATAATTATGTCTTTCTTGTAGTATCGAAAGATTTTCAATTTTCAAAAGAAATCGCCCTGTCTACATAGCAAAAATGAGAAACTTACATGCCTCTATCTCGAAAATCGTAACTCTTTTGAAAAAATGTTCAATTTAAACGTTTCCAGATATTGTCCTATCTTTAATTATACCAACTCAGATTTTCGATTTTCGAGAAAATTTGCCCCTTCCACCCCTTCGGGGGCGGTTTTCAGAGAAAAGGGGATTTTGGATTTGCGTTTTTATGAATCTGGGACCATTTCTCAATCCTCCTCTTTCAATGAATCAAAAATCATCAAAATACTATATAACACAAGTACCATCACCAATAGAATTAATATTATTTTATACTTTTCAGTGCATCAATTAATAACGTCGGTCCAATTTTTTGTAAAAAATATTTATTTCACACTTTTGAGTGTACCTAACATTAGTCACCAAAATCATTGAACGTTCACTAATACCAATGAAGATAGTACTTATCCTATTACCCACGTATATTCTTTGCTTGTAGTTGTTATTATTGAGATCTCAACGCATCGCTGCGGAAATACGCTTGAGTATTTCATATGTTACCATTTTAACACCGATTTAACTCGAAAACCGTAACTGAAAGAAATTGCCCTCTCCTCATAGCAAAAATACATATATAACATGCGTCTATCTCGAAAACCGTAACACTTTTGAAAAAATGTTCAATTTAAACGTTTCCGGATATTGTCCTATCTTTAATTATACCAACTCAGATTTTCGATTTTCGAGAAAATTCGCCCCCACCACCCCTTCGGGGGCGGTTTTTGGAGGAAAGGAGATTTCGGATTTGCGTTTTTATGAATATGGGACCATTTCTCAAGTCTCCCCTTTTAAATGAATCCAAAATCATCAAAATCGGAGCTCGTTTAATACATAAAAGGCACGCACGAACCAAAAAAATTAAAAAATAAAGCAGACAGTCGAATTGTATACCTCCTCCGTTCGGGGTTCGTCGGTCAAAAATAAAATTCACCGACTCTGGGTAAATGGGCAAGCAGTCCAGCCTTGGACGTATGTTTTCTCTGGTTCCCAACCAAATTAAGAAGAAGAAGAAGGTATAAATGTCAAAGAAGGTATGGTATATGGTATTGATACTGTAGTATTGGCGATTTTGTTTTCTTATCATCATGTTGATATGTTATACATAATTGTGAATGGAATTTTAGCTTATCTAATGGTATAAGAAATAAATTTGGCACCCATAAGAGAAACAAAAATTATATGGCACATCATCGAAAATTAAAAACAGAATACCTATTTCACGTCCCTAAAGCTAGCAGAGCTAAGTGAGCATGAGCAGAATCTAAAATATGTACTTGGTGCTTGTAGCGCACATTAGGTGCTAATTAAATGCTGTATTCCGAAATTAATTACTTTTATAAATTTTTGGGAAATGGGTGCTTTGCTAGTTAAAGCTAGCACAGCAACCTTTAAAAATCGACATTCTTTCTATTTTCAGACATTTTTCAAAAAAATATAGGAGCAATTTGTTACTTAATTAGCCCTACAAGCACTAGGAAATAATTTCTCAAAAAGCTAGCAAAGCAGTCATTTTCCAGAAAACTATATTAGCATTTAATTTTTAATTTCAGAATACAGTACCTAATGTGCGCTACAAGCACCAAACGTGTATTTTGGATTCTGCTCAATTTGTTCTGCTAGCTTTAGGGACGTGAATATTTCTAACAATCCCATCAACTTTGTTTTTAAAAACTATTGAGACAACTGTAACTGTGATGCATGTTAGGAAGAACCTTATAATACGTAGAAATCTATTTTTATTAGCTTGATACGAAACCTTTCTAATAACTCAAGCTCAAACATGACACTCTCTGAGCCTGATTTTTTAAACCATAACTTGGAAATAGAAAAATACATTACCAAATTATATAGAAAGTCGGCCAAAACCCAAAGCAACCCGCATTTATCCCCGGTGTCTATTTTTAAAATATTTAGGTAGATAGGTACCCTTTAAAAGTTTGACAGCTGGACATTATATGCAAATATCAACAATCAATGAGTGAAGATTTGGAATTAGTTACATTTATAAATTGACTTTGATATCTAATTATATTAAACGAGAAATGCTTGTATATATATATATAAATTGTTTTAAGCAATTAATATTCCCATTATAGGAGTTTTACAGCTTATAATTCAGATATCAATATAAACCCGATAATGTCATAGGAAAAAATAGTCCTATGTTTAAGCTTTAGGATATTAACCAAGAGCTCCTCGGTTCGAATTCTGATCACCTTTAAGTTTTTTTTTAACAAAACCCATTTTTTATAAAAAATGTTAGTATGAGATTCTGAAAATTTAATCGGAAATTTTCAATGAAAATTTGTACATATCTAATATATTGCGACCCTTAAGGTACACATTAGCTATTTCAAGGAAGGGTTAGCAGATATTGGTGAAAAATAGCAAAAAGGTGTTTTCGGAGTCGAGAAATCGATTGACGATACTTTCATATTCAATCGGTGTGATCCTCGAGGTTCACACTAGCTATTTCAAGAATGACTCCGCAGATAAAAGTTTCAGTATGTATAGTGTTTGGGGGTTGATAAGTCGATTGGAGATACAGCTGAGTTCTGGCATGTTTCACATTCATATTTATTTTGAAATCTTTAAATTGTGAGCCATGTGAATGATAAAAGCAATATTTACCGATCGCAATACAATTTAACTATAAATATGCACATTTTTGAACTTTAGGGTAACTATTATAGACCCAGCAAAGCTCGGTCGCCCAGATATTTTATTTATATGCAGTATAAAATATTGTAAGATATGGAAGAAACAAGTTCAAGTGTTGATAAGAAAAACTGTTGGTCACAGTTAAATTTCTATCATTTAGAAAGCATTGTAAGTATATGTATACTACAGTGACTCTAATTCACTAATTAGAGTCACTGTATACACAATTGTTGAAAAAATGTGTTCATAAACTTCCACTCTTACATGGCGGCGAATTCAATATTCAAATTGATGAAGATAAAAGATTCCGCTTAGCAAAATTTTTGAAATCAGAGCTTAATTTAGATCTTTTAGAATACTGGCGACGACTAGGACACTAGATATGGTTACCATAAACCTAGTGTCACAGTATTTAATGCTAACGTGAATATTGATGACATTAATGTTTAAGATGATATCAATAATGAAGTAAATCAATCTTCCTAACAATGTATTAATCATGAACAAATATAGGGAAGACGACTAACACAAGTAGTCGGAGTAGCACAAAAAACCTTGGGTTATCGTGTCATTTGTCATTTAGGGGTGTTGCGCAAAATCACGCAGCGTATCCTTATGTAGTATGGGCGAAGGAAGCTTATATACAACCAAACACACTCAGTGGAATTCTGCGCAACATCCCAAATTAACAACTTTTCACAGTGCGTTATTTCAGCTAATGCTGCTTATAGAACAGGATACAGAGTTGGCCACCCTTCCTTTATATATTCTTGTTATTAATGTAGGTAATATAAGATGTAAGAAATATATTTTTATGTAAGATGATTTATGTATAATATTTTATTGAATCAATATAAATAAATTTGAATTATTAAAGTATAAACATGCTTTCAGTACTATAAGATATGTGTTTATTTATTCCAATGAGTTAGCATCTTAGGGAGAAGCTATCACCTCATAAAAGTGGCATCACTTCCACCATATTGAGAGTATTTTTGTCATATTGACAAGCAGTTTAAGATAAGTGTGTTTTTACAAGTTTAAGAGACTTCGCTGTGTTTTAATAATAATTAAGGTCCATTAAGCTAGCACAACAAAAGTGGCACACATCAATAAAATTAGTGTACTAAATTCAAGTATTAGTGCTAATTTAGTACGCAAAAATAAAATTTATAACTCTTCAAATTTTGAAATTACGGGCAATACCGCTTGCATAATATTACGTGAGCATACTTAAACTGGATATGATCGAATTTGAGAAAAATCTGCTTTAAATAATTTAGTGCTAATTTAATATAGGTACACTAAAAAAATTATAACTCTTCATTTTTGAAATTTATAAGCAAGTGTGCTAGCTTAATATTAAATGAAATATGGAGAAAATCCAATACTGTTCATAAGGAATAATTTAGTGCTAATTCAGTACACAAGAATAACAATTATAACTTTTACTTTAAAGAAATTATGAGCAAGTTTGTTTGTCATTCAGCTATTCTCTTATGTCTTGACAGACACTATACATCGCCTGTGACCTGGGAATTACATAGCCATGGAATGAAGATGTAGCTAGTGAGAGATAGATGATGGAAGTATCTTCTCATTAGGTTGCGTAAACAACATTATATTTGACATACACTTACTGATATTATATAGGAAACCATATAAAATTTAAAATAAATGTGTAAGTAGCATCACAGAGATAGTTCAAGAAGGACACTTATAAGATATAGAATTTAGTCTTATCAATCGTGATGAACCCCTAAAAAATATTAATTGTGAATATTTGCTGAATTTATTTTACAACTATCTAATTGATGGGACTTTATTTCCACATGAAATAAAGTGTACAACTAAAGGCGGATCCTATATGAATAAAATAAAATTATTAAATATTTTTTACGCATCAAATGTTATGGAATCCCACTCTGTGTATGTCGCCATTTGGAGGTATGTTTTCTCTGGTCGCCATATTGAGATAACTTCAAGTCTCTAATGTGATGTTATTTTTGCAAAGGAGTTCCAATGCACATGTCAGCACCCCTGCTATTATTAACTCAATGATTTACCCCCTTTGCCTAATAACCTATCTTTAAAATCAAAACTTTGACGAATCCAACGAACCCAGAGTTGTATATATAGAACGTGGGATACGAGCCATTTCGCAAGTTTTTGTCAGATGGCGCCGAATGGATTGGTTTCACGAATATGCAAAATCAAACTTTTGAATCGATTAGTAAATATGCACTGGAGTATTTTGAATATTTCAGTATTAAAAGCTATTTAGGTGCTAATTAAGTGAAAAACTCAAGCTAGTTCTTTTTGTTTTCATACTCTTTGGTAATGTAGTGGTTCTATAAGCTAGAGTTAAAATGGTACTCATTCCCATTAGGAAAAGACTTATTGTGTGTGGCAGCCCTGACGCGTGACTGGAGTTCACTTTTTAAGTGCGATTGTCATTGAATTATGGAATAAGTATACAGTGCTTTTCTTTAATGTCCCCCATTTAATTTTTTTGAACGGTTCAAATCAAAAAATTGAAACTTAGGATAATGAAATTGATGCATGAATACTATATTTTGGAGTAAAATTGACAGATGAAACTTTCAAGATGGCGACTGGGTGCCATCTGGGAAAAAATTGAAAGGGGGGTCTTGTAGAATATATCTTTTTGAAGCTCCTGACGAATACTTTACAACCCTAAAATATAAAGTCAATATCTTCACCTACTACAAAATGGCGGAACATTTAATAATTACATGAATACAAACACATTAATATCGATACATCTACAAATATTTGTTTTTCTCTGCCATATGGCAAGAAATGTCAGACAACCAACATGGTTAAAATTTTGGTTTTACAAGTAAATAAGTACCACGTGAACTATCTCTAAAATGGTAATAATTGGTGAGATGATAGTAAATCCTACTTCCTACAGTGTACTTCCTCCGTCGCGAATGTTTGTGAGGTGTGTCCTACTGTGTGGAGACTTTTGAAGAGGAATAAATATCATCCATACAAAATCAAAATGGTGCTCCTGTTAACTGAAGATGACCCTGATCGAAGAACAAAATTCTGCGAAATTATGACGGAACCATTGTAAGGCATCCTACCTATCTCCACAATATTTGTTTCAGTGACGAATGTACATTTTATCTCGACGGCAAGGTTCACAGACAAAATTGCCGTTATTGGAGAGTAATCAACCTTCACATTTTCCGGGAAAACCCTACTCAATATCCAGAAAAAATTACGGTCTTTGCAGGAATATTGGGAAACCACATTGTACGACCCCTATTCATTGAACAAAATTTAACAGGGGAACTGTATTTGAATATGCTGGAACATACTGTTGACCCTCTAATCACCGAAATCGTCGAAGCGAATCCTGATGAATTTGATATGGATATTGTACTCCAACAAGATGGAGCACCACGGACAAGTAAGAAACTATTTGGATAATACTTTCTCCGGTCGTTGGATTGGCCGTCGAGGTCTTACGGAATGGCCAGCCCGCTCGCCAGATAATAATAAATATTTGTAGAAATATCGACGTTACTGTGTTAGAAAATGTTCGCCGTGAAATATCGGATAGACTGTTCCTATGTCAAGCAGTTCAAGGCAACCATTTCGAGCATCTTCTGACATGAACTCAGCTTCTTTCCTCAAATTATGAAGTTAAACGTGGATGTATTTAGGCAATTATTAAATGTTCCGCCATTTTGTAGTAGGTGAAGATGTTGAGTTTATATTTTAGGATTGTAAAGTATTCGTCAGGAGCTTCAAACAGATGTGTCACAAGACCCCAGATGGCGCCCAGTCACCATCTTGAAAGTTTCATCTGTCAATTTTACTCCAAAATATAGTATTCATGCCTCAATTTCATTATCCTAAGTTTCAATTGTTTGAGTTGACCCGTTCAAAAAATAAACTGGTGGGGAGACATTAAAGAAACGCACCTAGGGACGTATCGGTATTAAGCCAATTTAAGACATGCAGTGACCATAGGTTAGTGAGGTCAATCTTAGAAATTAAACCGAAATTGTGTGACAGAATCAAGAGAAGTACATTCAAGAACTTAAGTAAAGATTGGGACCAATAGTGTCACTAAATAATCTAACCGTAGATATATTGAACGAAAGAGTGAGAAGCAATATCCAAAATCTTCATTGAAAAGGCTAGCGAATTCCTACATATTGCTCCCATCCATCTAGCGTTCGTAGACTATCAGAAAGCGTTTGATTTCATCGAAATATGTTCAATTATCGAAGCACTGAATAACGCGAGAATAAATTCGAGATACACACAACTAATCGAAGACATTTACGAAAATGCTACATTAAGATGAAGATCAAACCAACAAAATAAGTATCGACAAAGGAGTCCACCAAGGGCACCAACATTGTTTAAATTGGCTCTATAAGATGTCTTCAAACAGCTGAATTGGGAAGGCCAAGGGCATTAATAATAATGACGGATGCTTCATGGCATGGGCAACTTGGAATTTGCGGACAATGTGGTGTTAATAACAAGTGATATTAAAGAACTCGAAATCATCAGACAAGAATTAAACGAAGCTTTCAAAAAAATCAGACAAAAATATTATCGACCATAGAAAATGTTAGGGCATGTATTTATCTGGGATGTGCAGTTAAAATAAGAAAGAAAATCAAACCGTAGAAATCAAGAGAAGAATATAACATATACATTAAAAAACAAAGCCTTAGAGATAAACTGAGAAACGAAGGTATAAGGCAAAGAACGAGAATCTCAGGTGTAGTACAGAAAGTGGCTCGTGCAAAATGGCAATGGGCTGGATATCTGGCAAGGCATAACAACAATCGCTGAACGTCCGGATTGTTAAGATGGAGACACAGAATAAAAAGAAGATGCGTGCGAAGATCACCCTAACGATGCTCACGATCGAAATACATGGGGACCATCTTTTTCAGTGTGTCAAGACAAACAATAATGATCAATTCAATTCAATTTTGGCATAGGGAATAGAAAATATTATTGGAGATTGGGGAACAACTCTAGGAGCCCTTAAAACAAAAACATCTGGACACTGAAAATTTTACAAGAATAAATTCCTCATATAGCTGCGTAAGAAAAATATTTTAATTTTGTATAATTTGTATTACCTAACTACTTGTAATAGCTACTTGAGGGAGCGGTAGAAAAGTAATAAACAAATATTTTGTTTGCTGTGAATCATTGGAATTCGGTATTATTGTTATAGTGAAAAAAAGCATAAGGATGTTTTCAGAAACTTCAACTTCATAGAAATTCAAGATGCATGTCATAAGAAGTACGGAGCTTTCTGAAAACTTCACGTTTACCTAAGCTCAGATCCTCCCAATGATCATTATCACAACAGGAGAAACTGCTTTAGCGAATGCGCTGCAAGTAAACACACAAAAATGTTTGTGATGAAAGGAGAGAAGAACTAATTTATCGACATTCTCCAATCTTTGACAGAATTAACGAGCATATTAAATAGAATGAATTATTTGTTGTCACTAAGTAACAATTATTGTTACCCAAATTTGAAAAAATATTTACGAATATCAGTAACAATTAAAATTACGATAAATATAATCGTTTATTAAGTATATAGTCCAGTCACAACAGTTGTGCTGTTATGTCATAGCATGACATCTTTATCTAGTTTATTAAAGGATGTCCTTAAGATGTCATGCTGTGACGTAACAGAACAACTATTCCGACTGGACTATATAAAGCATGCGCCATTATACCGATAATATTTAAAAAAAAAATACTAGGACCGACTTTATTAGTTGTTGCGCTGAATAAATATTTCTTACAAAAAATTGGACCGACTTTATTAGTTGTTGAACTGAAAAATTCAAAATAATATTAATTCTATTGATGCTGGTAATTTTGAAGTTGTGCCGTTGTAGTTTGTTGATGTAGGCAGTAGGCACCAACTCCAAAAGAACCTACCATCACCAATAAAATTGATATTATTTTGTATTTTTCATTACAACAACTAATAAAGTCGGTCCATTTTTTGTAAAAAATATTTATTTCACGTTTTTGAGTGTAACATTAGTCACGAAAATTGTTGAACGTTCACTAATACCCAAGAAGATATAAGCTTAGCTTGTAGATACTTGTTATTTATTATTCAGAGATCTCAAAACATCGGGGCGCAAAGATAAATAATTGAGACTTTGATGCTGTAACTCGAAAACCGTGACTCAATTTAAATGTTGCTTCGTATAATCTTTTAATTAATTTGGCCGTCTTATATTTCTAATTTTCCAAAGAAAAAAATGCTCTTCCACATAGCGAAAATACGCATATCATATATCTCAGACTTTACTATTGCGAAACTCGGAAGCCGTAACTCTTATGAAAAAAAAAATCAATTTAAACGTTTACGGCTATGGTACCATCTTTAAGTCTGCCTTCTCAGAATTTCGATTTTAGAGAAAAAAAAACCTCCAACCCCCTTTGGGGCGGTTTTCGGAGGGAAGGAGATTTCGGATATTAGTTTTTCTAAATACGGAACCATTTCTTAACTCTCTTCTTTCAAACGAAACAAAAATCGTCTAAATCGGAGTACCTTTACTAAGCAAAACGCGCGAACAGATATAAAAAAAATAAAAAAGCAAATATACAACCGAATTGTATACGTTCTCCTTTTTTCTAAGTCGGGAAAAAATACAAAATAATATTAATTCTACTAGTGCTGATAATTTTGAAGTAGTGCTATTATAAGTATATATAAATATTTTTTACAAAAAATTGGACCGACGTTATTAGTTGGTGCACTGAAAAGTATAAAATAATATTAATTCTATTGGTGGTGGTACTTTCGAAGTTGTGCAGTTGCAGGTAGATTGATAACTTTCGGCACCAACTTCACAAGTACCACCACCAATAGAATTAATATTATTTTATACTTTTCAGTGCACTAATAACGTCGGTCCAATTTTTTGTAAAAAATATTTATTTCACACTTTTGAGTGTAACATTAGTCACGAAAATCGTTGAACGTTCACTAATACCAATCAAGATAGTACTTATCCTATTACCCACGTATATTCCTTGCTTGTAAATATTATTGAGATCTCAGAACATCGCTGCGGAAATACGCTTGAATATTTTAGTTGTTACCATTTTAACACCGATTTTACTCGAAAACCGTAACTCTAAGGGAAAAATGTTCATTATAAATGTTGCTACAAATAATTATGTCTTTCATATACTGCAAACAGATTTTCAATTTTCGACAGAAATCGCCCTCTCCACATAGCGAAAATAGGTATATTTGAGAATTTAAAATGTCTCTATCTCGAAAACCGTTACTCTTTTGAAAAAATGTTCAATTTAAACGTTTCCGGATATTGTCATATCTGTAATTATACCAACGCAGATTCTCAATTTTCGAGAAAATTTGCCCGCTCTACCCCCTTCGGGGGCGGTTTTCGGAGGAAACGAGATGTCGGATTCCCGTTTTTATGAATATGGGACCATTTCTCAAGCCTCCTCTCTCAAATGAATCAAAAATCATCAAAATCGGAGTACGATTACTATACGAAAGGCGCACACAAACCAAAAAAAAAAGCCCACGGTCGAATTGTATACCTCCTCCGTTTGGGGTTCGTCGGTCAAAAAGTCTTTTGGAACCATCTTTACAAGTAGAATAAATATTATCTTGTATTTGTCAGTGGCCTAGTACTACCCTACTAAAAACCTAGGTCCTAGTTATAAAAAACACAGATACCTAGCGCTTCCTTGGACATATTATTTAAAGAAAAAACGTGAACGTATCCAGTGATGTATAGAAACCATAACGCAAAAAAATTCTTTTTCAAGATGGCGGCGAAGGGGTTGGTTTCACCAATACATACGCAAAATCAGGGTTAAGATCTCCAAACAACCCCCTATAAAATTAAAAACATCGTAGTGTCACAAACTTTTATGTCACCCATATAGGATTTCTGTAGACGCAATGGACTACAAACGCAAATTGCAAATAGGTGGTACACGCTTCACAGAGCTAATTTGTTTTCTGTAATTTGATTAATATCTAGAATCACTAAGGCAATTAAATTAACCAAAAATGGATATAGTAAGAGATTTAATGGTCTGTGTTTTAATATAACAGGTGCAACGGTACCTACACCTACTCAGGGTTTGCGATCATTCGAAAGAGACGTGATCCTTTCATAGGAGACTTGGAGTAAATAGAAAACTAATTTGAAGTAGCCTCAGCCAGGCAAATCTTGACATGATTCCAGCCACTTGAAGAAGAACATTCTCTCTCTTCTCTCTATCGGTCTAACATAATTGTTGTCTCGAGGTCCGACTTTATGTTGCCGTTCCATCTCAGACGAAGTCGGGCTAATGGTCTTCTTCCCATCGTGTGTGTCTGACATGGTATTTTAGCCCTTAGTGATCTCTGCACATGGCACTCATTCTTCCTGAATTTGTTTTTTGTAGCTCTGTATTTGTTCTTCTCCTATATTGGTTCATGGTTGGATCCTAAGCAAGTCCGTAAATTAAGAACTCCACTGTTGAGAGCTGCTCAAGTTCTCGTCTAGCAAAAAGGGTAATCTCAGCTGGACAGCTAAAGTAGGCCACAGTTTATAGCTTATAATATAGCCTCAGCCAATATGACAGCATTTCTCTTGTCATTAATGACTCCAACATAGCCTTGAAACAAGAGAACCGATGGGATCAAGTTTAACACTATGTTTGCTCCCTTGAGCAGTTTTTCACTTGGCATTGTTCTAACGTGGTCATGCCACTGTCTTTTTGAATGAATGAACCCAGCCTCTTGGCTTGTATCTATTTTTTATTCTTCTTAAAGTGCCTTACTCTTACCCTAGTGTAGGCAACTTTTCGACCTTGAAAGTGTTACCTCTGCACAAGGGGCCTATAGTTTAATGTGGATTCTGAACCACCGATATGTCTCCAGAGAAGCTGTAATAGGGAAATATACTCCTGGTTTCCCGTTGCTTCACGAGAGGAGGATGATGCAATGCGAAGTAAGTGATTCGAATACGCGCCCGTATCACTCGTTCAAACCTTTTGCCATGCACTACGCTGCTTAACTTCGATGCACAAATAAGAGATGTTACTTTATATTGCTTCAATGATGGAAGTCAGTTAGTATTAGCCCGTAGCCACGCGCTCCTCTGAATTAGTTACTACACGTAAATAACACTCCGTCTACATCTCATTTCCCGCCCTCCAAACACTACCAACTTCTTCATTCGAGGGAAATTGTGACACCATGTTTTCTCTTCGATGTCTGTCAGTCTGTCTCTCTACCGAGTCATGCTACAACGTATTAACATACTCGACTCATAATGGTTTGAAGAGCACTTGATAAAATTTACAAATAAAAATAATTTTTAGTTTTCTTAATAAAAAAAAGTATTCAGAATATTTAAAAAAATGGTGTTTGTTTCTAATACCTATAGTAAGAAAAAATAGTGTCATCCACTACGAAGCAATTGCATTCGACAGGTCATTATGTAGATTATATTTTTTTATCTATTCATTTTCAATAACAAATTAGAGTTATAAGATGTTATAAAATATGTTTTTCTTCACGATCACCAAATTATAGACTGGGTAAACCAGTCGCCTCTGACTCATATTTTTATTTTCTCCTTTATAATGTTAGCTTTTCATTGACCAGCAAACCATAACAAAAATGATTCCGATAAATATTTCATGCAAAACAATAGTCTGAAATGTATTTGAATGGACCATGTTTTATGCATGCAAGTGTATATTTATAAATTTACTAAATTATTTCACATACCAATGCCATTGTTTCTTTTAGTTAAATGCGTTAAGCTATGTAGCATAAAGTTTAATATAATTTTGGTAGAATGTTGTTCATGTTACAGTTATGTAGGTGTTTATTTTGTCAAATAAAATAAGCTAACAACTCACCTGAACAAAGTTTGACAAATCGTTTCATTAAACTTGGTTGTTATCTATAAATACCCAACGAGCAATACTTAATAGTTAACTTTGGAAAATCGAGTGATAAGCGTGTAGCAGCGCTTTTAGTGTTGTTAACGAATTTAGAAAGTCGACGGCTAAATACGGTTCATATGTAGGTATAAGCAATTTGGTTAATGCAGTCAATGATCTGTTTACTATATATAGTAAAATATATGTATACAAGATTTGTTGTTATTGACAGAGAAAAATGTTTTTAATGCCAGCATAAATAGTTGACGCTCTAAGCCAAACATTTTCTCAATTTATTTTGACTTTGGAAATAAAATCTGAAATCATAGCTTTTTATGCGTATGCTTGTGAACCATTTTTGTCCGACATCCCAAATGGAGCGGGTAAAATTCGACATGTGCTCTTTTTAATCCAGATTTTGATGATTATTTACGTATGAAGGAAGACAGATTTGAAAAATGGACCCATATTAATCAAATTTAAAATCTAGCATCTTTTTCCTTAAAAAAAAGCTGTGAGGCGACGAACATAATTTTTTTCGAAATTCAAAAATTTGAGACGGCTGAATTAAAGGAAAGCGATTCAGCAATATTTAAATTGGATATTTTCCTAGAAAATTACGGTTTCTAGTTACAGCAGTGGTGAAGTCTAAAATATGTATGTTTCTGCTATGGGCAGGAGGCATTTTTTCGGAAATTGAAATTTTTAGAAGGTCAAAATTGGACATTTTGTAAAAAATGTACATGAGTTGCAGCAGAGGTAAAATCTGAAATATGTGTGCATTAGCAAATAATATACTTAGGTAATAGGACTGTCGAGTGGTGGTGTATCAACTGTCAAATAATAGTTGAATATACTCAAGTTAATGGAGTATCAGTCCTACACAGAAGGTCTCGACAATAATTTCGCGTATTCACTAAGAAGAAGTCCTCCAGGTACAGAGGTTAAAAGCTAGTTAGGTAAAAGATGTTCGTGAGTAAGGGAACCAGCCTTATTCACTAGTGTCGACTACTTGGGGAACAAGCCCAAGTAAGCCCTGAAGGAAGTAGGAGTGTAAGTGAGGCGACAAGCCTTTCTCACTAAAGTCAACTACTTGGGGAACCAGCCCACGTAAGCCCTGAAATATTAGAGTCGACTACTTGGGGAACAAGCCCAAGTAAGCCCTGAAGGAAGTAAGAGTGTAAGAGAGGCGACAAGCCTTTCTCACTAGAGTCAACTACTTGGGGAAACAGCCCAAGTAAGTGCTGAAATATTAGAGTCGACTACTTGGGGAACAAGCCCAAGTAAGCCCTGAAAGTTAAAATTAGCGTGAGGGAATTTCGACAAGATAGTAAGACTAGTAGTGAAATAAAACTCTCGGTATATATGGAAAACGTGCAGAAGCTGACATGAGATGTTTTCGGAATGAGTCGAAGAAATTGACTAAATTTTAATGCGAAGCAGCACGCCTTTTATACTACTGATCTGCTTAGCTATTGGTGGAAATTTATTTATATATATAAGTTACCCTTTTTGGTTGTTACGCGATTTTCACTTCATGTCAGCTGGATACAGAACGACATTTATTTTTAATATTTACAGGGTGATTTTTACAACAATAAATTATGTTGAATAAAAACTAAGTGTCACAGGGTGATTTCTACAATTTTGAATTAATAATAAACTGAATAAAAACTGTGTCACAACAAGGACTATCTTCTTTGATATAAATGAACGTTCAACGATTTTGATGATACAATCAAATTGTTAGTTATATTTTTTCACAAAAACTAGAACCGACTATATTAATTGGTGCACTGAAAAATACAAAATATTACTAATTCCACTGGTGCTGGAGGTAATAGAAGAACTCGTGAAACTTCTTGAGGACAAGCAACAGCGAACGGTGTGCAAAAACACTCGTGCCCTGGCGTGAAAGGCACATACCGTGTTCAAGAGCCTTAAAGGAGAAATCACAAACATCTAAGCAGGCCAGTAAAATGCCTATTACCATCAATCCTAGTATTTAAGAACTGACACTCCGCAACATTGTACAAAAGTGACGTGAATCGATCAGAGTGCTGCTTAAAATGTGGCAAAGAAGAGCACTAAGTGGCGCAATACAACAACAATGCTCACTGCATACTCTGCGCTGAAATAGGTAATGAAGACAAATGGAAGAACTCCGGAAATATCTAAAATAAAAAGATGGTAAGAGTCCGCCAATGCAATCTGAACCATTGTGAAGCAGCACAGGATCTCCTTATGCAGACGGTACAAGATTACAAAGATGACCTAGTGATTATATCAAAGTTTTACAGGCACTTGGGATCACGTGACCTTACCGACAAGGTACTCATCTAGTCCTGTGGTGACTACCCCTACGAAGAAAGGTGGCGCAACAAACTTTTATAGCTTTCATGCCCCACCAAGCAATTCCTCGCCCATTCTTGCTGACCCAATCCATTGCCAAAGCATTGAATTCGCCTGCGATATATAGGTCAAGACCAGTTTGTAGAGTTTCTAGAAGAGCTGGTAAATGACGTCTGAGACTAAGCGCCAGCTGCTATCGCAGGCGAATTCAATGCTTTGGCAATGGATTGGGGCAGCAAGAATGGGCGAGGAATTGAATTGCTACAAGCGTTGAGCACACTAGAAGTCGTTTTGCTAACTATAGGAAGGGAACCAACATATGCAAAAGGTGGTAAGAAATCCATCGTAGATCTTACCTTGGTTAGTAGCCGCCACGCTGCAGAAAAAACGCATGGAAAGTGACCGAGACGTACACAGCGAGTGACCATAAACTACTCACGTGGAACGTATCCGCAGAATGTTACATGGGACAAGCGCACCGGAGTAGGACCAACACGCGAGGCTGGAAGGTCAGTGCTTCAACGCCGAGCAGTTAAAAAAATAGCACTAGACAGTAGAACCATTCTTTGCGAAAAGGCTACTGAAATCGCAGAATAGACTAGAAAACAGTAAAATATGTATGCGACGCCACTATGCCGAGGAAAAAGTCTGCGAACAAGAAACCGACAGCAAAGATTAAAATCTTTGCCACCAGAACGAGAACATCGCAGTTATTCGTACAGAGTGCATAGCAGCAAGAAAAGCTGGACAACGTGGAAGAAGAAAGCCGAATCATGAAACCTTGAAGGTACCACACGGAGAAGGCACGGTTGAAATTAGTGAAGGCTATCAAGACTAGCAAAAGACAATGCTGGAGGAAATCGATGGTGATCCATGGGGTAGACCTTACAAGATGGTCAAAAAGCGGCTAAATATGCAAAACATACCACCATGAACCTGCCTAAGCTACTGATGAAGATAGTCGAAACTCTCTTTCCGCAGCAAACCACCTGCGACTTATGTATTGAGCAGACAAACGAAGAGGAAATCCCCCCGAGTTAAGAGAGAGAGAAAATAGGCAACATGAAGGCTCCAGGTATCCCCAATGTTGCATTGAAGGCAGCCATAGAACCGAAACCAGAAATGTTTTTCACTATGTATAACAAATACCTAGAAGGAGGGAGTCTTTCCGGACATGTGAAAACAGCAGATGCTAGTACTCCTCCCTAAGGCAGAAAAGCCACCGGACAAACCTTCATCCTATTGCCCATTCTGCTTGCTAGATACGACCGGAAACATCCTGGAAGGAATTATCCACGGAAGAATCGTACATACAGAGGGCAGGTAACTATCGGATAAGCAGTTTGGTTTTCGTTAAGGTCATTCGACACTAGGTGCCATCGATCTGGTTGAGGTATGATTGCTCTGGATACCAGAAATGCCTTTAGCACTGCAAGGTGAGACAGAATCATGGAGGCACAGGAGAGAATGAATGTACCAGGACACTTGCGTAGAATGGTTTCCAGCTACTTTGCGAATATAATCCGGAGATATGACACCGTGGAGGGACCAAAGGAGTATCTTGTGACAGAAATATCAAGACTACTTAGAGTATCTTGTACAGGAGCTAGCAAAGGATAAGACGGAATCAGTCCTGAAAACAGGAAGAAATAAACTTGAAACTATTACGCTACGTGTGGGACAGCACCGAATCACGCCCCAGCCACTTATCTGGTACCTGGGTGAGATAATCGACACTCGGCTAAGCTTCAAGCGACATGTGGAGCATGTCACCTCCAATGCGTCAGCATTGAGGTCAGCCCTATCAAGGCTCATGCCAAATGTAGGAGGACTGAAACAAAATGTAACAGCAGTTTACCAGCTAAATGCGTTCCGAACGGTCTCGAAAGAAGCTGCTGAGGTCATCGCTGTTGTGCTATTTTTGGAAGAGCTAGGAGAAGAAAGAAGATACATCTATCAGCGATGAAGGAGCTCGCAAGTGACTACAGAGCAAATGAGGACAAAAGAGAGACAGAAAAGCTTGAAGCGATAGCAGGACACATGGGGCATGTCTCAAGAAGGAAGATGGACGCAAGGTTTGATCCCCAATCTGGATCCTCGTGTAAATAGAAAACATGGCCTTGTTAATTACTACTTGATTCAGCTGCTCTTAGGTCACAGGTGTTTCCGGGCATATCTTCATAAAGACAATCACGAGGACTTCCCGGAGGGCCCGACCTGCCGCGGATAAGAAGAATATGCGGAACATGTGTTTTTCTTATGTAAAAGATTTGACGCACACCGTCGTGAACTAGAGGAAATTATAGAAGAAATATCAACGCACAGAAGATGCAAGGAATGCAGTATGTTATTTGACTAAAGCTCTTCAGAGAATACGCCGCGAGGAACAATAAAGAAGAAATGAATTTATGGTAGCTTTCTTGTTTGTATATGGGTAACTTCACGTGAAGCTAGCACCTAGTACAAGGTTTTTATTACATTATGAGAACATTTGAATAGTTGTTGTCAGTTGTTTGCCGGCCATTGTGTAATTTTATCGTAAAAATCTTGGTTACTTCAGGCTACCACAGATTATAAGTAGCTCAGTATTTTTTATTACCCAGTTAGGGTAAGTACCCCAAGCTTTCGCTAAACGTTTAGGTATATATAAATGTTTTTATTGATCGGTAATTTCAATCAAAGATTTCACTTACTGTTAGAGAGGATTTGTTTCGAAATTAACCTCACGGCAAAGATTAGCTAATCTTTGCCCACGGTACCGTCAGCAAGTGCTCTACCACTTTGAGGCATTGTTTAATTAAAATAACTTAGGTTATATCGACATAAATCGTGCACTTGAACCTCTTGAAGATAAAAATACAAAAAATAATTATTATCATGAAAATGGCTTTATCAGTTTCGTCTATCTCTTCCGGTTATAACTGTATAGATATAGATGACCTTCATCTAAAGCTCGATATCTTGATATTCTAAGTTATTTTTTTGTATGTTCTTATGTTGCATAGTAAATAAGTGACATTTGTATTTATCTTACTTTTGAAGTTGTGCAGTTGCAGTAAGATTGATATCTTTTGGCACCAACTTCACAAGTACCAGCACCAATAGAATTAATATTGTTTTGTATTTTTCAGTGCAACTACTAATAACGTCTGTCCGATTTTTTGTAAAAAATATTTATTTAACACTTTTGATTGTAACATTTGTCACGAAAATCGTTGAACGTTCACTAATACCAATGAACATAGTATTTATCCCATTACCCACGTATATTTTTTGCTTGTAGTTGTTATTATTGAGATTTTAAAACATCGCTGCAGAAATACGCATAAGTATTTTAGATGTTCCATTTTAACACCGCTTTAATTCGATAACCCTAAGTCTAAGGAAAAAATGTTCATTATAAATGTTGCTACAAATAATTATATGTTTCATGTAGTACCCAAAGATTTTAAATTTTCGAAACAAATAGCCCTCTCCACATAGCAAAAATAAATATACTTGAGAATTTAACATGCCTCTAGCTCGAAAACCGTTACTCTTTTGATAAAATGTTGAATTTAAACGTTTGCGGATATTGTCCTATCTTTAATCATACCACCTCACCGGTGGTTTTCGGAGGAAAGCAGATTTCGGATTTGCGTTTTTATAAAAATGGGACCATTTCTAAGCCTCCTCTTTGAATTTAATCAAAAATCATCAAAATCGGAGCTCGTATACTATAAGAAAAAGCGCGCACGAACCAAAAATAAAGCAGACAGTCGAATTGTATCCCTCCTCCGTTCGGGGTTCGTCGGTCAAAAATACAAAAAAATCATACCTTCAACTTTTATCAACAGAAATGTGCTGAAAATTATTAGGTATGTTTATAGCCTGTCCGTCTTCATTTTCAAGCAAATTCGTACGATTACAACGTTTGTTTAAGATTTTAATAAGAAATAAATTTCACTCACTTTTTTCATCCATTGTTCTTGTCCAATAATATCGTCACAATACACAATAATTCCTTTTTCAATTTCAAACAGTAAATACCGTCTACGAGATAAACATTATTTAGATTGAAATTAACACCTAATTATAACACTTTTGCTCTACCGGCGAAGATACTTTTAAGATATCACCCACGAAGGTAATGATAGATAAATGATAGATTGTATTGTTGTATTAATTATATTAACATTATATTATCAATTCATATCGAATGGAATAGGTGTGCTAGCTGATATATCTCCAATTGTAATGTCGTGTAACCTCACAACATTTATAATAACTTATCTTCAACAATGGATTTAGTAATTTCATCTATACCTAGATCTGATAATGAACGATAATTCTATATAGTTAAGAAGCCTTGACTGATAACAACTTTTTCTTTGATTAATGATTTTTGCAAGTTTTTAAAATAAACAGAAGAATTAATTTTCATTTACAGTGTGTCCATAATTGATGAGGAATGTATAACCTAAATACAAATGTATAAATAACCTTCAGTGGCAACGTTACAGTTGTATAGAACCATTATCGATATTGTTTTTTCATGTAGACGCCATATTGGATTTGAACAAAAATAAAAAGTGGATTTTATTAGCTTCAATAACAATAGGTCAAAAAATGTTTTTTGACCGACTTCAAAAAAAGTAGAAGGTATACCATTTAGTAGTATGTTTGCTTTTTTAATTTTTTTTTATGGCTGTTTGGGCGTTTTGCATAGTAAACGTACTCCGATTTAGAAGATTTTTGTTTTATTTGAAAGAGAACAGTTGAGAAATTGTTCCATATGGAAAAAAATCGAATCTAAAATCTCCTTCCTACCAAAAACCGCCCCCAAAGAGGGTGGAGGGGTCAATTTTTCTCGAAAATTTAAAATCGGAGACCGCATAATTAATGAAAATTCCATATCCGGAAATGTTTAAATTGGACATTTTTTAAAATATTCATAGGTTTCCGCGCTACAGTCTGAAATATGTGTTTCAGCTATGTGGAAGGGGCAAATGTTTTCAAAAATCGAAAATTCGAGATTTGAAAATTAGAAAGGGGACCATATCCGGACACGTTTAATTGAGTTTCGCAATGATAAACTCTGGAATATGTGATAGGCGTATTTCCGCTAAGTGGAAGAGCATTTTTTTTTCGGAATCTGAAAATATGAGACTGCCAAATTACAGAAAAGATTATCCCTATGTAGTAACATTTAAATTGAGTTATGGTTTTTGAGTTATAGCAATAAAGTCTGAAATATGTACCTTTATTTGCGCCGCGATGTTTTGAGATCTCTGAATAATAAATAACAATTACAAGCTAAGCCTATAACTTTTTGGGTATTAGTGAACGTTCAACAATTTTCAGGACTAATATTACACTCAAAAATAATAATAATAATCTTTATTCAGGTTAACTTAGTGCTTCCAAAATATATTTATGATTGATGTTTAGCAATCGTGTCTCACTAAAAAGGTTATATTGTTTACCAAAAGTTAAAATTTTGATATCACGCTTTTGTATTCTTACTATCGGCCCTAATGTATTTGAATAAGCTGAACCCCAACAAATAATTCCATAAAATAGGACGCTACAGAACAAAGCATGATATAATTTTAATAAATTAATTTTTTCAAGAATATATCTCATTTTATAGAAAACAAAAAGAAGGTATCTTACTTTTTTAACAATACTAAAAATATTTTTCTTCCAATTCCAATTTTCATCTAGTATAACACCAAGGTATTTAACTTCATTTACCCTTTTTATTTTATCACATCCACAGTTTAAGTTATTATAACAAACATCATCATGTATTGTGAGTCCGTCTTTAACAGGGAGCTTATCCGCATATAGAAACACATATAAAACACTGGATTTTGACATATTTAAAGACACTTTGTAATAATTAAACCATTTCCTTATAATTTTTAAGGAATGTTTAGCATTGGCTGTAACTTCATCCCAACTCTCACCACTACACATTATGACTGTGTCATCCGCAAAAGAGACAATAACACCCGGTAAATTAAGATTCAATAACCCATTAATATAGGCATTAAATAATAATGGACCCAAAATTGAACCTTGAGGGACTCCACAAGTAACTAAGCTGTAAGAACTTTTAACACCATTAATGAGAACACACTGAAATCTATTTGATAGATATTACGCATCAAATCATTAACAATCCCTCTTATACCTATATCATTCAATATAATCAATAGAAGTTCATGTACTACCGTGTCAAAAGCCTTCGCTAGATCGAGAAATATTGCTAATACCGATCTGCTATTGTCAAGTTGGTTACATATGAAATAAATATTTTTTTACAAAAAGTTGGCCAGACTTTATTAGTTTTTGCACTGAAAAATACAAAATAATATTAATTCTATTGGTGCCGGTAATTTTGAAGTTGTGCCGTTGTAGATTGTTGTTGTAGGCACCAACTCCAAAAGAACCAGAACGATTAGAATTAATATTATTTTGTATTTTTCGGTGCAACAACTAATAAAGTCCGTCCAATTTTTTGTCAAAAATATTTATTGATAAAAAATAAGAAAACATGATTTCAGTATCGATTTCAAAAAATTAAGTTGGTTGCCAAAATTATTCTATCTAACTACAGCTGCACAACTTCAAAATTACCAGTGCCAATAGAATATTTATTTATGTAGGTCAAATCTAATCGTTGATATTTTACCCCCTTCCTGTTGACAGATTGATCTGAAATTTAGTACATACCTCTAGTTCTGTTGACAATACAATTATTCAGAAGTATGCAGAACCCCTTCAATATTGGTATAATCGAATGAAAGGGCTTGACTAGTAGAATATACTTCACTATGAAAAATAATGAAAATCCAATATGGCCGCCAACAAAATAGCGGATTGAGTACTTATAATTCACAACCTCTTCAATATGGGTATTGTGGAGACCCGCACCGATGACGCGGGGAGTTGACGCCAAGGTGGGAGAGGAAGACAGTTGTTGCTCGACTGGAGTGGGGAAGCGACGGGCGAGCGAGAAGAGAGGAATTTAGATTATTATTATTGTTTACTTGGTTTTGGGATAAGAAATAAAGATTGGAATTTATCTAGGTAATGTTGTATTATTGTGCGGTACCACAAACTGGCGACGAGGATTTCACTGAACCATAAGGTAGGAACATAAATATACAATAAATATCAATCATAAAAAAAAAAGAAAAGAAAAATAATAATAATAAGAAATATATATATAATAAGTATACAACATTTCCGATGTTTAAAATATAGACATCGAGGAGGGCTGAGAGCACCAATAAAAGAGTGCTGAGAGCATCAACAAAAGAAGGGCTGAGAGCATCAATAAAAGAGGGCTGAGAGCACCAACAAAAGAAGGGCTGAGAGCACCAACGAAAGAAGGGCTGAGAGCACCAAACCAAAGAGTCGTTTCAGAAACGTAAGTTTTTAAAATTATTGTGTCAAATATGTGTGTATGGATATATATATGCGTATATATATATATAATATGTAAGAAATAATAATTGTAATTTGATATCTAATAAACAGATTTCATTCATGGGCTTTAGACAGAACCCATTAACACATCTTTGCTTTTGTTTACATAAGGCGACACGTTGTGTTTCAGATTTGTAGTATGATTTTGTTTTCTTTAAAACAACATACTTCTCGATGGCCAATGAAGTTAGTTTATTTACAATTTTCTTATAGGAAATATTTTCTTTATCATTTGTTGAATATACATACATAATTTAAATAAATAAATAATCTAAGCAGGTATGAATCGTTTATAATTCGGCCGTTCTCATTGATACTAGCTCGCGTAATTTGTTTTTTTATTGAGTAAAATAAAAGAAATCAAGGAAGCATATTTTGTGTTACGCACTGACATAACAATTCACACAAATTACTTTTGCATACACAGTGCGTACTATAAAGCACGTACACATATTCTTATATTTAATTACAGATCAAGATGGCAGAAACTGGAATAAAACCTTTCTTATGTGAAACTTTTGATAAATCTTTGATTAGGGGTAATTGGGAAAAATGGGTCAGATCTTTGGAACTGTATTTAGCTTCCGAAGATATTACGAGTGTGGAGAAAAAAAGAAATAAACTTTTACATTTAGGAGGCACTCAGTTACAAGAAGTGGCTTATAGTATACCTGGGGCTATAGAAACTTACAAGGAGGAAGAAAATAATAACGTTTTTAAATTACTTGTTGAAAAATTAACTGATTACTTTTCACCGAAACAAAACTCAACTTTTGAACGGCACATTTTCCGAAGCATCCGAAAAGAAGACGAAGATTTTAATTCGTTCTTACTAAAAATCAGACAACAAGCAAAGCGATGTTCATTTGGGAAAAGCGAAATTGAAGCCACAGAAATCAATATGAAAGATAAAATTATTGACAGTTGGGCATCAGTGGACCTTAAGAAAAAACTTCTTGAAAAAGAAAGAACTTTAAATGAAATTATCGAATTGTGTCAAATTCACGAACAAATAAGCAACCAGTCAACCGTAATGGACAAGGGTACAAATGACCCAGGCGCATCATCATCAGCAATTACGGTGCATAAAGTAGGATTTCAACGTAGAAGACAAACTGAGCTTTGCTTAAGATGTGGTAAACCAGGTCATGCAGGCAACATTCAAGCGTGCCCTGCAAAGGATATAAAATGCAGGAAGTGTGGATTTCAAGGACATTATGCTATTTGTTGTAAAACCAGACAATCTCTAAAGAGATCGTTCATTTCGACCGGCCAAAATCGAAAAAGGTATAGGTCTGGAGTAAACTTGGTCGAAGCCGAAGAGCCTGAAGAGGGAAACAAAGACAATATTAAAAGCTTTGACTGCTTTAAAGTTGACAACACAGGAAAATTAGGACCTCAGAGTATTTCGGATGATCTTATTGAATGCCTGGTAGGAGGAGTAAAACTTACTTTACTTATCGATTCAGGCTCAAAGGCTAACATCATAAGTGATAAAGATTGGATATTACTTGCGAATAATAATGCAGTTGTGTGGAATATAGATAATTTACCTAGAGATACCTTGAAATCATACGCATCTGGGAAGCCACTAAAAATTAATCACCGATTTACGACAACTATTAACATCCCAAATGAAAATGAAATTATTACACATTTCTATGTTGTCGTAAATGGAGATATATCTCTACTGGGAAAAGAAGTAGCAAAACAATTGGGCGTTTTAAAATTAGGAGTAAATACAACTATGCTTGAAAAGGTAAAACCGTTTCCTACAATTAAAGGTGTTCTTATTAAATTGTCCATAGATCCTTATATCAAACCAGTGCAACAGCCAGTAAGAAAAATTCCAATATCAGTGGAATTGGAAGTAGAAAATAAAATTAGGGAAGCATTACAAAAAGATATAATTGAAAGAGTTACAGAGCCCAGTGCGTGGATATCACCTATTGTAATAATTTTTAAACCAAATAAAGACATTAGAATATGCGTGGACATGCGCAGGGCAAATGAAGCAATTCTGAGAGAAAATTATCCATTGCCAACTTTTGACAGCTTCATGACAAAACTCCGTAATGCAAAATATTTTTCCCGTTTAGATTTGGAATGTGCATATCATCAGTTAGAACTAGAGCCCGAAAGTCGCCCCATCACGACTTTCATCACTCATAAGGGCCTTTTCCGCTACAAACGCCTTATGTTCGGAGTTAATTCTGCACCAGAAATATTTCAAAGGATTTTTGAAGCAATTTTAGCGCTCTGCCAAAATTGCCTGAACTATTTAGATGATATAATAATATATGGATCTACAGAGATAGAACATGACTACTACCTCAAGGAAGTTATCCACGTTTTGGACACCCACAATGTTCTCCTAAATAAATCAAAATGTGTATTCAAAGTACAGGAATTGGAGTTCTTAGGCCACAAATTGTCGAGTCAAGGCATAGAGGCGGATCAAAGAAAAGTAAAAACAATTATGGAGTTTCGCGCTCCTCAAAATAAAGAAGAAGTTCGCAGCTTCCTAGGCTTAGTCACCTACTTAGGGAAATTCCTTCCCGATTTAGGAACGACTACGGAGCCACTACGACAACTTACAAGGAAAGAGGCAATATTCGATTGGAATGAAGATCATCAACAACATTTTGATAGTCTTAAAAGATCTTTAGCTAAGCTGCCTACTCTATCGTATTTTGATCCAAAAGACGAACTCAGCTATTTGCAGATGCTAGTCCAGTGGCACTAGGAGCAGTACTCTTGCAATTTGATCATTTACACAATCCTAAAGCAATTTCGTTTGCTAGTAAATGTTTATCGGAAGTGGAGAGACGGTACTCACAAACCGAAAAAGAGAGCCTGGCCTTGGTTTGGGCAGTAGAGCGATTTTATTTCTACCTTGCGGGCCTAGAGTTCGAATTAGTAACCGATCATAAACCATTAGAGATGATATTTAAACCGACATCCAAACCACCTGCTCGAATAGAACGATGGTTACTAAGATTGCAGGCATTCAAATTTAAAGTTATTTATAAACAAGGAAAGTTCAATATTGCCGATTCATTTTCCAGGTTGTGTAAACTGCACAAAGACGAACCATTTGACTACGAAGGAGAACTCCATGTTTTTACATTAATTGAGAGAAACACACCAAAAGCCATGAACATATCAGAAATCGTATCAGAGAGCAAAGCTGACATACTAATAGCTGAAACCGTAAATAAAATTAATAATGACTTGTGGAGCTCAAATGATAAAAACATATACTCAGCCTTCAAAACAGAATTAAGTACAATGGGGCCAATACTTTTAAGAGGTAATAGAATTGTGATTCCACAATCCTTAACAAAACGAATTCTGGAATTAGCCCACGAGGGACATCCTGGCGAAACGCTCATGAAAAGGCGTCTACGCTCAAAAGTATGGTGGCCGCTGATGGACAAACATACTGAACAATATGTCAAAGCATGTCGAGATTGTCTATTAGTTTCACAACCCAACAAACCTCCGCCAATGTCACGGCATAAATTTCCAGAGGGACCATGGAAATGTCTAGCTATAGACCTGATGGGACCTTTGCCAAACAAAGAAATGGTTCTTGTAATAATCGATTATTACTCCAGATACCAAGAGATAAAATTTCTGAAGACTACTACCTCATCCGTAATTATAGATCATCTGTCCGAAATATTTGTACGACTGGGATATCCTAAAAGTATAAGAGCAGATAATGGAAGACAGTTCGTAAGTACCGAATTTAAACAATTTTGTAACAACCTTGGCATTGAAATTATTCAAACCCCTCCGTACTGGCCTCAAGCGAATGGAGAAGTCGAGAATGCAAATAAATCCATACTTAAAAGATTGCAAATCGCCCACACAAACAATAAGAACTATCACAAAGAAATTCAAAAATTTATATTAATGTACAACGTAACACCACACGGGACAACGGGTAAATCTCCATCTCAACTGCTATTTGGCAGAAACATCAGAGATAAAATTCCATCCATTGATGATTTGATTAACACAGATATAGACGAAGAAGCCAGAGATAATGACGTAATAAATAAACAAAAAGGAAAAGAAAGGGAAGATACGGCCAGAAGAGCAAAACAATGCGATATACAACCGGGAGATAAAGTTGTTACCCTCAATATGACAACTTCAAACAAGCTGGAGAGTAGATTTCTAAACAAAGAATTCGAAGTAGTTGAGAGGAGAGGAAATGAGGTTACAATAAAAAGTGACGGCAATACATTCAAACGACACATATCACATGTAAAGAAGATTCCAAATAAATCTAACCATGATCCTAACATCCCACCAACAATTCCAGTTTCTGCCCAACGACAAGATGCCATCATGAATCAAACCACAATGGGAGACGAGACGCCCATCTACCAAGAAGAAAAGGAGCAGTTTCCAACACGAAGGGTTGAACCACTCAGACTGGAAAAAAAGGAGGGATTGTGGAGACCCGCACCGATGACGCGGGGAGTTGACGCCAAGGTGGGAGAGGAAGACAGTTGTTGCTCGACTGGAGTGGGGAAGCGACGGGCGAGCGAGAAGAGAGGAATTTAGATTATTATTATTGTTTACTTGGTTTTGGGATAAGAAATAAGGATTGGAATTTATCTAGGTAATGTTGTATTATTGTGCGGTACCGCAGGTATCAAATGAAAGGGCTTGACTAGTGGAATATAGCTTACTATGAGATTACTGAAATTTTATGGCCTTAGTTTCGTTGAACCCAAATGTACAAAACAGAAGAGACGGCATACACCTTATTCATCCTTCAGTTTTCAGCAAAGTTCAAGTATGGGACAGCTGAAAGAAGGATGTTGCCCGTAATCTTGTTATGGGCTTCCACTGTCCACAAAATGTAAGGCAGAACTGTAGACCACGCGGTTGTGTATTTAGGCTCAAAATTGTTTTAGGAAGGACAAGCATACGTGGCTCTGAGTCGACTAAAGTCTTTAGAAGGATTATGTATTGTGCATTTTGATTGCAACAAATTGTCAGAAAACAAACATAATGAGGCACTAAATGAACTAAATAGAGTGAGAAGTATTAAATTACAAAATTAAAAATTAAAAACTTGAAAATCAAGTTAGTATTTTTTTAGTTAAACGGTTTTATTAGAAAAAAATAATGATAGTAATGATGCAGTTAATGCACTAAAGGCTAAAACATAATTTGGTAGATCAAAAAAATAAAATCGTTGGGCGTATGTAGCGTAACCTGAGAATACAAAATATGTAAATAGCATTTATAATGTTGTAGCGGTTGAAATTTCACGCGCCCAACGATTTAATTTTTTGTCCGACCAATGCCCTAGATTCTAGAATGATGAGGAGAGTACTGTGATGACTGGTACCTAAGACCTACCAAATTATTTTTTAGCTTTTAACTACATCATTACTATCATTTTTTTAATAAAACCGTTTAACTTAAAACAATGTTTTTTACTAACTTTATGTATTTTTCTGTCGGTCCAATTTTTTTGAAAAATATTTATGTTCTATTAGGTTATAGGATACACTTTTTAGAAACTTGTTTAATTATTAAATATTCATCTCAGCAATTAACTTGAAAAAAAATAAAGGAAAATTGTGAAAAATGTCAAAAAGTACAGGTAATATAACAGCTCAACAAATTAAATACACAAATTGAAAACATTGTGATCTACACATATTCACATGAAAATAAATAGACACACTTGTTTGCACACATAAATAACATTGATTATATATCACACTTATACTTATGAAGTTTCCTATATTTAAAAATTCTTCTATGATGTAGCAGTTTTTGAGGAGTTAGTGTTTCTTAATTTTTGAAAATTGGCAAAAAAGCTGCATTTTTCTTGTGATCTGCAAGATAATTATAGTATTTGCATCCAATATATTCAAAGTTTTTTTTATATATATACCGGTGGTGTAAAATAAAGTTTTTTTGTCTGGTATCATGTCCATGGTGTGCTTGGATAGTATTATATGTAGCCTTATTTTTGAAAATTAAGCAACATGCTTCGTGGGTGTAAGTGCTAATAACAGTTAGAATACTTAATTTTTAATGAATCTCTTCTACTTAGTTTTGCTATTATTCTAACTGCGTATTTTTATAATAAATATTTTGAGTGTGTAACATCCTTTGCCGCATACAATGTCAATATGTGAATTCCATGAAAGCTTGGAATCAAAAGTAATTCCTAGCATGTTGATAGTTTCAGAAGAGGGCTCGACGTCATCGTTATTCTCAAACAACAAAAGCTGGTGGTGTTTCCACTAAAAATTAGGGTATTGGTCTTTGTCTTATTAATTATCAGATGGTTTTTGTCTGACCATTTTATCGCTCTAGCATAGGTATTCTCTCAGCCAATAATTTTAGTGACAATAAATCATTTTCTATAATTAAAATGTTTGTGTCGTCAGCATAACATGTAATAATTTTATTGGGATCATTCAATTATTATATGAGGACGTTGGCAAATACAAGAAAAAGGAGGGGGCCCCTTTATTGATCCTTGAGGGACACCTTACGTAATCCCGAAGGAATTACTGCTAGTGTTGTTTATTTTAACAGTTTGCCGTCTGTCAAAAAGATAATTCTGATAATAGAATCTCATGATTAACAGAGTCAAACGCTTTAGAGAAGTCTATGAAGAGGTTCATAACATTTTTTATATTCTCAAGAGACTGAAAAATATTATGTTGGAATTCACATAAAGCTGTCTCAGTACTTTTATTTGCTGTAAAACCGTATTGTGAAGATGACAGTAATTTGTTTGATGTAAGAAAACTGGTTAATTGAAATTTGATATTCAACACATATGGCTTGGATATGCTGGTTAACACACTTATAGGTCTGTAGTTGTTAATGTCGTTGTGATCTCCTTTTTTAAAGATAGGTCTTACTCTCGTGGAAAAATGCCTATTTCTGCAAATAAGTTTACAAGATAAGTTAATGGGTGGGATAATTCATTTTGACATTGTTTGAGTAATTTATTAGATATATTGTCAATACCACAAGAGTTTGATATTTTTAAACCATTAATTATATTTATTACATCATTTTCTGTAATAGGGTGCATGAAAAAACCATTCGGATTATTGTCAATATTTTGATTTATGAATTATGAATCATATTCGCTGTTGTTCAACAGTGGTTTTGTAAATGTATGTTGAATGTATTGGCTTGCTCTGTCTCATTTGAATATGTGTCATTATCCGTTAATACGAGTTTTCCAGTATTTATTGAACATTTCTTTTGTAAGTTATTTATAATATTCCAAGTTGTTTTCGACTTGTTATCAGAGGTTGAAATCAAATTGTCGTGTATGACTTGGATGCCGCATGTAGCTCCTGTTGATCATGTTGGGCTAGATTATTGTAAAGAGACACATTGTTCTTGAGGTTAACTAGAGCAGGTTTCATAATATATGTGTATACTTGATTCTTACTATCACCTCTTTGGTATACCTTTTTATTCGCAAATGAGATCTCGAAGTAGTGAAACACGATATCTGCAAATGCTTGGTAGACTAAGTTGGGAAAAGAATAAATCTAGATCTCATTCCAGTTTTCATTCCGTGCATAATTTTTTCTGGCAGCTCAATAAAGAACAGGTCAAAGAATTGGGAATAGTGGTCTGAGAGATGCATGTTCACTACTGCTACACTATAGGGATTTGCAGACTTCATTAGGAAATTATCAATACATGATGCTGAGTTTCCTTTAACTCTTGTCGAGACTGTGACTTTAACATCAAAACATGATAATAAATCTTCGAGTAATATACAATACGTCGTTTGAGAAATAAAGTTAAGTTTCCTCCATTAATTACTACTGTCATTTTTGGTGAACATATTTTATATAAGATATCACTTAGTATTCCCAGAAAATCATAGAATCTCCATGAGGAGGCCTATAAATAGCGAGAGAGAGAGAGAGAGAGAGAGAGAGAGAGAGAGAGAGAGAGAGAGTCTCGAAGCTATTGACTTTTGAATAATTAAGAGTTCATTAGTAAATAATGAACTGTTAATTTGGCATTTTGTGTCTTGTGTTTGAAAGCATGCCACAAAGAATAAATTTTAATCGCTTACGCGAATGTTAAAAGTCTCTCTCAATTTTAAATTTTGAAGCAAAGGAATTATTTTTAGCCATTCCTTATACCTTGTCTATAAATAGCAATGCAAATTATTTTATGTGCAACTATTTTTATGGCACAAACTTCCAAGATAACTTCTTCACAGTAATCATTTATATCATATTGCTCTACAACTCCTTGAAAATCATCAAGTTTATAGATAGATATTATAGATAGAACTCTGCAATGAGAGTTTTCATTTCTAGAGAACGAATTACAAAGAGTGAATCTACTTAATTTAAAGCTATCAATCGATTCTTGAAACTGCCAGTGTTCAGATATAAGTAAGAAAATACAGTACTTGTCATTTTCAAAAATATTATTCATACGTTTTATTGCCAATACATTGGATATTTTGCTGACAAAAGGTAATTTTGGACTTATTAGCATCAGTTACAGATTGAGTTATTCCTACCGTTTCACTGTTTGTTTTTGAGGATGATTGAAAAAAGAGATAAAACTGATTCTATGCCATTAAATTCAGTTATTTCTATCGTCTTCAGAGCAAATTTTTGATGGTTCGCTTTGAATTCAATATTTCTCTTTATTTTTTTTTTCATAGGATCAAATTTGCTGCCTTTTTGTTTTCTATCAGTAAAAAAAATATCGAGCAGTTTCTATTGAATTGTTTGAATATCTTGGAATTGGGAATCTATAAAACATGATAAAATCTAGTTTTTATCGTTAAATGTGGAAAATAATAATAAAATGCTATCATGATTATTATGTTTTCAAACTACTTAATTTTAACTTCTACGTACAAAAGTATTGGGTAAAAAATATTTTTATGAAATAAATGAACCAACTAGATTTTATTACTTTTATATAATTCTAATTTTTTTCAGAGAAAGCTTAAACTATTTTTACATAGAATAGAGAGGTCTACAAAAATCTACAAAAAATATGAATTATATATCATTATAAAAAAGGTTACTATTTCAGTTTTGATATATTTTATTGTAAAGACTGCATTTAATAGAGTTTGACAAGTAATTAAACGTTTTTTTTCCACCTTGATGAAAAGTTTGTTTTTAGTTCCCAGTACACTGAGCAAAAGTATCTTCCTTATTCCCACCTGTCAAAATTACACTATACTACAATTACTGAACACATATAGTAATAAAATCAAGTGATCGGCCTGGCGAAGGGTAATTTCTTATTTACCTGCCGTTGGTCTCACCACAGTTTAAAGAACTATATACATTAACAAAGGCGTAGAGATGTTGTATATATCTAATATATTAATACGAGCAATTCTTGTATAATATAAATTTTATCTTGAGAACGGCTCAAATGATTTTGAAAAAAATTGGTAAGTATATAAGGTTTTATGTTTATCTATAGGTAAAGGTGACTTTCGTGAGAAAAAAAACGTGAGGGTGCTACCTTCGAGGTCCAGAAGTTTTTTCTAGAATAGCTCGGCAAATTTCGATAAAAAATTGCAGAAAGAGGTTTTCGGGGCCGAGAAATTGCTTATACTTTTATATTTAATAGGTATGTCCACACTAGCTATTTCCGGAATGACTTCGCAGATTACGATAAAAATTTCACATTGAAATTATCCATTCATTTTTATTTCGAAATCTATAATTTATGAGCCATTTGAACGATAAAAGCAATATTTACCGATCTACCGATCGCAATATATTTTAACTAGAAATATTGCCATTTTTAAACTAAGTTACTCTTATAGACCCACCCTAAATCCTGTGTTACCCAAGCAAAGCTCGCGCGCCCAGTTATTAGGTATATATAATAGTAATATTAAACAAGTGAAATTTTTGAAAAAAAAATAAAAATAGTTTTTATTAGGCATTTAAGATTTAAACCGTACCGATGAGTACCTACTATTGCTATCCTTTTCTCGATTTTAACTATACTTATGTATATGTGTTTGCCAGCAACAGCCATAACAAATTACTGTTTTTCTACCACAACACAAAAAAACTTTAAATTAACAACGTCTGACAATTGCGACATAACCATAGACGATCTTCCAGAGAGTACCTATATACCAGAGAACGAGACGTATATATACGCTCCATGCTCGTGCGTAATTCCAGTGACGGACCACATTGTCGTTCCATGTCGAAAAAATAATGATCTTGGTTGAATGAGATAATTATAATTACCAATAGTGGATCACACTTGGAGCTTAACAAGCGGCGAGATGTCTGCCATCTAAGTACGAATTCTAAATTTCAAGTCTCTAGACCGTATAGGGCCTGAGAAATCGCTGCGGAGTCCATTGAAACAAAAACCTAAAATAATAAAAACTATTTAAAAACAATAAAATATATAATATTCTTTCATTAAATAAACCCTCACTAGGTACGTCATTGTGTATCGAAACTCTAAGTATCTGGCCGTAGTTTGTTGGCAGGATCCAGGGTGATGTTCACTCATTATGTTCGGTAATGGAAGTATAGTGCGCATACGCCCTTCTCACTTTACCTCCCGGTAACCTAGCATACACGAAACTAGTTTATATTTTATCAATCCTTTAATAACACACAAAACTATAATAAAGAATGAATTCAACAACAACAATCAAAAAAATAATACAATTAAATTTATTGCTGAAACTATTTTTGATTGGTGCTAAACATTCACGCCAAATATAGTTTTATATTTATTTCAAAATTAGGTATAACATTCATTATAACATCATTCTTCAGGGTTTACAACAATTAATAAAGTCGGTCCAGTTTTTTGTAAAAAATATTTATTTCACATTTTTTAACAGTAGTGATGAAAATTGTTGAACGTTCACTAATACCCAAAAAGTTATAGGCTTAGTTTGTACTTGTTATTTATTATTCAGAGATCTCAAAACATCGAGGCGCAAATATACATATTTCAGACTTTACTGCTATAACTCGCAAACCGTAATTCAATTTAAATGTTGCTACATATAATCTTTCCTATAATTTGGCCGAGTCATATTTTCAATTTTCGAAAAAAATTGTTCTTCCACATAGCCGAAGTACGCATATCACATATTTCAGACTTTACCATTGCCTAACTCGGAAGCCGTAACTCTTTTGAAAAATGTTTAATTTAAACGTTTCCAGATATGGTTCCCTTTCTAATTTTCATTTTCGATTTTCGAAAAAATTTACCCCTTCCACATAGCTGAAACCTATGATTATTTTTTAAAATGTCCAATTTAAACATTTCCGGATATGGAATATTAATTCTGTCGAGAAGAATTGCCCCCTTCACCCCCATTGGGACGATTTTTGAAAAGAAGCAGATTTTAGATTTGATTTTTTTCAATATGGGACCATTTCTCAACTCTCCTCTTTCAAATGAAACAAAAATCGTCTAAACCGGAGTACGTTTACTATGAGCAGCAAACAGCCATAAAAAAGCAAACATACAGCTGAATTGTATACCTTCTCCTCTTTTTGAAGTCGGTCAAAAAACTAGGGTGAGAGATCGAACCTTTCATCAAGGTAAAAAAAAACGTATACGCACCACGGACAAAAATAGGATATTTCCACCAACAATCCGCGGACAGAAACGTCCTACTTTTATCACTAGGTGCGTAATATGCAATTTAAAATAGTTTTTTGTTTTAAAAATTACAATGGTTTGAATATCAAACTGAATCACGTGCTGTTTAGCTGAGAGATGATGTTCAAATTATGGTGGTGTACCGGGTCCGGATGTTGTCAATCAGCATCTGGGAGGAGCGAAGTGCCAACCCGGCGCGTCTCCAGGTGGCGGATAGGAGGGGGCCTCTGACGATGACTTTTATATGAGAAGGGGGCCTGCGGGGAAATAAGGCTCATTGAGACTAAAAACTCAATTGGCAGCCACGAATACCCTGCCGCGGACCAACTTCACCTGTCCCAGCTGTAGTGTCGTGGCTAAGGGAATTGCACTCAGGTACAACGATGCCAGGTGTGCGTTCGAGCTAACCTCGAAACCACCCTGTCAAACCAACGCATCCTGGTCGTCTGTGGTCATGTCTCGCGGGCTAGTGATGCGGGGGGGTCTTGGCTTAACCGCCCGGACCAAGAGGAAATAACCTCATCAAAAATTCTAAATCCAAGGCGGGAAACCAGGCCGAGGGATGCATGGTCAGATAGAGGACTGGTCTCTACTGGTTTCGACCTTGGAGCACAAGGGGGAACTCCACTGTATTAACCCCTTACTCCTGCATGCGGGGCTCTGCAGGAGTGGACCGATTTGTTCCCAGCTACTCGTGGGAACTTTATGGAAAATACACATAAAACCCAACTCACCGGAGGAGAGATGGAGAAAGCCTCCACCTCTTCATCCGGGCTCCCTGTAAAAAAGGGAAATGCCAAACGGCAAAGAAATCGTTTGCCGTTCGACCTGCCCAAACTCGGACAGCCGGGCGGCAGAGACGATCCACTGAGAAAGGGGCTCAGTGGAGCAGGAGTGCGGAAGTACCTGCGACTCCTCCATCAGGGACTTGCACCTGAGGAGGCCAGAAAACAGGCTCTTCAGCACGCCACACCACCTACTGTCCCGACCCCGAAGGTAACACCGACGGGAAAAGGGACGGGAAAGAGAGGCGCGGAGCATATCACTCCTCCGGAACGGCCTCAGCCTAAAAAGCCGAAAACAGCTGCAGCAAAAACCGGGCATGCCACTGGATACGCTGCAGCTGCCAAGGCCGTAAAGGCTATTCGTGTGGGTATCATACCCAAGGATTACCCTAGAGTAATCCTGGAACCACAGCGGCTCTCAACACTGGAGGATACTCTAGTGGAAGAGATGTGCAGTGGAGAGGTGAAGGGAATGCACTTCACCGGTATACATTTCCGCTGTGGAATGATGCTGGTGGACTGCGGTTCTCAGGATTCGGCGGACTGGCTCATTGGAGTAGTGCCGGCCTTGAGGTCTTGGGAAGGACCCGAGTTAGTGGCGGTGGAGGAGAAAAACATCCCCAAGCCCGTCACTGTAACGGTGTACTTCCCAAGAAGCTTCGAAATGGAGACGGAGAAGATCCTCCGACTCGTCGAAGTACAGAACACCTGGCTCAGTACCGGAGCCTGGAAAGTTCTCAACTCCAAAAAGGAGGGAACCGGTACTGTCCTCACGATTGGGATCGATCACCAATCAGGAGAGGCCCTGAAGGCAGAAGGATGTGTCTTAAACTTTAGGTTTGGACGTGTGTCTGTCTCGGGGCTAGGACGGAAAAATAATCCTGCGGGAGGTCTAAAAGATGCGGAGATGCCCTCCACATCTACGGACTCCGGTGTGCAGGATAAAACTGCCAGCTCAGGTCTGGTCGAGGCCGCTGCTGGCTCTGCCAAAGAAGCCGGGGCGGCAGAGAAATCATCTGCAGTCCTGGGTAAGGGCGAACCAATGCGGGGGTCGAGGCCATAATCCGAGACCCAGATACCCGCTCGAGCTCCAAGGAGACTACCCTCCCGATGGATCTCGATGAGGGACAGGAGGAAAGAGAGGAGGGGGGGAATTAGAGGCTGGACTACCCAGCCCCTACACCCCAGACTACAGCACCTTCATCGCTTTCTCCAAGGTAGCGCAAGTGAACTTGCATCACGCGAAGGGAGCTTCAGCAGTGATTGCAAGGCTGTTTGCGAAATCCCAACTGGATTTTGTACTGATCCAGGAACCCTGGACAGGCAAAGCAGGCCAAATTAAAGGTTTGGCATCTAAAGATTCAAAATTGATCTATGACCAGAGGCAGGAGTCCCCTCGTGCCTGTGTGATCATAAGAAACAACATTAATTACACATGTGTTTCAGAATTCATGACTCGGGATCTAGTTCCAATTCTAGTACACCTCAACACTGGGGGCATCAACCGAGACATAGTTATTGCATCTGCCTATTTCGCTGGAGACAATACTGCAATACCTCCAGTAGAAGCTCAAGGGCTAGTGCAATACTGCAATAGCAGACAACTGCCAGTCATCATAGGCTGTGATGCCAAGGCGCACAATGTTATTTGGGGAAGCACGAACAACAACCCTAGAGGTGAGTGCTTAATTGAATATCTCTTAGCTACTAATCTAGAAACCCTTAATGTGGGAACAACCCCCACTTTTGTCACGAGAGCAAGAGAAGAGGTCCTGGACGTAACAATTGCCAGCTTTACTGCCAGGAATAACGTATTTGATTGGAGAGTGATGGAGGAACCCTCTCTCTCCGATCATAGGATTATAGAGTTTAGGATTGCGGGGGAAGTAACCTCACTGTCTCCAACTCGTAACCCTAGAAATACAGATTGGTCTAAATATAAGACCCTTCTGAAGCAAAACTTGGAACAGATCGAAAGTAATGGGGTCAAACACCCACACTGCGATCTAGATCAAGAGGTCGAACTGGTCAGTGTGGCGATAACGGAGGCATTCCAATCAAGTTGCCCACTCTCAAAAGCTCGACCAAGCAAGGAAGCACCTTGGTGGAACAAAAACCTGTCAAACCTCAGATTAGAGGCCCGTCGGCTCTTCAACAGGGCCAAAAGAGACCATAATTGGCAGGGCTACACCGAGAAGCTCACACAATACAATAAGGAGATCAGGAAGGCCAAGAGGCTTCACTTTCAAGCTTTTTGTGAAAAGATCACTTCGACTCCTACTGCAGCCAGATTGCAAAAAGTCATGGCAAAAGGGGCAATCAGCCCCTTAATGTCGCTCAAGAAGCCAGACGGGACATACACTGAGGGAGAAGAGGAGCGATCTGCTCTACTTCTCAAAACACACTTCCCTGGAAGTGAACCCCTCAGTAGTACTGACGTAGCAATCCAAACCAAGAATCCTCGCAAGGAAGATTGGAGTATTGCTAAGAAGATATTTACAAGACAAAGGTTGGAATGGGCAGTCAACACGTTTCAACCTTATAAATCGCCGGGAGTAGATGGCATATTCCCAATACTCCTACAGAAAGGAATGGAGGAGATCCTTCCCCATCTCCTGAAGATTACAAGAAGCTGCCTAGCACGGGGCTTTATACCTAGCATATGGCAAAGAGCCAAAGTAATCTTCATACCGAAAATAGGGAAGAAAAATGGGACTGATCCCCGATCTTTCCGACCTATCTGTTTAACATCGTTTTTACTGAAAACGATGGAGAAAGTAGTGGATAACTACATAAGAACAGAGATTCTGAAGGACAAACCACTTCATAAATGTCAGCATGCATACAGGGCGGGGCGTTCAACAGAAACCGCGCTGTATCAGCTAACCGAGGTCATTCAGAGCTCTCTGAATAATAAAGAAATCGCAATGTGTGCCTTCCTGGACATATCTGGGGCTTTTGACAACACCACACATGTGTCAATCAGGGAGGCACTCATACGGCGAGGAGTGAACAAGACCATTATCAAATGGATGTATGAGATGTTGAAGACGAGAATAGCTGAGGCCCAAGTAGGTGATCACACCACCTCTGTTAAAGCTACTCGTGGAACACCTCAAGGAGGAGTAATATCTCCCCTCTTATAGAGCTTAGTAGTAGACGAGTTACTCCACAAACTCACAGAGCTTGGCTTCACATGTATAGGCTATGCCGACGACATAGTCCTAATAGTCCGAGGAAAATTCGCGAACACCCTATGCGAATTATTGCAGGAGGGCCTCAGAACTATTGAGCAATGGTGCTTGTCATAAACCCATCCAAGACCACAATTATTCCATTTACTAGGAAAAGGAAACTTCCAGCTATGAAACCTCTCACTTTAAGTGGAGACATAAGAAGCTGGAAGGCTGAAGTCAAATATCTGGGATTAACACTAGATAGCAAGCTTCTGTGGAACAAACATATTGAGGCTACTGCTAGCAAAGCAATAAAGGCCTTAATGTCGTGCAGAAATCTGACTGGTAAGACTTGGGGATGTAACCCAAAAATACTGCGATGGATGTACGTCATGATTGTAAGACCGATAATATCATATGGGTCAATAGCCTGGCATGGCAAGGCAAGTCAGAGCAATACGAGGAAAACCCTCGATAGAATACACTAGACTAGCCTGTGTCTGTATCACTGGAGCCATGAGAACTTGCCCGACCAGGGCACTAGAGATCATCACAGATCTCACACCTCTCCATCTAGTGATAGACAGATTGGCCCATGAGGCCATTCTAAGACTATCTAGGGAAGGTTCAGAAATGGTGGGAATTCGGAATCAGAGGGCTTGGTCCTCTTTGTCCAAACACATCCCATCAGCAAACCTTCCCAGTGATGTAATGACAAAGAAAATTAGCATCGAGAGAACTTTCACCACGGTGCTAAGTAGCAGAGAAGATTGGGACAGGGGGCTCACAACCCAAGTTCTCAAAAAGAATACCATCAAATGGTACACTGATGGTTCTAAGACCACGACGGGGACAGGCGCTGGAGTGTTTGGGAATCGCACCAAATGCTCATTTGCGCTAGGCCGCTGCCCAAGCGTCTTTCAAGCAGAATTGCTTGCAATTGAGAGATGCGTGGAGGTGAACCTTGAAAGAAACTATCAGAAATGTGACATTGCAATACATTCTGATAGTCAAGCTGCAATTAAAGCACTGAACTCTCATACCATTGACTCTAAAATGGTATGGGAGTGCCGAAGGAAGCTCGATGAGCTAGGCAAGAACAACAGGGTCTACTTAGTCTGGGTTCCCGGCCACTCGGGAATCAAAGGCAACGAGGAGGCCAACACACTTGCCAGGAAAGGAGCACAAACTCCATTTACTGGCCCAGAACCCTTCTGTGGCACAGATAAAAGCACCTACAAGAAGGAGTTTCTGGAGAAGGAAAAAACCGTAAGAGAAACACTCTTGCGGGATACCCTTGGATTGGATCATTCCAAAAAGTTTCTAAAAAACTTTGATACTGCAAGATCCAAAAGGTATTTGGATCTCAGCAAGAACAAGCTACACCTACTCACTGGATTTCTTACAGGACACTGTTGCCTCAAGAAGCATCTAATGAGATTAGGTCTAGCAGAGGATGACGAGTGCAGATTCTGCGGGGAAGAGGAGGAAACTCCGGATCACCTGGTGACGGAATGCCTCGCCATTGCTAGCCAACGCAAACAGTGCCTTGGACTAGCAACCTGCAGTAGTGAGGAAGTATCCTCCTTGAAGCCAACCCAGATACTGGAGTTCATTAGAACTCTGGAACTGGAAGGCGAGTTGTAGACCGCGTATAGGCGAGTGCAACTCAGGTGGGGGGCACAATAGACCTTATGGTCGCAGTGCAATGTAACCCCCTCTTAAATCTAAATCTAAATCTAATGGTGGTGTACCGAAATATTGATATTCGCTTATTGATTTTGTGCATAGTTCAGAATTTCAGATTCAGAGTTTATATTTCACAAGGTGACATCAGGTGAAAAATGGAATTAGTCAAGTAAGTAATAATATGTTCCTACCTATAATGCCATAATAATTAAATTAGATTCTCCCAGTAGCTCAGACAGTAAGTAGTTTTACCAGAAAAAATCCCTTTGTGCGAAAACTAGGACCAAATTTGTTAAATGAGGTACTGAAAAATATAAATAACTAGAGACTCGCTCCTGCTTCGCACTGTTAGCACTAAAATGGGTATTCTGAGTCAATCTTGAGATAGACATATACCATCGCGGACTTTTTTGTAGATCTCTTCAAGATATACAATTCAGTAAGACATTATTTTGATCTACCTCGTGAGCTTTAGCCAGCGTTTGCAATGTAAGCGCACACAAATATGTTTTTTACATCACGTTACAAATCTTTGAAATTCTCGGCTTTTTATACTATAATATGTATGCATTATACATATAAACCTTCCTCTTGAATCACTATTTCTATTGCTGAAAACTGCATTAATATCCGTTGAGTAGTTTAAAAGATCTATGCGAACAGACAGCCGAAGCGACTTCATTTTATACTATGTAAAGATATTGGTACTGGTACTATGGATATTACTAGTTTAGATTCATTATAATTGAATTTTATTCTCTAGTAAGAGTTGTATTGATTCAATATTTGAAGGGCTGTAGGGCATAGCCCTTAGGAAGCACGTAAATTCTGAGGAAATTCGGTAAACCAACGCATTATCCCCTTTAATTTGACACATAAATCTCAAAGATCGGTTCTGTACCGTCTGAGAACTCAGAATTTCAATTGTGTATTAAATATATAGATACAAATGCAATGGAAGAAGTAGATAGAAGGTTCTTGGCTCTTACTTGCATGTAATGTACCAGTACCAATAGAATAAATAAATATCACTGTACGACTTCTCAAACGGAGGAGGTGTTCCTACAGTTTCATGTTTGTATAGTAAACATGCTCGGGTTTTAATGTTTAATTTTTAATTGAAAGTGGAGTTCTGAGAAATGATTCCATATAAAAAAACATTTCATTCACCCAAAAATTGACTCCAACGGGGAGAGCAGGTTTTTTTATGGAAAATTTGAGATGACAAAAGATCATATCCAATATTTTCCCTACGCACAGACTTAATATTCTGTAGGGTTACCCCTTTATTCCATCCATTCCACTTTTTTTTGCAATTTATGTTCATTGATGTTCATTGATGTAAACCAAGAGGCGAGTAAATAAATTTCCATTTTCCAGGTTACAGCCATTGTCAAGTCTGACATATGGATGATAATAATGATAACACTCAAAATGAGAAATATTACTTTTTTACAAAAACTAGGAATGACTGCGCTGAAAAATAAGACATTCTTTATATATTATACATTATACCAAATGTTACAAAAAGAAAGTTTAAACCATTTTATTATTTTATTGATCGACGAGCCCAAACGGACGAGGTATACAATTCGACTGTCTGCTGGTTTGCGCGCGCCCTGTATATAGTGAACGTAATTGATTCATTTGAAAGCGGAGACTTGACAAATGGTCCCATATTCCTAAGAACTCAAATATCTTCCCATCAAAAAACGCCCTCGGAACTGAGACGGCATAGATAATTAAAGATAGTTTAATATCCGGAAACGTTTAAATTGAACATTTTTTCAAAAGAGTTACGGTTTTCGAGTTACAGCTATGTTAAAGTCTCAAATATGTGTATTTTCGCTATGTGGAGGGGGCAGTTTCTATCGATAATTGAAAATCTTAGGCAACTAAATTAAAGACCAGATTATTGGAAGCAACATTTATATTGAAATGTTTTTATAGAGTTAAGGTTTTCTAGTTAAAGCACTGGTAGAGTCTAAAATATGCGTATTTCCGCAACGATGTTTTAGGTTGCGAATAGTAACAAGTACATGCAAAGAATATATATTGGGGTAATGGTATGAACGTTCAACCATTTCGTGACTGATGTTACACTCAAAAGTGTGAAATAATTATTTTTTACAAAATAAATATTTCTTAAATTGGACCGACGTTATTAGTTGGTGCACTGAAGAGTATAAAATAATATTAATTCTATTGGTGCTGTTACTTTTGAACTTAGATTGATAACTTTTGGCATCAACTTCACAAGTGCCAGCACCAATAGAATTAATATTATTTTATACTTTTCAGTGCATCAACTAATAAAGTCGGTCCAATTTTTTGTAAAAAATATTTATTTCACACTTTTGAGTGTAACATTAGTCACGAAAATCGTTGAACGTTCACTAATACCAATGAAGATAGTACTTATCCTATTTATTACCCACGTATGTTCTTTGCTTGTAGTTGTTATTAATGTGATCTCAAAACATCGCTGCGGAAATACGCTCAAGTATTTTAGATGTTACCATTTTAACACCGATTTAACTCGTAAACCGTAACTCTTGGGAAAACATGTTCTTTATAAATGTTGATATAAATAATTATGTCTTTCATGTAGTATCAACAGATTTTCAATTTTCGAAAGAAATCACCCTCTCCACATAGCAAAGTTACATATATTTGAGAATTTAACATGCCTCTATCTCGAAAACCGCAACTCTTTTGAAAAAATGCTGAATTTAAACGTTTCCAGGTATTGTCCTATCTTTAATTATACCAGCTCAGATTTTTGATTTTCGAGAAAATTTGCCCCCTCCACCCCATTTGGGGGCGGTTTTCGGTGGGAAAAAGATTTCGGATTTGCGTTTTTATGAATATGGGACCATTTCTCAAGTCTCCTCTTTCAAATGAATCAACAATCATCAAAATCGGAGTAAGTTTGATATATACAACGAGCGAACAAACAAATAAAAAAAGCAGACAGTCGAATTGTATACCTCCTCCGTTCGGTGTTCGTCGGTCAATAAAACCACCTTTTCAAATGAATCAAAAATCATCAAAATCGGAGCTTTTTATCAAACATCATGAAAATTTAATAGATACTATCCCAATCTGCCCAGAAAGAATGCTGGAATTTTCAGAGAATTAATTCTGTATTTCTCAAATTTTCTCCTAATTTTCTCAAATAAATTAGTCGTAGGAACCAAATTGTTTAGAGTTAGGAATATTAGACTTCAAAAAATAGTTATTTGTGTACCAAGGCCGTAAAGTTGATCTTTTTTGTCCGAATCAGAAATTTACGCAAAGCAAATCTCTGCTGAGGCAAAAAAAGATCATTCGGCCGAGGTACACACAAATTTTCTTAAGTGAGTGTGCCATCAAATTGGAAACAACAATTTTTACATTTTTGTTCAAGAAAAGCAAGAGTACAAGAGTAGTTTCGAATCTTTATTAATCAAATGAAAATAATGATAAAAAATAAACTGCTTATAAATAATGTTATACATAAATCTCTGGGGGATTTTCTGTATCACTCATTTTGCTTTCTTCTTTGATATAATAATAATTCTAATTATTACTGACAGAAACTGTTAGCTTGTAGATAAACTGCCTAGCAACACTAGCTCTCTACATGGCGATGAAAGAAGAGGCCGTAAAGTGAAAGCGGCCATGAAGTAAATGCGGCCAAAAAAGTGGCACTTTAGGGACGCTAATGAGTCCCTAAAACGTCATATATTCTGTCACTCGCATAAAAACTCAGTTTTAATATATTTTATTTATTGAAATAATTTATGTACCTAATAAAAAATATTTACATATTTTAAGATTTACTGCGAATGACTTTTTACCTTTGTTTTGTTAGTACTGATATTTTCAATGTATGCAGATCGTTGTATTGGCAGAATTGGTCCTTAGAATTGGCATCGGGGTTCCCAGATTTCACTTCTTCAGATTTTGATCTCGAGTCAGACTGGCATTTCAAGGGCTGGATTCAGCAGAAATACAAGGGACAACAAATCAGCCTCCGATATGGACAACTGTTGATTGTCTGCGGGTAAATAGTAATAGTTAAAAAAAGGAGAAGAAAAGAAATGCGTTTAGATCATTAGTGATTTTCATGATGATATTTTTGTGTTATAAATTTATTTCGTACTCATTTTGGTTGTTTCGGACATAACAGAATAATAAAGTATAAAAATTGCCATTGTCAACTTTAAATCACAAAAAAGATTGCAATATAAGACTATAAGAATAAGAAGACATAGGTATCAAAAGATAAGAAATATGCTATTTTATTCATTTATCAAATAATATGCAGTAAGTTGTATTTAAGATAATTGACTTTTGACTACTTGTTACTCTCGCAGGAATATTTTTAGGACACCCTGAGTTAAAATAATTGCAGTTCATATATATAATTCCAGTTAACTTAACCACTGGTAATCATATTTCCATAAATTTCATATTCATACCATTGTAAATAGATTTACAAATATGTTTTTGATATCAGATACAGGTAGCTGTGACAACACTGCAATGCTAAACATATTTTGTCTCAATAGACCGAGTTGATTACAACCAAAATTTGAAATTTGTTTGGGTGGTAGATCTCCATAATCGTCTTAATTTTCCAGCGATTTGACATATGACAAGGTACCTAAAAATATCGTGTCTCTACTGTATTCTTCTTCTACGGTTAGCACTACAAGCTAGTGTGGGTTTTGGCTTACTGTACTACCCTTTTCCAATAAACTCGATCTGACATCAGTTCTGTATCGAAAGGAACGTTCATTTTCAGCAGGTCGTTTTGGATGTTGTCTCTCCATCATATGCGGGGGCGGCCTAGAGGACTTTTACCTGCTGGAGTCTCTTGCCATACCATTTTCACCAACCTTTCTTGATGGAGTCTCTGTATGTGGCCGGCCCATCTCAGACGTTGAGCTTTTATTTCCTGGACGATGTCACTGTCATTATATAGACTTTTGATTTCAGCATTAGTTCTGATTCGATATTGTGTTATATTGGGGTCGTAATGAGGTCCGAAGATTTTTCTCAGTATCTTGCATTCGAAACATCTGAGTTTTTCTTCGTTCGCTTTAGTCATTGTCCATGTTTCCGATCCATAGCTAGTTATTGGTCTAATATAATACTCTTATATATCTTTACTTTGGATATCCGTGTCAGAATTTTTGACTTGAGGAGGTTGTTTAAAGAGTAGAGACAACAATTTGTGGCTTGGATTCTTCCTTTTAATTCTTCGCTGATATCGTTATCTAATGTGATTGTTGCGCAAAATATTTGAACCGTTCTACTTTTTTATAGTTGGACATATTTATTGTTCCATTTTGTCCTATTCTGTCTCTTTTCCGAGTCGGTTTCCACACATGTATTTGGTTTTCTCTTCTTTAATCATTAGGCCCATTACGCTAGTTGTTCCTTCTATTTTATTGAATATATCATTCACCGTTAAAAGAGTGTTACCGATTAGGTCAATGTCATCTGCGTAAGCCAGTATTAGTTTGTGTCCTTCAGCTGATAGGAGTTCAGTTTTTATGTCCGCCCCTCTTATGGCTCTTTCCAGGACGATGTTAAACAACAGGGGTGATCTCCTTGTTTAAGCTCGCTGCCTACTCTTACCTTGGATCTACCACCATCCATACATAGTTTTGTCATCTGGATGAGTTTCTTTAGAATTGAGAGTTCAGCCATTGCGTTCCACACTTGGTTTCTTTCCACCCTGTCATACGCTTGTCTGACAGGTTAAAATAGGTTAAAAGAGTAAAAAAAAACAAAAAAATTAACCGCAAGCAAAGAAACCCAAAAATCGGTTTGCATGATAGCTTCAAGTGAAGTTGACATGCAAAAACCGTGAAATCGGTTAGGATCGTCCCAGACAATTCTTTCCAGGCTCATAATTTGCCGCTGCCGATACAGCCGCATACTTAATTAAGGTCAATGAATATTTTCGTGTGAAATTTTCGGTATCGAGATTTTAACAAATGTTGACGTTTCAGAGTTTTCTCAGTCTAATAAACATATTTTCAGCCATTGGTATGTCTGTCCGTCCCTCTGTCTGTAACATCATTATCTCGGAAACGAATCGGTGTATTTTCTTGCTTTCTTTTTTATTTTGTTTGGTACCAATACCACTCGCCGGTGGCACTGAATGAGAATCCTTTATGCTGAGCTATAGCCAAAAATCGTGATTTGTTCAAGACTGTAGCGCAAAAACGGGCAAGGATTTCGATTAAACTTGCCTAAAGTATTCTTCTGAAAGCCCTTTACCACTATCATACAGCGCCATCTCTGAGAAAAAGCATAAAAAAGTTATGCTTGAATAAAATTCCATATTTTCCACATGTTTCTTCAGATTCTGTCTAAACGTTTAAACTTGCTAAACAATGTTACATGACCTTTGTTGTTTGTTTTGATCGGACGATTTTTTATTCACCGGAATTTGCCTGCGGGTGGTAGGAAAGTCGTGTGAGTGGACACACCAGATTTTTTTCAAAACATCGCATGTTTTTCATACGTGCGGTACAACGAACGTTTTAAAATCGAACGGGATCCTTTTGGCTACCTGTAGATGGGCCTAAAAGTTACGCGAACTACCGCACTAAAGAGAAAAATTATAATTATAAAAAAAATAAAAAATGCAGAGAATAAAATATACAACACTTTTTGTCTGGATTACTGCATCAAATACTTAATATTTAAATATAGTACTAAAGAATAATATAAGACAGAACTTACAAACAATACATTTGTACTAACTGTTTTTGACCGACTTCAAAAAAAAGAGAAGGTATACAATTCGGTTGTAAGATTGCTTTTTTTATGGCTGTTCGCGCGTTTTGCATAGTAAACGTACTCCGATTTAGACGATTTTTGTTTCATTTGAAAGAGGAGAGTTGAGAAATAGTCCCATATTCAGGAAAATCAAATCCAAAATCTCCTTCCCTCCAAAAACCGCCCCCAAAGAGGGTGGAGGGGGCATTTTTTCTCGAAAATTGAAAATCCGAGACGACAGAATTAACGAAAATTCCATATCCGGAAATGTTTATATTGGACATTTTTAAAAATAATCATACGTTTCCGCGCTACAGTCTGAAATATGTGTTTCAGCTATGTGGAAGGGGCAAATTTATCTGAAAATCGAAAATTCGAGATTTGAAAATTAGAAAGGGGACCATATCCGGAAACATTTAAATTGAACATTTTTTCAAAAGAGTTACGGTTTCCGAGTTTCGCAATGGAAAATTCTGAAATATATGATATGCGTATGTTTGCTAGTACAAGCTAAACCTACCTCTAACTTTTTGGGTATTAGTGAACGATCAACAATTTTCATGACTAATGTTACACTCAAAAATGTGAAATAAATATTTTTTACAAAAAATTGGACCGACTTTATCAGTTATTGCACTGAAAAATACAAAATAATATTAATTCTTTTGGTGCTGGTTCTTTTGGAGTTGGTGCCACAACAACAAACTACAACGGCACAACTTCAAAATTACCAGCACCAATAGAATTAATATTATTTTGTATTTTTCAGTCCAACAACTGATAAAGTCGGTCCAATTTTTTGTCAAAAATATTTATTTATGGATTTACTTCAGTAGTTCTCAGAAAAGTTTTCGTTTTTTAAATTTGTCGACAAATTCATTTAACAAATACATTTATACCGGCGGAACATTTCGTGGAAGTCATAAAGTTACCTTAAATATTATAGGGTACTTGTTTTGCTTTTTGTTAGATTTTTATATAATATATCAACTTGGGCTTAATCTTGAGATTACTGGATAATATTGCCTCACTTTCATTTAAATCATCGTATAATATCCATCTAGTGCTCCGAAAAGTTATTGCCTAGTAACAACTCCCCCTTACTATTGGGTTTCTGAGCCCTGGTAGGATACTAATCCAATCAAATTTACTAGCTCAACTCGCGCATCTTGAAGAAACTATTTTCTTATTTTGTGTTCGATTTTGTGCATATTTCATGGACAGCTGTGACGTTGGCAACCGAGTGGGTTAATTAGTGCGATAGTTGGAGTAACCTTAGGCCCATCTACAGTTAGCCAAAACGATCCCGTTCGATTTTAGAACGTTCGTTGTATCGCACGTATGAAAAAATGAGATGATAAAAAAATATTTATTGGCCTTAAGTATGAGGCTTTATCGTCAGCGGTTAATTAGCGATATATTATGAGCCTGGATATAATTTTCTTTGCTTGCGATTAATTTGTGAGTAATTGACGGCTAATTATTCAATACTTTGTTAGATCTTCTGCCAAATTTGCCATGCCAACTTCAAAGACGTGAAATAAGAGATTCGATTTTTTATGGTTAAAAAAGGCTTTCAAGAGTTGTTCATATCTTTCTATTATTTTCATTGGTTTAATCTTATCATTGAGTAATATAGTTAATAATGCAAGGTATTAGAATATGATTCAAGTTTATCTATTGGATTTTTTGTTCAAGCCGATAGACGAGATAAAAAACACGTTGTTAATGGATAAGATTTTCTGATATTTGATACGGAAACCATCTACTATTTCTTCTAATTTTCGTGTTTCCTTTTTTTCTTACCACTTCACTCCACTTTGAGAATGGACTTCTACATACTTTACTATTTCTTCTTTTTTATCAGTAGAAGTAGAAGAAAGGTAGGCATATTGTAATGGGCCTGACTTTAAAATTATTGTTTTCACGTTTTAGCGTTCCTAGTGTCCGATAAAATGGTTTTCAGAAAGTTTTCTGGTTCATAGGTATGTAGGTACGATTGTTTGTGGTCAATTTTCGAGAACCAGAAATTATGTGGACTATACAGTGTGTAGATACCACGTGGAGTTTGACTTAGCCGTTTCTAGAAAACTACACAAGTTATTATTTCGAAAATATAATTGAACTGCCCGGATGATGTATACTTTGTAACAAAACACAAGTTTTAAGTATTAGAGGTTAAATATTTTCATGTTATAGCTTTTTCGTTCTATGGTTGTTTCGTCTTTGTGTCAGTGTAAGGAATTAGTCCAATAACATCTATTTTCTAATCTACCAAAATTAATTTACTTACCTGTGTCCATAATATACTTACGTTTTTATATTTTTCGTGAGCATAATCCCTGCATCCAATTTTTTTTTTAAATCACTAAATTATCTAACGAACGAATGGCAAGATGTAAAGAGATTCATTCAATAATTGCAGAACTCTATATTTGATACTGTAACGGGAATTTATATTAAAACTGGGCTCGATTTATTTTCACTTATTTATTTATACCAATAACTACACGACTATATACACATTTATATTCACACTTATTTCTCGGACTATAAAATTCTTACTACTTTCTATGATCTATGACCGACTATCTATCACTAACTGTCACTGACATTGCCATTCGCATTATATATCTAACCTAAAAAGCTCTAGATGATTCCAGTGTTGTTTTCGTTGTTTCTGGAGGTTATTTCTCAATATATGGCTTCGAGAATAGACCAGGACTCATTCTCGGTGCCTCTGATGACTCCCGTGTTTTCTGGAATGTTTGTGACATTTGTGAGTGTGTGCAGTTCATTATTCTGGTAAGTCTTCACGTTACACTGCCCCCTCCTTAGCATCTGATCGTCCCGATCAGAATCATCCTTGGTAGTACCTTGCTGGATTTCCGTTCCATGGCGGAATCTGCACTTGGTTCCTGCCAGGCAAACATCCTTGTTGAAGAAGTAATAGTCTATCGTCTTTCCCGAGTACACTGCTTTTGGATTGAAGCAACACACGGTAATTTGCACACCAGCGTCCTGGAAGATGTATTCGATCATGCTCCTTACAATCTTCCAATCTAGCCCGTCCAACCCGCAGCCTATTTTCGGAAGACCCAACTTCTTGATGTCATAATTCCTGACTTCATTTCTTAGGCTCTTCAGTGCATGCCAGATGTCCTTGTACGTGGGTTTAACTCTAGACATCTTCTTCGTAACCAAATAGAAGAGGTTCCGATTACCATCTGCTAGTCGCAGAACTTTTCCTACTCTTGGTCGTTGGGCTGACAATTCATACAGTCTTCCAAACTTCCTTTTAAACAACAGAGCAATTCCTCGGCCCACACGTAGATCCTCCGCTACACAATGGGCAATAGAAACGTCGGCTGGTAGTTTGAAAAGGTCTTGTTGAACCTCAAATGTCTCACCGAGTCTGACCTTCTTCCGATCCGCGTAGTTGGACATGAAGTCATTGAAACTGACATTTCACTCCTCAACTTTCTTTTCTTGAAGAGCCACTCGTGCTTCCTCCTGGTTGTTCGATCCAACGTATGGTGCGAATCGGTTTATATGCACCACTCTAAGTTTTCCCCTTGGTAACTTTCGGATACGATAGATGACGTCATTTATCCTCTTCATAATTTCATATGGTCCTTCCCATTGCCTTTGGAGTTTGGGACAAAGGCCTCGACGTCGTTAGGGATTATACAGCCAAACAAGGTCCCCCACGTTGAAGACTCCATCAGCTGATCGAATATTGTAGTGCTTCATTCGATCACTGGCAAGCTGGATGTTCTGTCTGGCTAACTCATGGACTTTATCCATTCTGGCTCTCAATTGGTTGACGTATCCTTCTCCTGCGACACTGTCCTCTGTAGGTCTACGGCCAAATTCCAGGTCACAGGGTAGGCGTAACTCACGCCCCAACATTAAACTAGCAAGAGTCTGACCAGTTGTATCATTCACAGCCGCCCGATAGGCCATCAGGAACAAATGGATGTACTGGTCCCAATCTCGCTGATGTTCTGAGACAACCTTAGAGAGGTGTTTGCCCATGGTTCGGTTCATCCTCTCCACCATTCCGATGCAAAGTGATCGTTCTGGTCTTGTTCGTACCTATTAGCCTGCACACATCTTGGAACAGGGCTGACTCGAAGTTTCTGCCTTGGTCCGAATGCATTTCAAGAGGAACGTCAAAACGTGAAAAGAATTCCTTCACCAACACCTCGGCGACGGTCGATGCTTCTTGGTTAGGGATTGCGTACGCCTCTGTCCACTTTGTGAAGTAATCCATGGCTACCAGAATATACTTATTCCCATTGCCCGTTTCAGGAAATGGCCACGCAATATCCACAGCAACTCGCTCCATGTGACTCCCAAAATTATACTGCCTCATAGGTGCCCGCTTTCTGCCAAGTGGTCCATTGCTGGCTGCACACACTTCACACTTACGGCACCACTGTCTCACATCTTCTTTGCAATTCACCCAATAGAATCGCTCTCGAACCTTCTGCAGATTCTTGATGATTCCAAAATTCCCACCCGAGGCTCCATCATGTAGCTGACGTAGTACCTCTGGCACTTTGCTTCTTGGCACAACTAGTTGTAATCTTGATTCAGTGCCATCTTCAGACTCAAAGATTCTATACAGCAGATCATTTCTTAACACAAAAGAGTCCCATTGGCTCCAATATGCTTTCACTTCAGGGCTTCGTAAGCTTATATCCTGCCAAGGCGGCCTAACCTTTCGGCGCATCCACTCCAAGACCACTCTCAAACATGGGTCGTTCTCTTGAGCCAGTTTCATTTGTTCGGGCTGCCACTCCTCATTCTCTACCGTTATTCGTCGTATAGGGCAAACCTTGTCTTCCATCTCGACACGTTCTAGTTTTTCCAACTGTGCCTTCTTCTTACAACTGCGGCGTACGTGTCCTAGCTCACCACGGTTCCAACACCTTGGCTATCTTTTCTTTGACTGCGCTCCCGTCACTAGCTTCCTTATCATGTCTAACAGGGACTCTCTATTGGATTGGTCTTCTTCTTCGATTGCTTTTACACTTCGCCTCGGGAAGTTTGGCTAGCGGCTTCATGCTCTAAAGCAATAGCTAGTGCTTCTTCTAGCAATTTTGGCCTTGCCAGCTTCAACGCCTTCTGCAGCTCGCTCTCTCTTAATCCATTTACAAATTTTTTCACCGCAATTTCATCAAGGAAGCTATCGGCAGCTGTAGGATATGCTAGTCGCAGAATACGAGCTACCTCTCCCTCAAACTCTTGCAGACTCTCATTTGCATGTTGCACCCGAGATCGTAATTGGGCTTTGTATACTTGCTGAAGATGGCTATCTCCATACCGATTCTCTAATTTAGAAAGCAAGACTTGGTAGTTTACCTGGCCAGCCGGAATATACCTAAGGATGTCTGCTGCATCACCTCGTAAAGCACCAGTTAAGGAAACAGCTTTCTGTTCTTCGGTCCACTGGTTAGCCATTGCCAATGCTTCAAATTGCCTACGATAGGTTGACCAAGAGCACTTCCCATCAAAGTTTGGTAGCTTAACTTTCATACTATCTATATCTTCGCCTTTGATAGTCTGGCTCGCATTTTTACATCATTTTGTACACTGCAGTGACCATTCTCAACTGCCATTTCCAATGTATTGATTTTCTGTTGCAGTAACTCCATGTTCTTTTCTGTAGTGACACATTTTTCGTCAACTGTTCTTGAAATTTCTTCAAACTTGTTCAAGACTTCATCGAATTTCACCCGAAATGTCCTGGTTACTTACTTGAATTTTTCGTCACTTTTTCTAGAATTTTTTTCGAACCTTTCATTATTATTTCTAGAAATTTCTTCGAAACTTTTCGAGACTTCATCGAATTTTTCATTATTATTTCTAGAAATTTCTTCGAACTTTTCATTATTATTTCTAGAAACATCCTTAATTTCATCTTGAAGAGTTCTAGAAACTTCTTCAAACTTTTTCGATAACAGTTCTTCCGGAGAGTGGAACTCGAGCACATCAGGATCTTCTCCATTTTCAATCAAATTGTCCCTTAACCGTTTCTGGAGGGTCGCTTTATTACCGGAATCATCACAATCCCGCTCCACCAACTGTTCTTTGAGTTGTTTTACGGTTAACTGCACCAATTTCATTTTGAATAGTCTTTATTAACAAAGTCAATTAGTCAATAGAGTTTTTAAAGTCTTCGACACGAAAACGAACAAAGTTCTTCACACAAACACGAGAAAAAGTCTTCACATTCACACGAAAACGAATTAAGAGTCTTCACACTAACACAAAAACGAACAAAAAGTCTTTACACCAACACGAAAACGAACAAAAGAGTCTTAAACTTAAACTTAAATTTAACAAAGAGTCACGAAAACACTAAAATCTACACGAAACCACAGTCTCTTAAAGTCTGTCCAATTTTATAATCACTCACTGACCCCACACCTGACACCAATGTAACGGGAATTTATATTAAAACTGGGTTCGATTTATTTTCACTTATTTATTTATACCAATAACTACACGACTATATACACATTTATATTCACACTTATTTCTCGGACTATATACTTCTTACTACTTTCTACTTTCTATGATCTATGACCGACTCTGATGTCTCCCGTGTTTTCTGGAATGTTTGTGACATTTGTGAGTGTGTGTAGTTCATTATTCGGGTAAGTCTTCACGTTACAATACGTAAAAATTTATAAGATTTGAACTAATTTTGGTTATTTCAGAACAAATGCAAAATATCTTTGCATATCTAACCTAATTTCAAATATTTGACTACAACAAAAACATTAAATCAATTTTATTTAAGCTGCTAAGTCAAAATAACATCAAACTTGAATTTGGTATTGCAATAGTGTTACGGTCCTTCATCAATAAGTATAATGTAATACCATCTGTACTCTTCTTTGGTAAATGGAAGTTGGTCTTTCAGATCTTTCTTTTTTCTTTAGATAGCTCGCCAATCTTTTTGAATAATCGAGAATTTGAAATATCTCTCAAGATTGCTTCTTGGTTCATGTATCGCTTCATTTTAACTTGTTTAAAATAAGGAGTGTTGGGATCAACTTTCAATTCAATTCATTCTTCGTCAATGCTGCTTCTACCATTGAAACGAACGACAAACGACATTTATCGTGACATAAAATTCCCATTTTCCCAGATTGAAATAACATTTCTTTTGTATAAAATATAGCTTTCACCTGCTTCTCTTCTAATTTCCGCATTTTTGACTGACGAACCAGGCGGAGAAGGTATAAGGATTCGACTGTTCGTTTGCATGTTATTTTTACTGCTGTTTGTGCTCCGATTTTCATGATTCGTTTTTCATTTAATAGAGTTGGTTTTATTGAAAAAAAATCGAAATTAAACTTATACCAAAGGGGGTGGAGAGGTCAATTTTTTTATAAAATTGATTATTTGAGACGAAAAAATTAAGGAATTGACCATATCCGGCAACGTTTAAATCGGAACAAATCATAGGCATCCGAGTTACAACTGTGGTAAAGTCTGAAATTTGTATGTTTCCGCTATGTGGAGGTGGTAATTTATTTTGAAAATTGGGAATATGAGTCGGCCAAATCAAAGGAGAAATTATATTTAGCAACATTTAAATTGGACATTTGTCAATGCACGGTTTCTGAGTTACAAGAGTGCTAAAGTCTGAAATATGTGTATATCCACGATGTTTTCAAATCTCTGAATAAGTTTTTGGTGAACGTTGAATGATTTTGATGGCCAATGTTATACTCTAAAGTGTGAAATAAATATTTTTTACAAAAAATTTGAACGACTTTATTAGTTGGTAGTTGGTGCAATGAAAAATACAAAATAATATCAAATCTTTTATTGCTGATACTTTTGAAGTTGGTGCCAAAAGTTTTCTAACTACAACTGAACAACTTCAAAATTACCAGTACCAATAGAATTGATGTTTTTTTGTATTTTCAGTCCAAAGTTTGGTAAAAAATATTAATTGTTTTTCTATTCTTTAAGATTTCTTTTTCGCTTTCTAGAGGTTTTGATATGAATTTTTGAGCATTTTTAGATGACGCTATAGAGCGCTTCCTTGTTGTATGGAACCATTACCTGACTCATTTCTAGAAAGACTTGAGGGACTCATTTCATTTACTTCGTGAGCAAACTCATTCGACGAAACCGTATTAAATTCACTGTTACTACCGTTAACTCACAATCACTTTCATTCAGGTCTGGAAAATGTTGGTACTGCTTGAGGGATCGCTTTATGATCCATTCTCAGAGAAATAAGTAAATAAATACAAAAAAATATCCATAATGCATATTTACTAAATATTCGTTGAGTTTCGTGATTTAATTTTACTTCTAAGGCTAATACATAAAGGGAGAATAAGAATCATAATTTTATCAAAGTAAAAACATGTTGATATCATTTACTGACCAATATTTATTTTTTGCCCCGTAGCTAAAGTTTCTGGAATGGGATTACTTTTTCTGCTTCAGTTAGAATATTTTATGATTGACTTTGTTGAAACAACCAAAAAATTGTTATTCTTAGATGTTTCCAGGTCTCGAATGACTCAAATGCGTCATAAAAAAATTGAATTCTGAATGGACCACTTTAGGCGCAGTAATTACTGCCAATATTTAAAACAAATAAATGTAAAAAATGGTTCTTTGGTATGATTATAGATAACCTAACTGATAAAATCGACCTTTTCATCTTTCATTCTTTTATCATATGGCTACAAAAGGTTCACCATGTGGTCAATTCGTCTGTTTTCTAATCGAGCTATAAGGAGGAAGACTCATCTGTGTGTAGGTACAGTCGTTTGTGGCCAATTTTCGTTTTTAGACTATCTCGCAAACTAAGAATGATATCGACCTTGGACTGGTTTAATTCAATTTATTAATTTGCACTTGCACTTATTTTGTGATTTGAAGTAACGTTCGTAATGAGAACCTCAGGGGTCACATACTCATTCTAAAAGTTTTCCCAATTAAGTACCAAAAAACGCAATGATGTATTTTTATGTGTATTGTTATGACAAACAAGAAGCCATCAAACAACCAAAATCTAAACCTGACAATACTAATTGTTGGGACCCAAACTTTGGCATCTTCAGTTGCAAAGTAACAACCTGTGGAGATTCAATAATTTTCACTTGTTGACTTTAATTGTTGTCAAATAATCAACTGTTTCTGACTCATACTAGTATAGATACAACAGAAAATTAATAGAGGAAAATAAATGTTTTCCCTCATGTTAGGGTAGTTATTTCTTTTCATTTTTATTTTTAGAATGTTTTATTTAATTGAGTTTTATTGGAATCAATGTTTTAATTTTCGGGTTTTGGTGATGTTTATACATATTATTTTTTTTCTCTCCATATATTCCTGGAGATATCCTGACTGAAGATGAGTCTATGTCTATGTCTCAATACCTAGGAATTTAATTTTTTAGATCAATTATGGAGATGATCTTGAGATTTATATTCCTCAATTAATCTACTCCACTTTGAGAAATGGTCTTTTTTCTACAGAATTTTAATCTTTATCGTATTCTACAAAGTAAAGAGTTATATAGATATGTACATAATAATTGAGTATCTAGAATACAAAACAATGCTTATGCAATATTAGCTGAACACGAGGTAAAACACCTGTGATGATTGATCGTCACTTGAAGTGGAATTCACATATAAATTTTATTATCAGAAAAATGAATTGTATTTTTATTATTCATAAATGATTTACCTCTTCATATAAGCACAAAATGCATAGTCCTCTATGCTGATAATACAACTTTGGCTGCCGATGCTGACAGTCCCGAGGAACTCCAAGGTAAATTGAATATATTATCAAGGGAATTCACAACCTGGTGCGAAAAAAAATCTTTAATTGTAAACTCAGGCAAAACTGTGTATATGCAGTTCTATTGCAGATCAAAGATTGAATCAAATTTTCAAGTAAAAGTGATGGATGATGTTATTAATCTCTCTGAAAATACTAAATTTCTCGGAACTTTCGTAGATAGTGATATGAGATGGGAAGCAAATATAAATCTGTAAAAAATAAATAGTGGTTATTATGCCATTTTACAGCTGAAACATATTTTTGATATAACACAACTGATCAATGTTTATTATGCCATCATCTACTCTCATATTTCATGTAATACTAACATCTGGAGTAGCTTCAGCAACTCCAACATACATATGTATGAAACTGTTTCCCCCCAACATCATAACTATTCCACAAGAAACGGGGATCTTATCAGGGTTCCGACGCTTAACTCATCATTCTTTAAGGATAGTCCGTCATATAGAGGAGTTAGATATTTCAACCATCTTCCAATTGATCTAAGAAAAATAAAAACCATAAATATGTTCAAATCAAAATTAAAAAGATATCTGCAAGAAAACTGTTTCTACAGCGTTTTGGAATTTTTAAATTCGAGATAAAATGTTAGTTCTATCTATGTATATGTAATATTTGTATTTTGTATTTGATTTTTTATCTACCTTTTGTGTTCTTGACGTATCCTATATCATGTATTTGATCTTGAATGATTCAATAAATTATTATTATTATTATTATTATTATTATTATCATATTCAGATTCAGGGTACTGAAGAAAATCTTACCCATTAGACAACTAAAGATATTATACCACTCGTAGAGAGTCATATCCTTTACGGAATATCTGCCTGGGAAGCCCGTCTAAGGCACATATGTAGTCAATTGAAGTGCTGCAAAAAAATTCTGAAAATCATCTATTCAAAAAATCGGACCTACACTTCTTATCGACTTTATGAAGAATCTAGAGTTCTAGATGTCAGACAACTCTTCATTCACAATATCATCTGTCATTATCATCAAAATAAAGTGAAATATCAGATTGTTTCCAACAATTACAAAACAAGACGAGAAGGTAACTATGTAATTCCTTATACACTGCGTTCATAAAGTATGGAAACGCTTCAATAACTTCTAAAATGTTTACATATAGAGACAAAGCTCTGACAGATCGACTTTTGATTTTGATTTTCTACTTTTGTATGCAAACAGCATCATTTTATCCCCTCCACCTTCCATATTATGACGTCATCATTATTTTTTTCAAATGGGAAGGCCATATTTTTATATTATAAATGGCAAATTGTCGATTTTCTGAGCTCAAAAATACCAAATACATGGGTATTAACATAAAAATATATGAAATACATGGTGCAAAAAAAATAATATATTTTCATTTGCTGCCTTCAGTTTTAAATAATAACAATAATATTAATATGCAGTGGTAACTAGGAACTTATTAATTGTTGCTAAGAACTACGATTCAAACGCATACTTGTTTTTATGCATAATTTGTATAAAATTGAAAGCAGCAAATAAAAATATGTTTTTACTTTTACTTTTTTAGCACCCTGTATTTAATATATTTTTATGTTAATACCCATGTATTTGTTATTTTAGAACACAGAAAATTGCCAATTTTCCATATATAATATATATTATGGCATTCCCATTTTAAAAAAATCACGATAACGTCATAACTTGGAAAGTGGAGGGGATAAAATGATGCTGTTTGCATATTATAAAATAAAAAAATAAAAATCAAGAATGGACCTGTCAAAGCTTTTTCTCTATATGATAGTATTTTAGTAGTTATTGAAGTGTTTCCATACTTCATGAACGCACTGTATGAAAAAAACACTCGGACAGAAGTCCTATGAATTAGTTGCCCCAAAAATTTATAACTGCCTGCCCAGGGAACTGAAAGACATCGACAACATTCATGTCTTCAAAAAACGATTAAAACATTATATAATCGCAAACCCCCGCAATATTTTCAGTAACTTGCTGGAAAATGTATGAGTTCTCTGTCTATACCCGCAAATAGTTAATTCTGTTTCTTGTGTAGGTACCTATATGCTCTATATGAGTATGTAATATATATTATATAGTGCATTATTCCATGTGCATTGTCCATCCCTTTTGCATTACTTTTAAAAGTTTTACATTGTTACTATTAAGATTTAAGTTAATTTTCTTATCTCTCTTATCACACCTACCACATATACCTATTATAAATTTATCATATTAATTCTATTGTGTATGCGTATGAGTTTTTATTTTTTCCTTTATTTCTACGGTTTTTAAACTTGAAACAAGTGTTCAGTCACTTATCAATAGACCCGTATTCACATGATATTTTTGTTCTTATATTGTATAATACTGAATTGTATCTTTTTGACCGACTTCAAAAAAAGGAGAAGGTATACAATTCGGTTGTAAGATTGCTTTTTTTATGGCTGTTTGCGCGTTTTGCATAGTAAACGTACTCCGATTTAGACGATTTTTGTTTCATTCGAAAGAGGAGACTTGAGAAATGGTCCCATATTGAGAAAAATCAAATCCAAAATCTCCTTCCCTCCAAAAACCGCCCCCAAAGGGGGTGAAGGGGGCAATTTTTCTCGAAAATTGAAAATCCGCGCTACAGTCTGAAATATGTGTTTCAGCTATGTGGAAGGGGCAAATTTTTCCGAAAATCGAAAATTCGAGATTTGAAAATTAGAAAGGGGACCATATCCGGAAATTTTTAGATTGAACATTTTTTCAAACGAGTCATGGTTTCCGATTTTCGCAATGGTAAAGTCTGAAATATGTGATATGCGCATTTCCGCTATGTACAAGCTAAACCTACCTATATCTTTTTGGGTATTAGTGAACGTTCAACAATTTCCATGACTGATGTTACACTCAAAAATATAAAATAAATATTTTTTACAAAAAATTGGACCGACTTTATCAGTTGTTGCACTGAAAAATACAAAATAATATTAATTATATTGGTGCTGGTAATTTTGAAGTTGTGCCGTTGTAGTTTGTTGTAGAACTCCAAAAGAACCAGCACCAATAGAATTAATATTATTTTGTATTTTTCAGTGCAACAACTGATAAAGTCGGTCCAATTTTTTGTAAAAAATATTTATTACTATGAATAAAACTTACTTACATATACGTTATTTTGTGTATCTATATAATCGTTATTTATAAATCTTATCATGTGTTTTAATAATTGTTTACAATGAAAAATTGCTTAAATTATGTACTTGAGCGTAACAGATAAAATATATTTGTATGTATGTATGGACGATTTTTGTGGATCACAATATAATGTAATCTTCTAGCCTCTAAATTATATGAAGGGTAACATAGTGAAAAGTGAATTATTAGATATAAAATAATCTTAATAGGACTTGTAGCTAGCAAATGTATAAATTAATTAAAGATATTCAGTCCTATTCATAATCAATCTTAGTTCGGTATTAGTTTTGTTTGTTAGTTGTTATAACAAAATAGAGCTCAGAGGCAGCTCAGTGGTATTCAGAGACAGAGGCTTGCCTAAGTATCACAGGGGCCATGAGAACGAATCCAACTTTCGCCATGGAGGTAATACTGAACCTACCTCCACTACATATTCTAGTTTAGGGGAACCCTAATTCTGTCAGCCACAAGTTACTGCAAGGACCTACTGCGATAAGACAAAAACACGGCAAGATCTACGAAGAGTTTTATGAAGAAATAAAGGCCGATCCAATGTTGGGAATGCCAATTAATAAAATGACCCCACAATATAACTTCAAAAAAGAATATGGCGTAATCGTACCAGATAGGAAAGACTGGGTTATAGGATAGCCCTTTAAAGCAAATCTCAACTGGTACACTGACGGCCCTAAAACCAACTCAGGAACAGGAGCCAGCATATACGAAGTACAAGAGTGGTAATATGATCTCTCTGAGCCTAGGGATCTACGCCACGGTCTTTCATGCAGAGATAATGGCGATACAATGGTGCGCCAAGGAACTGCTTACCGAACGGTGAATAGCTAAAGAACCGAAATTTATTCTGACAGCCAAGCAGCAGTAAAAGCGCTGAACTTATATCAAACAACATAAAGATTGATAATTGAGCATATTTGAGAGAGAAATGGTTTTATATTTTTCATCATAGGTCTCGCCATCCAACGACCAGGAGTTTCTAGTCTAGAGACTCAAAACTTATTTACAGGAAAATTCTTTTGACCGTTTCTTCTAAGGACTTTCTAAGTTGGTGCCCAAAGTCTTCTATCTATCTGTAGCTACACAACTCCAAAATAACCAGCAACAGTGGAATTATTTTGTATTTTTGACTACACCACTAATAAAGTCACTCCCATTTTTATATCCTTTACATTTTACCTCTCTGCTCGTTTCTACTTGTGTATCCCAGATCATGGTGACCTTTAGAGAATCTACTAAAGGATTTGGCCTAGGAAGTTACCATTTGTTTAGAGTTTCGATTTTATAATATCTCGCAGATATTCCAGTTCAAGTGACAACAAAGTGGTGCATTTCTACGAGTTCATTTCAAGCTAAAATTGGACATGCCGATATTATATGTTGAGCAGTTTCGGTTTCAGTTTATTTCAATTTTACAATAATTTGTAGCTATGGGTTTGGTCTTGGCATGGCGTTAGTAGCGCGTATGTTTCACCACTGATGCATTTCTCAGCCAGTTCCACGTTAATTCTTTGTCTACATGCTGTTTTTATGCTTCTTTGATGATTGGTTTTTCCATCTCTTTTGTTTCTTTCTGGATTCTCTATCTAGTTTTTTCCTTCTTTTCTTTGAACCTCTTCGTTTGTTGTTGTATCACATCTGGTTTTCGATCTTTTCCTCTTCGTGTTCGTCAGCTAAGAGTGTCTATATTTTTTTCCAAACGGAGGAGGTAGACAATTCTGCTGTGTGCTTTTATTATGTTCGTAAGCACGCTTTGTATAGTAAACGATTTTGAAGAGTTTTTTTTATTTTGAAAGAAAAGAGTTGAGAAATGGTCCTATGTTAAACAAATTTAAAATCCAACATCTGCTTCTTTAAAAAACTGCTAATAATTGAACTGTCTGCTTTTTTTGGTTAGTGCGTGCGTTGTATATAGTAAACGTACTTCAATTTTGATGATTTTTGATTCATTTGAAAGAGGAGACTTGAGAAATGCTCCAATATTCGTAAAACCTCCAGTCCAAAATCTTCTACTCTCAAAAAAACATTTTTTTTCGAAAATCTCAGGTGACGGAATTAAAGATAGGACAATATCCGAAAGGTTTAAATTGAACATTTTTTCGAAAGAGTTACGGTTTTCTAGTTACAGCGATGTTAAAATCTCAAACATGTGATTTTCTTCCGAAAATTGAAAATCTGAGGCAACCACATGAAAGACCAGATTATTTATAGCAACATTTATAATGAACATTTTTTCCATAGATTTACGGTTTTCGAGTTACAGCAATGGTAAATTTATAAAATATGCGTATTTCTGCAACGATGTTTTTAGATTTCTAAATAATAATAAATAAAAGCAATGTATACGTGAGTGTTCAACGATTTTCGTGACTAATGTTACACTCAAAAGTGTGAAATAAATATTTTTTACAAAAAACTGGACCGGCATTATTAGTTGGTACACTGAAAAATACAAAATAATATTAATTCTATTGGTGCTGGGTGCTGGTACTTGTGAAGTTGGTGCCAAAAGTTTTTAATCTAACTGCAACTGCACAACTTCAAAAGTACCTACCAGAACCAATATAATTAATATTATTTTGTATTTTTCAGAGCACCAACTAATAACGTCGGTGCAATTTTTTGTAAAAAATATCTACTACAGTAGCAATAGGGAAATTGATGTCATGATAACAATAGTGGAAGTTATTTTATTAATCTGGTATTGTTTGAAATATCTGCACAGGCGTTTAATCACGCATAACATGTTCGAAAATTTCTATTTTTATTAGTGAAAATATTGTTGCCATAAATTTGTCGTAGAAGTAAATTACGTTAAATGCATTAATTCATATGCTAGAAAGAAATTAATTAATGCCACCAAAGAATTGCGTAGTAATGATTATTGAATAACTGAGGCTGCTTGTCGATATACAGTGCGGACCACAAGTTTGTAATAAATTCATTTTTAACATTATTATGCATTTGTTTGAGAAAACTTGAAACAAGTCGATTTATATTCTCAATTTGACAATTGACTGTGTAAAAATATTACCCCCAACTTGCACCCCATCTGCATTATGAGCACCCCTCAAAAAAATTAAATGAGAAGGTGGCACCTTGTTTTTTATTCTCTGTTTTTCAAATTTGATACATTCATAACTGAGAAAATTTATTTAGAAAATGTTAAATGTTGATACTTTAATTTTAATTAAGGAAATAATGTCACATAATGTTTAGGAAGTATTTTTCAATTTATTTTACAATTAAGTGCAATGTTCAAAATTTGACCACCATTCACTTCATGGCAATAAACAAGGCGATCTTGGAATTTTCGTACAACATTTTCTCGATCTAGTAGACTGCCGAGTAGACTACTGTTATTTGGATATTTGTAAGTTGCTGATAGTAGTCAGTGTATTGAAAAATATGGGTGTGTGGATTTGATTTAACTATGACTAATTTATTCGAAACTCAAAGAATAGACATTTTAATTATGATTGGATGCGGTAATAAAACAGGAACTCAACAAGGAAGTTTATGAAATATTCAATAACTAGCTGTTTTACCCGGACTTGGTACGAAAACATAAAGTCATGAAAAGTCTAGAGTATGGAACCCTTCAATGAGACCTACTTGCATGTAGCACCAGTCTGAACACCAACCCAGATCCATCCACAGACATGCACCAGGAGAGAACAGCATGATAATTTTCCCTACATGTGTCTTTGGGATATTCCGGTATGAAACTCTTTACCTTTAAATTCCAGTCGCACTGACAGACTCTCACAACAGTCCAGTGACATACTACATGCAAATAGAAACCCAAAAATCCACGAAAATTCAGCCATATAGCTCAGATATACTTCCTTGGGAATTACAGATATGGAACCCTCAACCTAGGAGGCCCAGACACACTTACAGCCACTACCAGATCATTCTGATAACATTCTATATTCATACATGGTAAAAACACCATCAAAATCCAGCTATAGACTTCCGGAATATACAATTGACTTTCATATAGGGAACCCACCATATAGAGTCCCACGGGCGCTGATAGTTCAACATTACTTTTATTAAGGTATATAATATTATCTGTAAACATTGGTATGATAAACACGTCTGCAAAATTTGTAAAATTATTGAATTTTTAACAGTATTCAAAATTCAACTCTGTTGAATTTTCAATCCAAAATATTGGAAATTCAATATTTTCGTGTTGAATTTTCAATAATTTGTATAGGAAATTCATTTTTTTTATAGTGTACGTGTACACAATGTATTAACTATGGTATCTGTTTACATCATGGTATTAACATAATACTATGAGGCTTGCTGCAGTAGTCAGTATAGTAAAGACTCGTACATATCACATTATAAGAAACATTTTAGAGCAAAAATTATGGTTCAAGTAGGTAATTTTTGGTTTCAACTTCAGTACATTAAAATAAACATCATTATTTGCTATAGCAATCATAATTTTTATCAGCTGTCTACAGACGCTATCGCTAGGCAATGGTTAGGCATTACCTAGCCGCTGAGAAGTAGTCCCAATCTTTATTTATTTTAGAAAAGCTATATGAACATAAAATATAGCCTATGTCACCCGCGCAGATATATGGTCATACGGAAAGTCCTTACTTGTATATATACATATTGTAACGTGAAAACTCACCCAAATAATAAAATACAACCACACACAGACTCGAACTCCAGAATATAAGGAAGAACATCCTAGAACTCGAAAATAGAACATACGAGAACTTCAGACACCGAGAATATGCGAAAGAATAACCTCTTTGAAGTTGGCATGGCAAATTTGGCAGGCAAACAAACAAAGTACTGCATAATTAGCCGTTAATTAGCCGTAAATTAACCATGAAAATAAAAAATTAACCGCATGCAAAGAAACACGGAAATTGGTTTGTATGCTAGCTTCAAGTGAAGTTGGCATGCAAAAGCCGTAAAATCGATTAGGATCGTCCCAGCCAATTCCACCCTCATAATTTGCCGCTAATTAACCGCTGACGATACAGCCTCACACTTAAGGCCAATGATTTTTTTTTTCGAAAACATCGCTTGTTTTTCAAAACATCGCATATTTTTATACGTACAATAAAACGAACGTTCTAAAATCTAACGAGATCGTTCTAGCTACCTGTGAATGGGCCGAAATGTTACTCCAACTATCGCACTAATTAACCGTGAAAGAGAAAAATTAACCGCAAGCTAAGAAAACCGAAATTTGGTTTGCATGCTAGCTTCAAGTAAAGTTGGCATTTAAAAACCGTAAAATCGGTTAGGATCGTCCCAGCCAATTCCACCCTGGCTCATAATTTGCCGCTAATTAACCGCTGACGATACAGCCTCACACTAAAGGCCAATGAATTTTTTTTTCGAAAACATCGCTTGTTTTTGAAAAAATCGCATGTTTTTCATACGTACAATAAAACGAACGTTCTAAAATCTAACAGGATCGTTCTAGCTACCTGTAAATAGGCCGAAATGTTACTCCAACTATCGCACTAATTAACCATGAAAGAGAAAAATTAACCGCAAGCTAAGAAATCCGAAATTTGGTTTGCATGCTAGCTTCAAGTAAAGTTGGAATTTAAAAACCATAAAATCGGTTAGGGTCGTCCCAGCCAATTCCACCCTGCCTCATAATTTGCCGCTAATTAACCGCTGACGATACAGCCTCATACTTAAGGCCAATGAATTTTTTTTTTCGAAAACATCGCTTGTTTTTCAAAACATCGCATGTTTTTCATACGTACAATAAAACGAACGTTCTAAAATCTAACGGGATCGTTCTAGCTACCTGTAAATGGGCCGAAATGTTACTCCAACTATCGCACTAATTAACCGTGATAGAGAAAAATTAACCGCAAGCTAAGACACCCGAAATTTGGTTTGCATGCTAGCTTCAAGTAAAGTTGGCATTTAAAAACCGTAAAATCGGTTAGGATCGTCACAGCCAATTCCACACTGGCTCATAATTTGCCGCTAATTAACCGCTGACAATACAGCCTCACACTTAAGGCCAATGAATTTTTTTTCGAAAACATCGCTTGTTTTTGAAAAAATCGCATGTTTTTCATAGGTACAATAAAACAAACGTTCTAAAATCTAACATGATCGTTCTAGCTACCTGTAAATGGGCCGAAATGTTACTCCAACTATCGCACTAATTAACCGTGAAAGAGAAAAATTAACCGCAAGCTAAGAAACCCGAAATTTGGTTTGCATGCTAGCTTCAAGTAAAGTTGGCATTTAAAAACCGTAAAATCGGTTAGGATCGTCCCAGCCACTTTCACCCTGGCTCATAATTTGCCGCTAATTAACCGCTGACGATACAGCCTCACACTAAAGGCCAATGAAATCAGTTACCAGTCGTTCAGCAATCACAGAATCGTAATGTGCATTTTCATTAATTAATCTACAACTTTAAATACGTGACCAAATCCTGAAGAATATTAAATAAAAACTTACATACTATTATTATTTGCTCTGAGCTTTTATTTTGTTATTTCAGGTGCAATGGTTTGTTTCGAAATATATGGGTTGACGGAGCAGTCACTATATTGTTCGTTGAAAAGTTTACTCAAAAAGTTATCTGATAAAACTGAAATATTCCATTTAATTGGATTAGTAGCCTACCAGGTCTCTGAAATCCAAAAGTCTGGGGAAGTTGGTCATTACCAGGCAATAACTTTTCGGAGCAGGAAATGGATATTATATGATGATTTGATGGAAAGTGAGGCAATAGTATCCAGTAACCTTAAGATTAAGCCCAAGTGGATATTTTACATAAAAATCAAATAAAAAAAACAAGTACTGCATATTATTTTTTAGTACCTACCATATTTAATAAAGTATTTGATGCAGTAGTAAAAACATGCGATGTTTTGAAAAACAAGCGATGTTTTCGAAAAAAAAATTCATTGGCCTTAAGTATGAGGCTGTATCGTCAGCGGTTAATTGAATCAAAAATTTACAGAGAATAAAAATCCCTTTTGAACAAGGTACCACACGACCCCCCCTTCTCATTTAAATTTTTTGCGGTGGTGCTTAAAATTCAGGGGTGAATAGAAATTGACCTGTTTCAGGTTTTTCTAAACAAATACATAATAACGCGTTGATAGGTATAACGCTGTTATTTATATTTGAAGATGGCAGGGGCAATTAAAGATAGTGGTGAAGTTGTTTTCTAGAATGAACAATACAATGTTCTAGAAAGGCTAATATAACCGTTTAGAAAATCGGTAAAAAATGAATGATCACTGTTTGTGATATTTTATATCTGTTCGCGCATTTTGCTTAGTAAACGTGCTACGATTTTAATAATTCTGTTTTCATTTGACATAGGAGTCAAAATCCCGTATGTACTTCCCCACAGAATCTTTCCCCAAATAAGGGTTATATCCAGTTATAACACTAGCAGAGGGCAAGATTTTGGCGCTGTAATATAAATAATATTATTTTGTGTTTTTCAGTACACTATATCTAATAAACTCGATCTTACTTTTTGTATGAAAAAAGTTCATTTTAAAAGAAGTAATCCAAGCTTATATATTTCGATCCTCCCTGTATAGACGGTCCAAACGATGTAGCGGCGTAAAAAAATAAAACCACCGAGACCTACCTATACACGACGGCGACTTGTCAAGTTTCAATTTTCCCGCTCACATTACCACGACCAGGTGTTTTGGGATCAAGTTACCTTAGCAGAACAAGATTCTCAGTCGTTTCGTGACCTTTCACTAAGACAACTAGATTTATTATAACAATTTTATAGAAGAATGATCGCAGTGCCGACGACTGTTGCCGATTAGAAAATAAAGGAATATCTACAAAAGAGAACAAGCACAGTGCACGAAGTGACCAGTTCAGAGTAGTTGAAGAAGATTTTGTATAGGTAGTGTCCACACAAATCGGATTAAATAATAAAATTATAATCCAAATAAAATGTAAGTACATTGCTGTTCTATAACAATTTTATTATAAGTATATGGTCGGTGAGATTCTTTTGTTCTGCGCACAAGTTTTTATACCTTACCTAGCTAATATTTCGCAAGCTGCCGGGTTATTCCCTTCTCGATTATTTTTTTTGCATCGATTTTTTTTTGTTGCAAGACGTATGTCGTTTGTGTGTCCTCATTTCGCTTCAAAATTGGTCCATTCTTTTATAAAAGAAGCAAGTTGCAAGCTAAATATAAAATAAGAAACCAGCCAGAAGTGTAATGAGAATGCAAAGTTTTGAGGAAAAGAATAAATTATCGACATGAATGAAGGCCGACTGCTTCTCCAGGAGCAGGAGATGTGAGGTAGCACCTCTCAGCTGAATTTGGTGTTGATTGATTTTTTGCGAATAATAATGAAATTAAGTATTACAGAAGAAGATATTATTTATTTGTCAGAAATAAGCGTTTTAGCGAAAATGAATTAAACTAGAAAATAAAATATAGGTACATGAAAATGTATGCTATATTTTCTTTGTCTCTACTATTACGTACCTAACATTGCAGCAAAGAAAGTTAAATAGTTTCAAAGAAGAAGAAATAAAAGACATTAGAAGCTGCAGATTCGGGGATATTAAATCTCAATAATTGATGCAACTTTATGTTTAAATTTGTCTCATAACAAATTAAATCTGCGAAGGAATAATTGCTTCATATATCCAAACAGATGTCCCATATCTTTATGTAAAGAGCGTAAAGAACATTTCTTTTCTACTAAAAACCCAAAACTTATATACCCATTTTTATTTTGTTTCAAAGTACCTATGACGCCTACGAATTATTGAAAACTAACTCTAGCCCTCGACTTCGTCCGCGTGGAAAGTTTTATGTTAATTTTTTTAAATGCGAATAACTTTTTTCCTGATATCCGATTTAAATGAAGTAAAGCCTATATTTCGCTCCAAGCTAAGCTCTACCTATTTACATTAAAATCCCTTCTCTAATTTCAGAGATTACCGAGAACTAACACACCGGATTCAACTGATTTATTATATGTATAGATAATAATAAAAAATCAATTCGTAAAAAAAATAAAATACGATTTCATTTCAGAAAACGTCAATGAAAATTATTTTTAAAATAGAGTATATCTTTCATGTACCCCCGTAAGTAAATTTAAAGGGGAATGCGATCGGGTGATCTAGGTGTCGTGGAAACAGGACCATCTCGACCAATCCATCTGGGATAATTGAATATTCATAAGCGTGTAGCTTTCAAACAAATAAACATAACGTTTTTTTTTGACCGACGAACCCCGAACGGAGGAGATATACAATTCGACTGTGTGCTTTTTTTTGTTTGTGCACGCCTTGTATATCGTAATCGTACTCTGATTTTGATGATTCTTGGTTCATTTGAAAGAGGGGGCAAATTTACTCGAAAATCGAAAATCTGAAGTCGTATAATTAAAGATAGGACAATATCCGGAAACGTTTAAATTGAATATTTTTTCAAAAGAGCTACGGTTTTCGAGATAGAGGCATGTTAAATTCTCAAATATATGTATTTTTGCTATACGGAGATGTTGATTTCATGAAAGACCTTATTATTTGTAGCAACATTTATAATGAAACGGTAACATCTAAAATACTTATGCGTATTTTTTAATATTAATTCTTTTGGTGCTGGTGATTGTGAAATTGGTGCCAAAAGTTCTCAGTCTAACTGCAACTGTAGAACTTCAAAAGTAACAGCACCAATATTATTAATATTATATTGTATTTCTCAGTGCACCAACTAATAACGTCGGTCCAATTTTTTGTAAAAAATATTTACTTGGAAAGAAGTAAATAACTATACGGGACACCTTTTATGGGGCTCTTCAAGGTGATTGGCCCATAAAAATGTCACATTTTCGATCTGAAAATTTGCTTGATATTTTGAGATTGCTCAACATTTTTTTCAAAAACGAGCACTAAAAAATACAATGTAATATTTATTAATCCTATTAGTATTGATAATTTTGATGTTGTGTAGTTATAGGTAGGAGACTTTCGGCTCCAACTTCAATAGCATAATTATTTTCAAATCCACCATCTTATAAAGTCGATCCTATTTTCAGTAACAGAATTTATTACATATTTTTCAGTGGTTCATCAGTCAATAAGTTCTTATATTTAGTGAATTCAAAATATACCGGCATCAGTGTTGCATTTTCACAGAGCTCATAAAACCTTGATTTTGTACAACGTACCCAATGAGGATGTTCTTGAAATCGAAAATTGGAGACGGCAGAATGAAAGATAGGACAAAAGGAAAATATCCGGAAACTTTGTTGAAATCTCAAATATGTGTATTTTCACTATGTGGAGGGGGCAATTTCTTTAAAAAATTTGAAATCTGACGCAACCAAATTAAAGACCAGATTATTTGTTGCAACATTTATATTGAACATTTTCTCCATATAGTTACGATTTTCGAGTTACAGCAGAGGTAAAGTGTAAAATATGCATATTTCCGCGACTATGTTTTTAGATTTCTGAATTATAACAAGTGCAAGCAAAGAATATACCGGGTGGTCCTTTTGAAGTGTTACAAGGTACCTAATATCTAGAAAACTGCTTATTTAAAAAAAAAGAAATTTTGGGGTAACTTTTAAAAATTAAATGGAAAGCTGTAGTTTTCTTTTCAGATTCTTAATTTCCAAAAAACTACGTTTAAATCAAAACATAACTTATAACGTCAATTTCAATATGTTAATACCAAATTAAATAAGTTATGTAATAGTATAACATTAAGTAGTGATATACGAGCTGTTGTCATGGTAATGCACTGCTTACATATTCTGACATCTGTAACAATTTTTTTTAAAATTGTCTCCGCATTTCGAGAGTTATTTTAGTGTGTTCTTTGATAATTAGTGTTCATTTTAATTTGTTATTAATATATTGACATTCACATTAAATTATGTCTTGATTTAGAGTAGTTTTTTCTGGAGATTACGAATATGAAAAGAATACTACACCTTTCCATTTCATTTTTAAAAGATACCCCCGACCCCTAAGATGTGGTGAGAGTTACAAAATCACTGATGCTTCCAAATGGTGCTCCCCAACGTCCCGTTACATAACTACTTTTTTTTAAATCAGCTATTTTCTAGATATTACCTTGTAACACTTTAAAAGGACCACCCGGTAATGGTATAAGCAAAGATTGGTGTTCCTAATCTTTGGTATAAGTTAACATACAACGATTTCCGTGAATAATGTTACTCTCAAAAGTGTGAAATAAATAGCCAAAAGTTTTCAATCTAACTGCAATTTTACAATATCAAAAATAGCACCAATAGAATGATTGTTTTGTGTTTTCCAGTGTACCAACTGATAACGTCGCTCAAATTTTTTTGTAAAAAATATTTAAGCTTTTAATTCATAATGGCTAGGTGACTACCCAATACATTGACTCCACTCGATTTGAGAATATTTGAGCAAGTTTGTACGACACTTCAGCAATATCTACATGCTAATCAGAGAGATGCAAAGCTGTTATCAAATTTTTTTTTTTAATTTTTCAACCATTTGTCAAATTTCTAATCAAATTTTCATATATATAGATCAATTTTAATCTAACACCATAATTTGTATTCTAATGAAGAGAAAACTATCTCTAAATGCTGCCAGAAAATTTTAAGACCAAATAATAAGCAAGCCTTAAAAAGGTTTCTCAATTCGACTGAATTTAAATTTAACGCCTGGTTTTGTCTTACAGAATAGCAATTAACGTTATGGATTTCAATCAAACCTTAAAATTATCGGATGCAGGTTAAAGAATACCTATTTAAGGCCCGTTCTTTTTTTAACGAGCCTTAAAAATTAACTTCTTGGTAACAGAAGAAGCTCCATCTTGTTTGATAAATTTAGGTCTATAACGTGGTCTTAAACTTAACCAAAGAAATATATAAATATTTTTTACAAAAAATTGGACCGACGTTATTAGTTGGTGCACTGAAAAGTATAAAATAATATTAATTCTATTGGTGCTGTTACTTTTGAAGTTGTGCAGTTGCAGGTAGATTGATAACTTTTGGCACCAACTTCACAAGTACCAGCCCCAATAGAATTAATATTATTTTATACTTTTCAGTGCACCAACTAATAACGTCGGTCCAATTTTTTGTAAAAAATATTTATTTCACACTTTTGAGTGTAACATTTGTCACGAAAATCGTTGAACGTTCACTAATACCAATCAAGATAGTACTTATCCTATTACCCTTGCTTGTAGTTTGTAGTTGTTATTATTGAGATCTCAGAACATCGCTGCGGAAATACGCTTGAATATTTTAGTTGTTACCATTACCTTCGGGGGCGGTTTTCGGAGGGAACGAAATGTCGGATTCCCATTTTTATGAGTATGGGATCATCTCTCAAGCCTCCTCTTTCAAATGAATTAAAAATCATCAAAATCGAAGTACGATTACTATATGAAACGCGCGCACAAACAAAAAAAAAAGCTCACAGTCGAATTGTATACCTCCTCCCTTTGGGGTTCGTCGGCCAAAAATAGTTTTGGATATAAACTCTTAACATGAAAACAGTTGCTTATTTTTTACTTTTTGCGAAAGTGTGGAAATGAGCACCAATTCCATGTATTCCAAGGTTTTATCATTAGTTCATTTTGAAACTTTCAAGACAAGTATAAATCAGAAGACTGTCAATGGATATAAAGTTAAAGAAAATTAATGTGTTGTTATATTTCATAGCCTACTCTGAAACGATTCATAACGCACTGTGTTCAGTTTATAATAATAATAATAATAATATCGTTTATTGACTTTTAAACATTTGCAGTTTCTTGTCAAGATGTGAAATAACAGGAATGTATGTATAGGTATATGTAAAAATAAAGTAATTATGTTTAGTTATTATTACCACCACCAACATTAAATAATTGTATAAACATACCTAAATACACATATATACCCATACATATATATATATACACATTCACATATATACGTATGTATATTAGACATAATAAACAAATAATTGAGAAAGAATGAACTAATTAAGTAAGGGTAGATACACATAGGCAAACGGACAAAAAAATCAAACTAAAAACATTAAATTGAAGAAAAAAAAAACAATAGGCGCATAGTAGGAACATGTATCATTCATTTATTATAAATGCTCTTAGTTGAAGTATTTGCCATAATACTTGTGAGACAGATTTGACCACCGACACGGTAGGAATCGAAAGAGCACTAACAAGATCATCGACGTTTTGTAGGTAATCAAGTCTGCCTCGAAGATTGGTATATATAGGGCAATCTATAAGGATATGTGCTGTGTTCAGTTTATTGTTATAAATACATCGACACATCATTGACACATCCAATCAATCATAAAATGCAATGAAAAATTTGCACCTTGCCTTCCGAGGATTCCGTATTTACAATTTTCGCTTAGCCCTATATTCTAGTCAAGTTCTATGTCCAGATATGATATATGAAATGCTTATGTAAAAGATTCAAGAGAAAAATCAAATACAGCAATCGATTGAAAATAAGAAGACAACTTACTGTCCATTACCGGTAAGTATAAGGAGAAGTATCTGTACTCTGATTATTACAAAGCCCATTCTTAACAAAAAACACCAGTGCAAATTTCCAAATCTGAAATGTAAGTAGCTTTCTTAAAACATCAAATTGGGCAAAAATCGTGAAACACCACGCATATATAAGTTCTTCGGGATCAGCAATACGATGCAAACGTCCGTCCGATATGGGTACCAGGAAAAAATATGATACCATAGCATTAACAAAGTTGACATTTTACCTCCTATAGTATGTAGAAAACGTAGCTATTTAATATTTACGCAGCATAATGAGATCATTTTATAGATAACAAAAAAACTATTCTCAAGAATGTGTGGATACGTAAGGAATAAGTTATGTAACTATTACCAGACAAGAAAATAAAATTAAAGAGTAGACGAACTAAATTACAAAAAATCTCTTTTATAATAAACATAACTTTAATGTGATGAAGAGTGCCCATTGATCAAATATAGCCATCCTAATTGGTGCGAGGTTAAAGATCAGATTTTTCTATAATTTATAAATAGGAGATATTGTCAATTATATTATTGATGATTGTGAAATGTATATCATTACCTATATGAAGAAACTTGGATAATATTTATAGTTGAGTTATTTATCGTTTAATATAATCGAATTTGTTTTATTACTTATAGATGTTTGATAATAAACAAGTTTTCTATAGATACACAGAATTAATTTGATTCAGAGATTCTGAAATTGCTGAAAGTAATTAGAATAAATACCTACGTACAGTAGATATTCCTTATACAGTGCGGTCCATAGGTATGGAATAGCTTCATTTTTATTAGCATTATTATGTATTTGTTTGAAAAAACTGAAACAGATCGATTTCTATTTCCAATTTGACAATTTATATTATGAAAATATTACCCCCTTCTTGCACGCCGTCTGAATTAAGAGCACTCCCTCAAAAAAATTAAATGAGAAGGGGGATTGTGTGGCCCCTTGTTAGAAGGGGATTTTCAATCTCTGTTCAGGAATACTAAGTTTTTCAAAATTGGTGCAATCATAATCATCATATTTTACAATTAAATAAAATGTTCAAAATGTGACCACCATTCACTTCGTGACAATAAGCAAGGCGATCTTGGAATTCTCGTACAACATTTTATGAATCTACTGTTATTTTAATATTTTTGTAAGTTGCTGACAGACGTCGGTGTCTTGAACAATATTTGTGTGTGTATTCGATTTAACTATAGCTCATTTATCCAAAACTCAAAGAATAGACATTCGAATTATGATTGGATGCGCTTATAAAATAAGAACTCAAAAGGAGTTTAGTGAAATATTCAATCATAAATACCCTGGTTAACACGTCTCACAATCAACAGTGAACAAAATAGAAACAACATTTCTTGAAATAGGATATGTAAAAACTATTAAAAAACCACATCGAACAGTTAAATTGAATGAGAAAACAAGTTGTATTTTTAGCGTTTGAGGAAAATCCGCATATGACAAGTAGACAACTTGCCGCCGACAATGATGTAAATCATCTATACTGAGAGCTCATAAGGAAAAATACCATCCTTATAAAGTTCAGCTGGTTTAGGAGTTAAATGAGGATAATCCTGATCTTCTTCTTTTATGAGTGTCGTACTTGTATTCGACCGTTGGCGGCTTTTCGGCTTTGAAAGTTTTACCACGGACAAGGGGACCTACAGTTGAACGTTGATTCCGAACTACCGATATGTCTCAAGATAAATCTTAAGGCAGACCCTTCCAGAGAGCTGTACTAGGGAATATACCCTCGCTGCTTTCCCGTTGCCTTGCGAGAGGAGGAGAATGCGATTCGACAGAGATTCAAACGCGCGCTCGCATCAACGGTCACTCTTCCAAGCCGTTCCTGTCGTATTGCGCTGCTTAACTTCGATGATCGAAGTCCGTCAGTTTAATACCCATGTATTTGGTATTTTTGAACTCAGAAAATTGCCAGTTTTCCGTTTATGATAGAAAATTATGGCCTTTCCAATCAATAAAAATAACGATGACGTCATAATTTGGAAGGTGGAGGTGATAAAATGATGTTGTTTGCATAAAAAAGTAGAAAATCAAAATCAAAAATCGACCTGCCAGATATTGAAGCGTTTCCATACTGTATGAACGCTCTGTATAATTCGCTTATACTTACTTATTCAAAGATTCAAAAGACTTCACCACAGCTGTAATTCGGAAACCGTATTTTCTTTAAAATGGTTCAATTAAAATGTTGGTACATAATATTATCTCTTCCCCACTCTACATACGGGAAACACATATATTTCAGACATGCTACAATTCGAAAACATTTGATTTTTTCTAATGTTCAATGTAAACCTTGCTGGATATGGTATCTTTTTAAATTTTGTCGTTTCAGATTTTCGTTTTTCGAAAAAAATTGCCACCTCCACCCCGTTTGCGAGAAGTTTTTTTCAATGAGACCAACTCTCAATAATCCTTTTTAAAAAAATGAGAAAAGAATTATGAAAATCGGACCTCCTTTACTATTCTAAAGGCGCGAACAGTCATAAAAAATCATGCAGACAAACAGTCCTCCGTTTGGGAAATTGGTCAAAAACTAGTTCGACACTAGCTGAGTTTAACACTAAAACTGTCATGTATAATATTAAGGCCTATTCTCATCTACGAGGCAACAAGCGAAGCGAAGCGGCGCGGGGCGGCGCGGCGCGTCTAAATGACGCTCACAAAAGTTTTCGTGTTATTAAATGAGACGATTCTTACTTAGGCAGAGCGGCGCCAAGCGCAGCGTTCGCGCCCGACGCGTCAACTTCTCAAAGCGGCCGGGAGCGTTGGCACGCGTCAACTCATGCTTTGACGCTCGTGAACGCCTGCCGACCACAAGATCATGCAGTGCAGAATTTGTTATAGATGTGGAAAAAATTGATAGATACGAAGAACTATATGACATGGCGAAAAAGATTTACAGCAAACAAAATAAACAGGAGAATGTATGGTCTGATATTGGAAAGAAAACTAACGAAAGTGTTAAGTTTCTTTTGCATTTATGTCTCAAAAGAACCAACTATAAAAAAAAACTAAATTATCAAAGAGTTAATATGTATTTCTAAATTGAAATTATTTCAATTAAAAACTGTTTCGGAAAGAGTTATTATTGTTGCATCTGTATAAGTTGTTTGTTGATTTATTTATTTAGGGATTCATTCCATTTTACAATTAAAAAAATGTAGATACTAAATCCTACATAATATAAAAAGCCATCTACTTACGTAAAATCTTGTTTTATCATGTAAATTACTGATATCAAAAATAGTGAAAAATAAGTCCACATTATATTACAGCAGATAACAAAAATTCAGTCAGATAGAAATCATCGAAAGTAGAAAAATAAATGTTGTCAACAATTTTTAATCACATTTTGTTCTTGAAACTGGCTAAAAAAAAACAAAAAATACAAATTTTTCGTTTCTGCTGCAACCAAATGCCGCTTAGGTGGGAATAGCCTATAAGATATGACGCTGCGCTTCGTTTCGCGCCGCGCCGCTACGCTCGATGCCGCTTAGGTAAGAATAGGCCTTTAACGTTACCATAGTAACTAACCAACAAACTAGTATCGAACTTGTTTTTTTATGAATATGGCTCTCAATTTCTAGTTACAATCTAAATAGGATATCTTTGAAGTCACTGTGTACAATCTACGAAATATTTTTCGTCGAAAAGTACTACATCAAGTTTACCATGTTCAGCCAGCAATGTTGTTTATTAGTGCATAACGTTATTATTAATTCCAGTAGAAAGTGTTCCGAACATATTATTAGTATTGCTTATAATATCATGTTGACTGACTTGAAAGCGCACGCGATTGGAATATTTGTGTTAATAACGCGTTTTCTCGTTTTTGTTAAATATCTATATGAAATCATAGACCTTATATGAAATACTGTGTGATCAAATTTCATAAATAACTCTCTACATACAAGTGATCGTTTTATAAAATACATAACTATTGGAGAATTGAGATATCATTATTCTTACACTAGCGCAAAAATGTGGACCTGCTTTCTTGTCAAGCGATCGGTTGTATAAACTATAATAATAATAGGAAGGAAATGAAAGTAAAGGAAAGCGGGCGCAGACATAATTTACAATGTCGTACATATACTTATTTTCTGCAAGATCTTCTTATGCACCTAAGGAGTCCCTTAGGGAAGTGACTTAGGACCTTTAATCTTTATTATATAGGTAGATAAATCATCTGTTATTGGTTATGAATAAAGATCAAACTCTAATAAATTATGCTGATGATAGGTAGAAAACTATTTCTCACAGCATAAAGTTTCCCAGAACTGTCCTCCAATGGAATCACTGTGATGCCAGATGCTGACAATTGGTCGTCGAATAATAAAATTAATTTTAAACCCCGACAAAACTAATCAATGTTTTTTAAAACAAATTGAGAACCCGGCACTCCGGAATATAGGTAGTGTACTGAAACATCACCAAATCAGTTTCTTCAGTTAAATAAAATTAGGTATCTTCCTCGATAAGACCTTAGAATTCTCTCACCATATCGAGTAGATATCCCAGTAAACCCTTTAATCGATCCTGCTAGGAGTTGAGAATTTTGACAAAGAACAACCATTACAATATTGTAAAAATGTTTTATTTTTCAAGCTTCTACTCTTAAGCAAAATATGGCATTGCAGTTTGGGGAGGTAGCAGTGATGTTATTGAAAGCATTATAATAGAAAAAGATTGACGTATCCTAAAAAAAAAAGGTGGACAAACCTGTGGAGGACCTTTTAAAGATCTAAAATATTATGGATTTTTTTTACTTATATTTAGATATAGTTTTCTGCGCATAATAATACAAATTGTGGTGTTAGATGAATATACTCGATCGTTATATATATGAAACTTGGGTTGAGAACTTAACAAATCGTTGAAAAATTATCAAAATTACCCATTTATCAATTAATGTCCGATAACTTTTAACAATTGTCTTACACAATACACCCATTTGACCCATATTGTGGATTTACCTTGGAATAAAAGTAAACAAGTATTCTTCATGTTTCTGTTGATGTATTTTGATATTATTATATCTGACAGATAAAAAAATATGTGTAAAATTCTTAGTAGAATCTGAAATTGTGCGAGTTGGAGGAGATCTTTCTAATGGACACTTTCGAGTGGACCCTACCCACTCGATAGAGTGAGGCTCTCCAGTCCATACCTTGGTACACTCACTAAAGCCTGCACCCCTTCTAGTTTTGTCTGACCACTACTGGTACTGGTCTCTGGTCTCCTGCGACACTTAGGCCAGTTGGCCCATTGTATCTAACCATCTTCTTCGAAGCGCAGATCCTGACTGAGCCCAGTGCCTCAGACGACGATATTTAATGTACCCAATCTCAATGATTTTGGGTCAATTTTTGGTAACCCAAATATTTGTTGCTTTTTGCGGTCTAGGGATCCGCAATCGCACAGTATGTGAGAAACTGTTTCCAGTTCCTTACCGCATAGTCTGCATGTTAAGTCCCCGTTGTATATGTTTAACTCGTCTCATCAAACTAACATGGCTGTATTTCAAAGGTATTCACATTTTACCCACCGAGCACCCTTCTTCACTCCAAGTTCCGTAACTCCTGTAGTTTGGTAAAGCGCACATTTTTTTGGAATGTGTTTCCACAGTACATGATTTTCTACTACTATCTCGAAGCATGAAACGAAATTAGACAATGTTCGAAATTGAAAATCAACCCTGTATGTTTTATAAATTGTATCTCTTACTTTACGGACTAACTGTATAACAAAGACATAAATATCATTTTATATATATATATATATACAATTTTATTTTAACCTTTGATTTAGCACTCTATGCTGGCTGATTTCTGCAAAATTCTGACATGCGTTTCAGCACTGTTTAAAATTCCGGCCTTAGATTTAGCATTCCATCTATTTATGGTCTAATATCTAAAATAGCCAATCAAATTTGCACTGGTGCTGAATGCTATACCAAAATGCATCCCGACTAGGTACGGATTATTTGGAAAATGCAAGATTGCTACTGTACTTTTTAATATCCTGAAAACAATGTTTATAAGAAACCTTTCAAATATCTTAATCGCTAATGAAACAATAAAATATGGTCCAGTGCGAGTAGGGCTCGCGTGGAGAGCGTTTCGTATTTAGGATGTTCGAATTGGTTTTCCTGTAAACTATAAGTAGAGCCCTGTATTCTGTATCTTTTTTTCAAAAAGTTTTAGGCTCAGTAGTTCCAGAGATAAGGAAAAGAGACCGTCAATTTCCTTGAATATTTACTATTTTACAATCATTTAAAAAAATGCAGGCTTGTATTTCACCAGAAAGCTTCTAAACGATTTTTTATTGAATTAGGTGTACCAATCGACTGTATGTATGTTTTTTACCGACAACCTAAATGGGGAAAGTATTGTAACGGCAACTATAATTAAACTGGGTTCGATTTATTTTCACTTATTTATTTACACTAATAATTACACAATTATATTCACATTTATATCCACAGATTACTTAGCGCATAGTACTCTATTTATATTCCACGTTCTCTGCACTAGTGTAGAATCACACTGAAAACATAATTGGTTTTGAAGCTGCAGACTAACGCACTTATATTGATCCACCCTGTACAGAGAAATTTTCGTTTCAACCAAAATTCATACTTCTGCTACCTTCAGTAGTTAAGTAGAAAGTAGGATACGCTATTTTCCGAACAATAGTTCATTTAGATTTTGACAAATAGGTACGGTCGATTTCTTAAGCTTCTCCCATCCGACAGGTACCAACTGGGTTCGATTTATTTTCACTTATTTATTTACACTAATAATTACACAATTATATTCACATTTATATCCACAGATTACTTAGCGCATAGTACTCTATTTATATTCCACGTTCTCTGCACTAGTGTAGAATCACGCTCAGCTGACTAACTAACTCTTCTCTGATCGACGCTGGTATTTATATCTACCTAACCCCATATTCTCTATGCTGCGAAGTTCTCGTGTATTCGATGTTCTAGAGTTCTCATGCTTTCTTTTCGTTGTTCTGGAGTTCTAGGGTGTTTTTCCCGATGTTCTGGAGTTCATGTGTGTGTGTGTGTATTTTATTATTCGAGTGAGTTTTCACGTTACAGTATCTATACAATTCGATTGTGCGCTTTTTTAATGTTCGTACACGCTTGGCGTATAGTGAACGTACTCCGATTTTGATGTTTTTTTATTTGAAAGTAGAGAGTTGAGAAAATAATCCCATATCAAATAAATTAAATATCTAGCATCTCCTTTCTTCAGAAAACTGCCCCCGAGGGCATCTGGGTTAAGTTTTTTCAAAATTCGAAAATTTGAGACAGCTGAATTAAAAAAGAGGCCACATCAAACAACCTTTAAATTGGATATTTCTTAAAAAAGATTACGAATCATGAGTTACAGCAATGGTAAAGTCTGGAATATGTGTGCTTCCGTTATGTGGAGGGGGCAATTATTTTCGAAAATCGAAACCCTCAATAAATAAGAGATCATATCCAACAATATCTAAATTATTTTTTTTTAAATACAAATATACCGCTTCCGAGTTACAGCGGTGGTAAAGTCTGAAATATGTGTATTTCCGACGCCATCTTTTGAGATTTCTGAATAATAATAAGTATCACCAAAGAATATACATGCGTAATAGGATACGTACTATCTACATTCGTATAAATGAACTATTTTCATAAATAATGGTGCACTGAAAATTGTGAAAGAATTTTTTTTTACAAAAACGTTGAGTCTTTTCCTCTACTATCTCTAACCAGAATACCTACACTTTCTTATAGTCATATTCACTCGGCTAACATAGTTTCTTTCGAACATTTCCATTTTTACTTATTTTCTGAAAGCCCTTCTTTTTATCGTTGTTTTTGCAAGCTTTTCCAATCTAAGATGCATTTCCCCTGAATCAAATTTTATGGCTAAATTTCATACAGAATTAGTATATAAGATCTACTGTTTCGGAAATATTTTAGGATATTCGAAAATGTGATAGATTTTCAAAACAGATGGAATTGGAACTCCCTTAAAAAATGGGATTCAACGTTAATGTATTGGGCTTTTATTGAATTGTAGCGATCATTATCAATCGTCTTGAAAACATAATTGGTTTTGAAGCTGCAGACTAACTCACTTATATTGATCCACCCTGTACAGAGAAATTTTCGTTTCAACCAAAATTCATACTTCTGCTACCTTCAGTAGTTAAGTAGAAAGTAGGATACGCTATTTTCCGAACAATAGTTCATTTAGATTTTGACAAATAGGTACGGTCGATTTCTTAAGCTTCTCCCATCCGACAGGTACCAATATGAATATTAGTCAGGAACTAGTTCATTTCAGTGCAGGATTAACCGAAAATGAGCCAAAAGCCATAGTCTGTGAATAGAAAAACTACAAAATTATTAAACATCTTACATCATCATATTGTTTGATATAATATATGAAAAGTAAAACATAAATCTTAGACCACCAGCTCAAGATGTCAGACCTGGAAGCTGGTATACAAAAATACTCAAAAAGCGTAAATGTGGAAGAGGGGAATAATTTAAAAAGATAGAGGATGGGTCTTGGAGAAGCAAAAAAGGCGTATGTATGTATATACTTGGCCTCGAAGAGCAAGGTGCCTAGGACATGTTCCTGGAATGAAAAGATACAGACATGCTGCAGGAATGCCTTCTGCACCTGAAAAAGGTATAAAATAGAGGAATAGGAAGAAGTGAATAGAGGCGTTGGAACAAGATTATACAAGATTGGAAAAGGGTTTCGGATGATAGGCACAAACGGAGAGAAATTAAATTGTAGCTGTAATGTATTGAAATTTTCTTATTGGCTTTTATGGCTCGTTGTATATATTATACAGGGTGTAACATAGGTACGTTAAAATATTCAAGTGACGTATTCCTGAGAGGAGTTTAAGAAAAAAAAGTCTGTATAAACTTGTGTCCGGAAATGCTTCGTTTTGGACATACAGAGTGTTGAAATTGAATTTTTTTGTTCGCTTTTTAAAAATAACTTTTGCAAAAAAACTTATTTGCACGAAATTTGGTACCCAGAGTTTTTTTTGACGTGGGAAATCATATTTTTTTATTAATTTCCATGTAACATCTATAGGGCGCTGCGTACGCTGTCATTATTTATTTCAAATTGCCCTAACATTTTTGACAGTAAACTTTTGGTACTTTTCATGGAAATAACCTTATTCCCACCCCATTATCCAAGTAAAAAAGGTACACTTCCTCAACAACGCTGGAGGTGATCGTTTTCGAGACATTTACAATTTTCTATATCGATGCATGTTACTTAACTCCTAGGGCGCTAAGTGAAGTTGCAGAGAACATTACAAAAACTAAGTATGTGGTAGGTCTCGTCAAAATGAACTACTTTTGTTCTATGAAATGTTTATCAAAAAATGATTTGTTTTCGAGATAGATTGTTGGAATTTTTTAAAACATGGTTGGTTCAATTTTAATTTCCACACCCTCGTAACGAAGCATTTTCGGACAGATGTTTATATAGACTTTTTTTTAAATTGTCCCAGGAATACGTCACTAGAATATTTTAACGTACTTATGTTGCACCGTGTATACATATATAGGTATGGTCATATGGTAAAGTGTTACGTCACCAACTGAGACACACCAGCACTTTATGGCGTCGATTGATGATGTCTCTTTGTACTGGTCAAGAAACTTGATTGAATTTAGGGACACCTGCTGGATATTCTACGTTACAAGTGCATCAGTAGGTATACCTGAAACAAAGATGAGAAACACCTGGAATCCCTATACGTTTTGCAGTTGTAAAAAAAATGATTAGAAAGATTCAGCTGATTGATGGTCATTATTGATTCTTCTAGCGGCTAGCGTATATTCTATATTCGGTTGGTTCTTGCTCTGAGCTTCTTCGAGCTGAAACAGATTTAATAGATTGCCATAATGAATACCTTAGACAACTTTTTATGTACTATAATAACAAAGCAACCTGATAAATTTTACAATAAAGTTAGTTTAGGTTATGATTTGTTTTCAATATTTTTACAACGTCTATAAAAAAGCATATTCAAGATGACATGTTGATTTTCCAGAACCATAGATTCAATCGTGATTTAAAAAAACCTCTGCTCCTAAATCATGGGTTGGCTTCTTTATTTACATTTTTTTCTTTCACTTGAATAATAAATATTTAAGGTCCAAATTTATTTGGCTTGAAGTTTATTTTTCAACGTAGTAGCATATTATATATCAAAATAATGTTTCCTTGACATCACATTGGAGGAGAAACCCGTACCTATAATACACCTGAACACTTGTCAATTAATAAAAAATATACAATCCATATATACAGGGTGTTTCATAATATATGCGCATGACTTGAGGATGTGATAGCTCGTCCAAAAATATGAAAAAAAGTTTATATTAACTTACTCTCTAAAATGCACCATTTTCGAGATACAGGGTGTTGAAATTGAAAAAAAAAATCGTTTTTTGTGAATATCGCCGGAAACGGTTTTTTAAGCATTGTCCCCTCATAATAAGCTAAGTTTTGCGTAAAAATTTTTTTGTCAAGTCATAATTATTGGTGAAGCTTTTGTAGGAGTAGTGGTTGTTTTTCTACCCAATTTCTAGGCCAATGGAAAAAGTACGGTTTTGAGGCGCCCATTTAAAACGCCAATATTTTCTACACAAAACAGGTAGGTACTCTTGGTCGTGAGCTCTAAAGTCGACCGTTTTCGAGAAAAATCAACTTTTATGTTGAAAAAACACGGTCAATTTTAGCTTTTGTTACTTCTTCTAACTTTTACATAAATTTTGTTGAATTATTAGGGGTACGCACGATGTATTGTAACGACGTAAATGGTATTGATATAACACGTGTTAAATTAGACACATAGTGAGTTGCTACCAAAGCAAGCGTGCTATTTCCTGTGTGTTATATCAGTAGTTGAGTAGATAGTCGCTAGGTGGCTTCATCCTAGATAATCAGCTGAGGATTATTACTTTGACATTTGAATATACAACCAGATATCAGATATCTCTCATTTTTGGAACTTTACAAAACTTTAACCAAGTTATGCCCAAGTTTAGTGGAAAGTCCACCTTAGTCGACTTCTTGTTTGGCTTTGCCCTCATTCTCTTATTTGTGGTGGCAGGGACATTTTCAGACAATAAGTCACAGTTTGATTACAATATTCTCAAGTTACATGCAGACGATTTCTTCGACATTCGACAGATGTTAGATGACAACTGGGATGACGGGCTGTCAATACTCAAGCAATGCCTCCAAATACGACTTTTCCAAATAGCACACCTCAAATAGCAGACTCCTGGGTCTGTTATTTGGTATCGCCGTATCGATTGTAAATGTAACTCAAATACGGGACCTGATTTTACAAAATAGCACGGATAACACGAATAATATATGTTTAACAGAGATCGTGAGTACCCTTATTAATTGAGAAAAATGAATTTCAAAAAACTGATTTTTGTCGGAAACGGTCGGCTTTAGAGCTCACGACCAATAGTACCTTTTTTATGTAGAAAACATTGGCGGTTCAAATGGGCGCCTCAAAACTGTACTTTTACCATTGGCGTAGAAATTGGGGAGAAAAACAACCACTACTCCTTCAAAATCTGTAACCAAAATTTTTTCTGACCCTAAACTTAGTTTATTATGAGTGGAAAATGCTAACAAAAGCCGTTTTGTGTACGATAAACGGTTCCGGAAATATTCACAAAAAACAAATATTTTTTTTCAGTTTCAACACCCTGTATCTCGAAAATGAAGCATTTTAGAGCGTAAGTTAATATAAACTTTTTTTCATATTTTTGGACTAGCTATCACATCCTCAAGTCCTGCGCAGATATTATGAAATACCCTGTATATAAACAACACGAAGCAGGAGGTTTGGATTAGGAAGATGGGCCCTGAGGCGGCACACTGTGTCCACACTCACATACGGTCGGTTATTTTATCTCTTCATATTGGGTTACGCAACGTCTGGGCGGACGATATTTATACATGTTAGTTGATGTGTTTGTGTTAGGCAACGGAATCGTTCATTCATAAAATTTTAATTGACTGCGACTGGTGAAGGAAAAGCCAACCAACACTGACTGAAATGTAGACTAATATTATTCATCTCAGGTGGTTTTCTCTTCACTCGGTAAATATTAGGTGTAGGTATGTTGTGCTGTTGTTGAATTAGGTAGGTTAGTGTCGACGAGATGTTGACATTAAATACTGTGAGATGCAACATACATAATATAATAATGTATGAAACATTTTAATATTATAATCCAGCCAACAATAAAGATGTTTTATGGGTAGGACCATCGCGGTACACGCTTTGTCTTTCCCAGTAGGTATATAAAATATTTTTTAACAAAACAATTGGACCGACTTTATTAGATAGTGCATTGAAAATACAAAATAAAATTAATTCTATTGGTGCTGGTAATTTTCAAGTTGTGCCGTTGTAGTTAGTTATAGGCACCAACTGCAAAAGTACCAACACCAATAGAATTAATATTATTTTATATTTTTCAGTGCACCAACTAATAATGTCGGCCCATTTTTTTTAAATATTTATTTCACACTTGAATGTAAACATTAGTCATGAAAATCGTTGAACGTTCACTAATAGCAAAGATAGATTATCTTTAATTGCTGTAACTCAAAGACAGGAACTGTTTTGAAAAATTGTTCAATTTAAACGTTTCCGGATATGGTCTCATCTATAATTCTGCAAACTCAGATTTTCTATGCATACTGAAATGATACATAGATAATTATAAAATATGGATGAATCCATAAATACCTAAGCATTATTGATATCTAACTCCAAAGTTTTCAAAATGAAAAATAACTAATAACCAAAACCTTTAATTATTGAATCAGATATTTTTTCTTTCAGGAGTAACAAACTTTTACTGTTGACCTTCATCGTGTTACATTCGGCATGCTGTGAAAGGGAGCATAAGGTAAATAATAAAAATAATTTTTATTTTAATTTTGTTTTTTACCTACTACGTCTATGGCAAATAATCAATTTTATTAAGGGTCATAAATCCTAATGAAACTCCATGTATGCAGGCAACTACTGGTAAAAACATGGAGACTCAGTCCTAATATGGCCTACTGGTCTTATGTTACAATAGTCCGATCGGCCATAACATATGCAGCTTCAATTTGGTGGTTGAAAACAGAAAATTCAAAGACTAGCTTGCCTAGGAATCTCAAGGGCAATGCTTACTACAGCCTGAACTTGACTCCGCTGCATTTGCATATTCAGAGGTGTACATTATACGAAGCCCTTAGTATTCATAGAACAAGCAAAACAAGATATGCCTGAGTGACGGGACTCTGGAGTATTCTAAACAAAATCTCATATCTAGAAGAAATTCCAGTCGATGATAAGGGAACACAACTCTGTTTTTACAGAAACTACGAAATAAAAATACCATAAGTGGACGAACAAATGAAGACTCATTTACCTATGGAAAAGAGAAGGGATAGTTTTCAAGCAAAAATAATGGCTATTATAGAATGCATCCATGCGATTCGTAACAGGAATCACATAGGGACTAGAATCTATATAGCAAGTGATAGCCGAGCCGCCATCAAAGCAGTGACAACTGTTGCTAAAAAACAACAAATTTGGTAAGGGAATGCCATGAAGGTCTTATGTAACTGGCAAGAGGTAACAAAGTTTGCCTCATTTGGATACCAGGGCATAAGAACATTTATGGCAACGAAAAAGCTGACTCTCTGACTAGAAAAGGGTCAGAAAGCTTTCCAATTGGCCCCAAACGATTCCGTGAACTTGCAAAACAACATCTCAAAATAGAAATAAAAAATAGGAACCAAGGCTGAAAACTAAATACGGACACGACCTAGACTTAGAGCAAGCCAGTCAGGCCAAACGCCGGCTAGACTGGCAATATTCAAAGGAAAATAACTCACTTCTCCTAAAAAAAATGATCTGAGAAATTGGGTTGGAATCACTACAGGTCATCATCTCATCAAAAACCACTTTAAAAAGATGGGTTTTATTGAAGATGATTCCTACAGATTTTGCACAGAAGCAGCAGAATCTGTAAATCGCTTACTGAATTCGAAGACTAGTGCATAAAAAAATAACGGTCTTAGGAAGGGTGTTTCACTGAGGACCTAAAAGACTGTGGTCCTGCACCACAGTCTTTTAGCACTGATTAATTATTTCAAGCAGCTGGATTTAAACTCAGAAATAAAGGTTAAATATTACAAAATCATGGGATAGTACAAAAGACCTTAAGCTCGAGGTGCCCCACAAAGGGAAATGTCCCTGGTCCCTGGTCATGAAATTATTTGAACAGTTGAAAAATCTTAAATATTCATTGGCCATTTTAATGAAATTTTTAGTAACAATAATTATTCACAATTTGAAGTCTTTGAAGTCAACCTCTGTTCATTATACTTTTTAATTTTATTATATATTCCAATTTTTACTTCCCCCTTACCCTGAGAGGCGCGCAACCCTCGCCAATAATGGCATTTTATACTCCGTCCCTATATTTCCTTAGAAAGTGAAACGGAAAATATTCTTTAAGCGCCCTTTCATAGGTATTTGTTTGAGTATGGTTTGGTTTGTTTAAATTGAAAACTGTCTATTGTTCGATATTTAGCACAGAATGTTATTGTTCTGTACAGTGAAGTTGATTGAAAATGGTCGGTCTTACAGTGAATTTTCTAAAAATTTAAGTAATAAAATGAGTGAGTCTAAAATAACGACATGAGCAATTAATTTTGCTCCTACCGTTTCTCGGAAGAGGTTCAATTATTTTTTGAGGTGGGAAATATATTCAAAGACACGCCCAGATTTGTGGTAATTGAAGGCGGTAGAGTGTACTTACCTGGTACAAATGGTTGATGTGCAAGATCATCAACAATAAGTTGGCCTGGTCATTTACCAGATTTTAATTCCATCTAACATATCTGGGAAAACTTGAAATATGCGATTCACCCCAAGAAATTGTTCAACTTCATAAGAATTATGAGAAAATAAGTATCGGCTCCTGAAGGTGACATTAGTTACGGTACAAAATTATTTTCGTAATTTTGCTTGATATCTCAGTTTTAAGCAGAATATTTTCTTTTTCGCAAACATAGGATTATTGTATATGTTCATTATGGGAAGATGATCTGCAAAATCATCAGTTTTTCCTTCTGAAGGTTTGGGGTCAAATTTATGACGGGAAATAATAATAAAGATTAAAAAAATTATCCGAGTATGTTGATCAGAGTTTAAAATACAATAACTTAACACTTGCAGGTCCACAACATTGTTTTGTATCCTGAGAAACATTCTTGGTGCCAGATAACTCCCATACAACAGATAGTTGGATCACCGGGCTACGAATCTGTCACCATTGATAACAACGTATGCGTGGGGGCATGTTACAGCTACTCCATCCCCAAAACCCAACCAGCTGAACCGGGCGAACTAATCGGTCCATACTGTGATAGCTGTCAACCATCAGAAATCAAGTGCTACCATGTCAATCTGCACCGGGATGAAAAGAATCTCGAATTGCCCAAAATTCTTCAGAAGCGAGTACAAATCATTACCAACTGCTCTTGTCAGAGCTGTGATAAGATACGAAAAGATGATTGCGAGATTTCCGATGAAAATACTCTAGAACTACCAAAAAACTTGTTCACTGATGAGAAGAACGGCAACAAAGCCAACGGTGATGAGCTACCAGAACTGCTGGAAACCAATAGCAATAAAAGTACACCCGAAGAAGAAACCGAAAACGATATCAAATTCAAGAACAAACTAAAGAAGTGGTTCGAAATCTATCAGAACGAATCAGATTCAGTGAAAAATGACGACGAATATTATTTACAAAAGTTCAATACTCTATTATATCACACACCAGCAGCTGATCACAATCAAGATATCAATGCCAAGATAGAGAAAGATTTGGAAAATTTGCCCGAAAGTTTTGGTGTCGAAGGTGCGCCTAGTCATCACAAGGGCGCCCATATCGGTATGGGCATCACTCATACTCAAAATGATATTGTTCAAGATGATTTAGTGAAAAAACATCATGAGGATACTGCTAATAAGGTGCATGTTGCCAAAAGTGGACATCATCATCATGACGGTCACCACAACCATCACTTAGGGGAGGAACAGCACATAGGTATGTGATTAATTTTTGGTTATATATCTTCTAGTTATTTTTCATTCGACTGCTTATCTTAACAAAGAAAACTATAAGTAGGTACAGTGAAATCGTGAATTTCATAAAAAATGTAATTTTCTGTGACGGGAGAGAAGTTTGACATTTTATCTCTATAAGGCAGGTGAAAAAATTGAGTGTTTTTTCCCGGGTAGATATACTCAGGATGACCCACCGAAAACAGTTCAATAAGATTTACGGCTTTGTACGTAACAATTAAAAAAAACTCGGACTCGTCAACTTTTGTTTTTAGGGGGACACGTTTTATCAATAATTTCATCGCTGTAACCTTAACCCCCCAGCAGGGGTGGCTAATGCCCTTATTTTTTCAAATGGGAAGGGGTATGTTGTCGAACATCTTTTTAAAAGAAATTAAATTTTCTTTAAAATAGCGTGTCGTTTTTTGAAATTTCTTTGTGTGGGGACATCTAAAATCCAAAATTTACGCCTTAGAAGATTTACGGAACCGCATTACTCATGAATGCCAACAAATTACACCAGATGTTCTTCACAATGTCCGAGAACACTTTGAACAGTTGTTGTACTATTGTATAGAGTTAAATGGTGAAAAATGAAAATAAATGGTTGAGGTTACAGGGATGAAATTATTGGTATAACGTGTCCACCTAAGAACAAAAGTTGACGGGTCCGAGGGTTTTCTTAATTGTTACGTACAAAGCCGTAAACCTTGCTGAGTTGTTTTCGATGGGCCACCCTATATATACACATAAATATAAATTAAATCACAGAATTAAATTGATAAATATTTGATTACTTTTTATCTATTTTATAATATCTATATCTTTAATATAATCTCATATAAATTTGTAACTATAGTCTATCTCTTTCTAACAGCCTATCAGCATCCACTCGTGGATATAGGCCTCAGCCTTGAATTTTTTGTTTCCATATATCCTGGGCTAATTGGTGACCTTCCTGTGCTCCGTTTATGTTCATGTTGTCTTCATTGTAAAAATCTATTCGTCCATCGGTTATTTTCCTGCAGAGCCACATGCTCTATTTACTATTGATTTTACATGATACTTCTTCTACTTTTGTTATCCTTCTTATCTCTTAATTTATAATGTTATCTCTTAGGCAAATTTCCAGTATCTCTTTCTATAGCTATACGATTACCAAATAGACAGAAAAATCGTAGTTCAAGTGGAGTATACTATGCAGTTATCACGGGCTGTTTACGCATGGTTTTGAAAATTTTTGATCGACATTAAAAAAAAGAGGGGGTCGCAGTGCAATGAGAGAGAAATGCTTTATTGTCGAAAAAATATAAATTTTGTAGACAAATCAAAATAAAAATATCAAAATCAAACAATACACAAACAAAACAAAGTCAAAACTAAAAATTAAATTGAAATTAAATAAATTTATATAATATAAAACAAACATAAAAATATAAAGATGTAAAAATATAAGATAATAAGTATAAGTACAGCTGTATATTCGGTTAGAAAGTAAGTTAATATATTGAATGAATGAAAACCCCTTTAATCCATATATTTATATTTTGCGCGTTTTGTAGATTAAACTTAATACGATTTTGATGATTTTTGATTCACTTGAAAGAGGAGATTGGAGAAATGGTCCCATATTTAGAAAAACTCATATCCAAAATCTCTTTCCCACTAAAAAAAACAAAAACTGAGACGGCGGAATTAACGATGAGACCATATCCATAAACGTTGATACCTAACATTTTTTCAATAGAGTTACAGCAATAGTAAAACTGAAATATTTGTATTTCCGCTATGTGGAGTGGGCATTTTTTTGGAAAATTAAAAATATGAGATGGCCAAATTAAAGAAGAGATTATATGGTAGCAATATTTAAATTTGCCATTTTTCAAAAGAAACTACGGTTTTCGAGTTACAGCAGTGGTAAAGTCTGAAATATGTGTATTTCCTCCGCAATGTTTTGAGATCTCTAAATAACAAGTACAAGCCTACAAGCAAAAATCATTCATGGGTAATAGGATAAGTACTATCTTTTTTGGTATTAGTGAACGTTCAACAATTTTCATGACTAATGTTAATTCAAAAGTATGAAATATATATTTTTTACCAAAAATGGGACCGACGTTATAAGTTGGTGCACTGAAAAATACAAAGTAATATTTTTTCTATTTGTGCTGGTACTTTTGAAGTTGTATAATTGTAGTTAGATAGAAGACTTTTGGCACCAACTTCAAAAGTACCAGCACAAACAGAATTAAAATTATTTTATATTTTTCAGTGCAGCAACTTATAAAGTCATTCCAATTTTTGGTAAAAGATATTTATATTATTAGTTTTTAACTTTTATTATGTTTAAATATTATACTCATAATACGGAACAGCATGATGTATGAAGAATAATTTTGGAAACGTATTCTTTTTAAAATCAGATACACTTTACAATTATACTGATTTAATTAAAAACATTTATGCTAATAAATAAAATCGAAGTGTCTGTTTGTAATATCAAAATAACAGATTTTAACTAATTGCATATGGAAGTATATGACTCAATAATAACAAAACAACAATTTTTATAATTTTGTCTGTCTGTCTGTCTCCTTATTCCGGCTAATCTCCGTAACGGCTGAACCGATTCCGACGGGTTTTTCATTGTCAGTTAGCAAATTTTATAGGGAATAACTTCGGCTGTTATCTTAGAAAAAATCTATACAAATAAATAAAATTGAAGTGTATGTTAGTAATTTCAATATAACAGGTTTTAACTAATTGTATATGGAAGTATAATTGTCAGTAACAATAAAACATCAATTTCTATCATTTTTGTCAGTATGTCTTTCTCTTTGTTCCGGCTAATCTCCCTAACGGCTGAACCGATTCCGACGGGTTTTTCACTGGCAGGTAGCAAATGTTATAAGGAATAACTTAGGCTGTTTTTATTTTAGGCAAAAATTATACAAATAAATAAAATCGAAGTGTATGTTTGTAATTTCAATATAACCGGTTTTAACTCATTGCATATAGAAGTATATGTGCCACTAATAACAAAACAACAATTTTCATAATTGTCTCTTTGTTCCGGCTAATCTCCGTAACGGCAGAACCAATTCCGACGGGTTTCTCTGGGCTTGCTGCGTTATCTTTTAGAGCTTGTAACTTTGGAGTTAAGAACATTAGCGTTTTTCATCATTGCTGAAATGGAAGAGCGTCAAAATGGAGAGAGAATGTACAAAAATGTTGGCAAAGAGTAGACCTTTCAAATAAAAAAAAACTCATTCAAATCGAGCAATACGTTCAAAATTTACAATCATTTTAGGTGTTGCGTTGTTTATGCTAGTCAGTGTATTTGTAGCGACATTCATCATATTTTTTTAGTTTTTTAAATTTCGAGAACTGAACCATTCCAAATTTTGGAAATACCTTTCTTATTTGGAATGAAATTGTGGAGGCACCCCTGTTTATGTATAATTGCTTCTCATACTATGTGGAATGCCTAACAAATTCGCAAGATAAAGCTGTGGTTACAGTTGCACCGTTTTTTTTATCCAAGTATTCTTCTGGCGTTAAAGGCCAATAATTTCGAAGGTTTGACGTCATAGCGAATTATTATTCGGATTAAGGCGGATGCTCCCTGTGGTACCATTTTCCAGACGAAAACTTGTTATTTAAATCATTCTTCAACGGCAGCATATGAAAAAAACGTGACACATTTAAATAATATTTCAACATTATATGAGCTATTGTGCGTCAGGAATGATTCAAAATATTATTTTATTTCCTAAACTATGTTGATATTACCAAATACTTAATTTTACATTGCATTTCTGTGATAATTTCTTCCCAAAATATCTCTATCATTAAAGTTTCTATCTTTGAAATCCCATAAACTTCTTGTTAATAACGATCTTATACAAATTCATCTAACTTGTACGTTGTTATTTAAATATGATTCATGAAATTTACTTGTAACTATATGAAGCAGGCGCTAGCCGCTAGACTCTTTACATATTTGAATGAACATTATCTACCACTTTTTAGAGATTTTTCATGAAAAATCACATTGATGCCTCTAGAAAAAGATATTATATACAAGTACGGCACTTGATGAAGAATAGTGACAAAGGTAACGTAATATCGAACTTGACAGTTCGAGTATTAAACTGAAACTAGAACCAAACTAAATACTGCTCGCGTCCTGCGACGTAATTCAAATGTAATAAATAATAGTTTAAAAAACTAAAAAACACGCTCTAATAGCAAACCAAACTAAAAATTGAAAATAAATATCATTTTAATTTTAAAAGGCGTGGGGTGCTTGATGCCCATTGATGTAAATATTGTATGTTCATAGATACTTACTGATATAAGAAAAGCCCCACTCGCACGTACACAACATCACAAAACCTCCCAACCCACATACAGATAGAAAGTTCCACGAAAACTCATCCAGAGATCAAAAACACCAATAGGTACGGAACCCTCCACCAAAGAGTCCTACTCATACTCACACACCATCACATATCCCACCAACACACATGCATATCGAAAATTCCACGAAAAACGATCCATGGAGCTCAGATATATAGGTATGGAACCCTCCATCAAGGAGTCCCACTCACACCTACACAACATGAAATTATTATAATGTCATCGGTGCTTTAAATGTATACAAAGTTTCAAGTCGATCCGATGTTTTGAAGTGGGTGAAAATCGTGTCCAAAGATTCCGTACCCTTACATACATACCTACATACATACCAAGCTAATAAAAGCGTGTTAAAAATAGACTTACATGGACCTTTCCAATTATAAACTATTTATACTTCATAACGATAATAAGGTTATTCGAGCAGTTTTGACTTGTTTCAAACTGTGTGCCGTGGTTGTGAAGCATGCGCATTTTAATATTTTTCTTCTATAAATTGAAATGGACATGTTTCTTCTGACGGCTTAAGATTGATTTATACTGCTGCTCTAACACCCTTAATGTAATCATCATCAAGACACTAGTCCTACTCTAATTTGACGGTACTTTTTTCTTCAGGAATGAACGTAGTGCATTTGATCAAAGGCCCGCATGGAAGCATGGTGGCAGCCCCAGTAGAAGCTAAGCTACAAATCGATTCTGATGCTTTGCAACCAAACAGTGAAGGTATCGTGATCGATTACCAAAATGATCATGCCAAGAATGCAGGAGAATTGATCGAAAATTGAACATCTATTCGCTGAGCGACAAGATTTTCAAATTCAATTCCATGTGTGCCATTATTTTTGTGTCTAGAAATGAATCCAGATTACATATAAGAAAAAATCTCATTCATGATAGACAATAAAAACATCAAGGAAATTTCGCATGAAAAAAATATCATATCTAAGTTACCGAGATCTATTTTTAGTAAAGTAATACTTGGTTACACAATATGCTATAAAAAATAGTAGCAAATTATCAATAAAAAAAACAGTGTGTACAGAAAGTAACGTAACTTGCTTATATTTCGATTCCTGACAGGTTTACAAAAAAATGTGTTATACAAAAGTTTTACGAAATTACCAATGTTTTCAGCCAAAATAATTTAGATCGACCACATGCACCATTAGGTACTACAGCATAATTCAAAGATCTTAAACAGCACACACTGTATATTTTCTCATGTTCCCGTAGGTACTGTATATTTTCTCATGCCCGTAGGTACCCTATGAAATTAAAAAAAACTGTCAAAACATCATAGTACCATTTCTAATTACCAAAATAATCTAAAAGGAGGACCAGCAGAATGAGTGAAGAAGGACCAGCAGAATGAGTGTGACCCTCGAGGTCCACACGACCAACTTTGAACCCAGTAAATTTGAAAATATTCGGACGAACATAAAAACTCAATACGAATTTTCAGTAGTTGTTAGTTGTTATTATAGATCTTGATTTCCAAAATTTTATATAAAAATATTATACTGATTGTGTAAATGAGCGAAAAAAACCTCCCTGCCCGATGCTCTACCCAATAGGCAGGCTATCGCATACTTGCATCTTCGACCGTAAGGACGTGAATCTAGTTTTCCACTAGATACAGGCTGTCGAAATTTTCTTAGTTTTTGAAAATTGCTGTTAAAAATCTGCTAACGTGACTCGGCTCGAAACAATTTCAGTTTCTCAATACTTAATTAGGCGTCGCATGAGCCCACCCCCATATTAATATTGTGACTTTGAAACGTGGAAATATGCAAACGCTGGGGATTCACAAAATCGGTCCTATTACATTAACTTCCTCTGAGAAGTTGGACACAATGTTGTGTCTTTATACATTTTTAAACCTCATATTTTCTCAACCCTTTATTTTTTGATTCATATTCATAATTTCATTCAAAGAGAAAACACTGATGCTTTAATAAATACGTATTATACATCAAGAACAACTATTAAAGTCGATAGTATCATGATGTTGGCAGTAATTTTAATTCAAATCCCTAATATCTTGTTTTAATAAAAATTGCTATATAGAGGAATCTTTAGCTTACATGTCATTCTTCTCAGTCCATTTCGCATTTACGCATATCGAGCTTGTGTGGGACCATGTGCGTCAACAACCAAAAAGCTTCAAATTCCTGATGAGTGGGAGAACATGTTGCAATAGGTGATTGCCAATTATATTCAAAGCGCTCAAATTGGATATTGCACTCTATGGTTTGTTTAGTTAATTTTACAATCTTGTTATTGTTGTAAATTTATTTCTCTTTCATTTCGGAATAAAGACGTATTGAAATTCTGCCTATACCCATGATACTACCGATGAATCAAAGAGTGGAATGTTGAGAGTTGATGAGGCTTAAAAAAATCGTATGAAGATACATTATCGTGGCCTAGAGCAATATTTTACTTTCAAACGATCGTAAGTTTTAAATCTACGTGAAAGCAAAAAAATATATAAGGTGTGCAATTTAGAAAAAAAAAATTATTCTGCGATAAAGGTGGGCCCCGGTATATTCTTAAATTATTCATGCTGATTGATTTAATAAAACTCTGATTTGAAACATTTTCTGTAAACCTATCAGTAATCGGAAGCAAGTTACTATACTTTGATTACATACTGGATATGAGAAGGAATTAAAAAAAAGTAAGTTTTCGACAGCTTTTTGGAACTTGAATTAGAAGAAGAGGTATTGAAATGATACATTCCATATTAAAAACATTCCACAATACATAATTGTAGTTTATTTGATTCGGAATAAAGCTCGAAGAATCTTTATATAAAATCTAGTCTCAAAATTATTTAATGTAAGATGAAAAGTATATTCTTATAGCATAATATTTTTTTATAAATAAATAGATTGGGAGACAAAGTTTAGCTTTATATTTAAATGGAATTAGGAGTGCCAAACTTACTTGAATAACACATATTTTTATAGTTATAAAATATTTAGATAGATGAAGAATACACGAGTATGATAAAATCAAAGGAAGTTTGATTCATGGTTGAAATAATTTTTAAATGTTTAGGTTATCTTTTTTCAATCATTGATCTGAATATCAATATAATATGTGATTTCCACATAATATAATCTAAGTCTTTTATTAATTATATACGTAACTAATTTTATAAATATACCCTAGAATATTGCTAATACATAATCTTAAAATTGAACTTATTTGCTCTCTGATTATTCTGTTTTCCACATACAGCTTTACAAACAATAAAGTACAAAAACAATCTTTCTGGAATATTGAAAGATTGCTATTCTTCCATGATGGTCCATTTTTTGAGAGTTCTTGTTTATTATCCATTGATTGTAAATATCTTTTTTTCCTTATCTAAATTATGATGAAGAGGCTGTGTGTCTATTTTAGTCAAAAATAACATTGTTATTTCTTTTTTAACTTTCTTGTTATTTTTATTAGCATTTATTTATACATTTATTGACATACACTGTAACCTTTACATATATTTAATGAATGAATATAATATATTTCCTTTCCATATTATTCTCTCCAATTCCCTATAGAAAAATAAGCTTCAGAAATTTACGAGCATAAGCAGAATAAAATTTATACAAGAGATGATAAGAACTGTACCAATAAAGCGATTCACCGGCAGTATCTCAGGAAATATTCATTATAAAGCTTTGGAGGAAAATCCTAAGCAAAAACGGACAAAGCAAATTGCTGTTTCTCTAGATTCTAAATTAGTTACAGCTAGACGGCGTAATCCTAACAGTCTGTAAATCCGTAACATTCGCGTGAAAATACATCTGCTACAGCTCTGAAAGTGTTCCAGAAGTCTCAGCTTCCCTTCTTATAATCAAAAAATGTTTTCATAAAAAAAATGTTTGTGTCTACGACAAGAGGAAATCATGAGAGCTATTCCACCAGGCCCACGATGGCTAACAAAGATAATCTGAAACAATCAAACTGCCAGACTTGGGTAAAATAGAAATTGGCTGGACACTGATTTATGGAAAGGTGAAAGAAAAAAATGTGATTTAAATACTGGGAAAGCGGACATATCAAAACTCATTGCAAAGGATCAGATTTAGAATCACTGTGTCTTCAAAGCAAGGCCACTAAGCAGCTGCAACAATTCCTACTACGTTCATTGTCTTCTTCTCAAGGTGCCTATCCGGTCCGGATGTTGGCAATAAAATTGGCTATCCTAACTTTATCCACTGCGGCACGGAACAGACCAGTTGTTAAAACATTGAACCATGTTCTTAGGATTTTCAGTCATGAAATTCGTCTGCGTCCTGGCCCACGTTTTCCTAGTATCTATCCCTGTAAAACACGCTGTTACTATCTATTCTCGTTACGCATCATGTGACCTGGATATTCAAGATAACATGACTTCACTGTGTTTTTAATTTCAAGAGTCTTAGTCATTCTTTGCATAACTTCCTCATTTGTCACATGATCCACCCACGGAATTCTTAGAATTCAGCGGTACAGCCACATTTCAAACGCAGATAGTTTTTCCTCTGACGCTTCCGTTAGAGTCCATGTCTCTACCCCGTATAACAAAACAGAAAAGACTAGCATCGCAGCATTCTTATTTTCGTTGTAAGAGTAAGTGATCGACTCTTGAACATAGATGCCATTTTACAGAATACAGCCCTTGTTTTCTCAGTTCTGCATCGGATCTCCTGGGAGTGGTCCCATTTATCATACCCAGATAATTGTATGTATCAACTTTTGCTATTTTCCTACGTAACACTCCCTCTGTAATACTGTTCATGTACTTTATCTTGTTGGTTTGAGATCGAGGCCATATATTATTTCATTCATTCATTCGTTCATTGTAACGGAGAAAATCACTCGACAGGGAGTGCGAAATGCCAAAAAAAGAGAAATAAGTCTAATAAGAATTCACTATAACTGAGTATGAACAAGACAGATAGAAAATATTAAATGAATGCCAAAAATAAACTTGTACCTAGTGGTAAATCTGGAAAGTACCTGAACCAGCATTCCGAAGATGGGACTATTTCTTGATTATAGACCTGACATTTGCTTGGTTTGGCACACAGTATTTAGTATTAGCGAACTAATAAAGAAAATCGAAGACACCCAACGCAAAATGTGTTAAAATATTATTTGTTCAGCCCACAGGATAATCTCTGTTGGGTGTCATAGCTGAATGAATAGACAGGGCCAATGCAATACTCTTATGACAAAGTCTTATATCTGATCTTTTGAATATCCAGAAATTCTAAAACAATGCAGTTCTATCCGCATCTAATTATTTCATTAAAAAAGTACAATTTCTAGTTTCCAAAAAATCCCTCTTGCACTTCTTTGGGTTGGGGTGAAGAACAAATTCAATTATGTAAAAAATACATGGCAAAATGGATGTACTATTTGAAACAAAAAAAAAGATGAAACACAATCGAATGATGCTACGTCCTTCTGACCAACATTTCGTTTACGAAATACCTACAAGTCGATTTTGAATGTTGGTCTCTGATGTTCTCGAGCAACGGAATAAGAACAATAAGTTGTATAGGCAACACACAATATAGCTCTGCAGCATTGTTGTGTATCTATATCTCAAGAAGATAGTAGATGTGACGTGTAGTGGTGTGATACCACCAACAAACTCAATAGTCAGTGTTAATTTCATTCTACACATTGACAGATACTCTGGTATAATTTATTCATTTCACTTCAAAAAATTTACTAGTAATGTTCATTTTTATGTGTTTAATCAGGTGAAATTATTAAGGTAAGTACTACAATGTTTTAAGAAAGCTTGTGATGATCGCATCGCATTGATTTCCATTGGCTTCCACCTCATATTTCCTCAAAACTCATTCACTTTTTAGGTTAGAAACGATAACAAGTTGATTATTACTTTAATTCGTTCATTATAATCATTATTTGCTGGTTGTATTGTTTTTTTCAGGCGATTGTAACACATAATTTATTGAACTGTATCTTTCAGTAAGTCTGTACTTCATGGGTTATAATTTTTTAAATTAATAGATAGGGGTAAATTGGACAGACAAAGCCTCTGAGCACGTCACTTTCACTTGCTCATTTCCTATTCTGCTATTGTTCGATAGAGAAAGTTATTTGCAGTTTGCTTAAATAGAATAATTAAAAAAGTTATCTAATATGTTAAAATAAGAACTAATATCCTCAATCGATTCGAACTGCACATTCCCTATTGGTTTTTATACTCCGTATGGCTCAAATGACCACATTTTAATTATGGATATAGATAGAACGAGGGCTGCACAAAATGGACTTTGAGATCATCACAACTCAGCTAACATTAATTCATTAATAATATAAATATTTTGAAGCCGATACATGGATACCTACTCTACTTTTTTTTTAATAAATTTTGAGCAGTTCTTACGGCACTGCTAATAGCTGTTATTATATCTACTTAGGTACTAAGGCAAAAAAAATCATTTAATAAAAGTGTGCTGAAATAATCATTGCAAAATTTTTCGTAGCTGATTTCGTTATGCCCGCTAAACGACAACGGAAGTCTTCGAAGAGCTTCGACTGTGACAGAAACAAACAGAGCAATAATTTAATCAATAAAAGAACCTTAAGTGCCGAAGAGTTATTTTTGATGAATAAAGATCAACTGAAGATAGAATGTAGAAAAAGGGGGCAAAAGACGACCGGTACAAAGACAGAACTGGTATGAACTGCAGGCAGGTGACTGTTTTGGGTTGGCCTGAATTAATAATTTCGTATGGCTTACTTGCACAGACAAAAAATATGGGTATCGCAGTAAATGATATCAATCAAATCTTATTAAATATGATCATGATCCTCGTTTACGTCCGGATTATTACAGTTGCAAAAGGTCTACCAACTGTTTTTTTCTGTTCTGATAACTTTTTCTATAGTTTTCAAAATTAGATGAATCTCTTTACTATTCCCAATAACTTATGTAGAAAATCATATGCTATTTTTTCATATCCACCTTAGTCTATATCTCTTGAACCCGATTTTCAGTTTAGGGGTTTATAATTTACTTATCAAATATCACTTTTAGATATCAAACTTTTTCATAGACTATATCTTTCAGATAAAGTTATCTCAATCTTAAGGTAAACTACCTACTTAATTCTGTGTTTATTTAACGATAAAATTATGATTATTTTTCATTAATCAGCTAATTAGTGTAATCCAGCGAAATACTGAACCGGGCCAATCCACAAACGGTTATTCTTTGAATAATTAAGTAATTTACTTTTTTTGATTTCGATTTTACCAGCATGGCTAGTTTGATTTTATTTTTTATGCTGTACTTGCGTGTTATCGAATTGATGAGTTGTTGTTTTGAGGTACCTCCTTTTTTTCGAAATTAAATTCTGCTTTGCATTATTTGCTGTAGTTTGTTTACTTACAAACTAGTTAGATAGTACCTAATGATTATTAGTTAGTCCGTACTATTATTATTTTGCTTTGACTTTGCTCTAAAATGGTGGGTATATGACGTTGTTTGTGGTTGTTTTATATTATTATGTTGTGTATATTTACAGTGCGATTTCGTAAATCCTTTGATTCAAAAATAACTACTTACACTGCCTCCCCAAAAAAATGACGTAGTAAAAGTATTTACCATTTTTCGAGTTTTATCAATTCTGGAGTGATTTTTAAATCACAATAAAATTTATATTGTTCTTTCTCAGTTAGCTCACGAATATTTGCAAACTAAAATTTTAATACCAAATTTTGCAAACTTTAAAACAAACTGATTCAGTTGCCTGCTGCGGCCTCATTCTTTAACCTTTCTAATTCTCGATTTACGAAAATTTTGATGAGTGCTTTTTAATCAAAAACTAGTGAAAATCCGTTGTCCTTCCTCAAACAACTGGGAACGCCACTTAATATGGTGACATGGTGAGAGTTATTTCGCAATATTAAGGGTGTTTTATAAGGTCACAGATACCAGAGTTTCGTTTTTTTAAATAGTATACCCTATATGTTATCTTGAATTTCATTTGCGCTCGTTTTGACCATTCCAACAATAAAGGGTTTCAGAGTAAATTAACATCTGTTTTTTAGGTTGTTTCTCTTCCTTGCTTGCTAGATCGAGCATCTTTCTATCTGCGTTTCTCGAGAACCATGTTATATTGGTTGAAATCCGATAAGATTATCAATTACATACTTCCGATGCATATTGCAGAGTTTTTCTTCGTTTAAATTTAGCGGTTACCTACGGTTTAGAATATCGCAAATTTTTAAAATTTATAAAAAATGATTTTTTTTTGAAGTCTTGCGAAGTCTTGCAGCAAGACCAAGACCCGCACCGTCTATGCAAGACCATATCGGTCTTGGTATTGCTTTGTGCATAACTAACCAGAAGCAATAAACTAAATAAAGAATTTAAAATAACCAAATTGCTAGCCTTTGGAATATTATGTTCTGGAGTTATCAATTGAAACAGCAGACAGACTTAGTTGCAAGAAGTATTTTTTAGAAATAGGAAGTTATTGTAATGGGCCCCCAGTAGAACCTACTATAACCCTATATTGCTGGAATTTACAAAATCTGAGCAGTTGAAATTCAAGGTAATCTATATTGAATTCTATGTAAAAAAACATAAATTTGGTATACTGTAGCCTTGCCTTATAAAACACCCAGTATATTGTGAAATCATTTTAATGCATAGCTTGACTATAGCTTGCATTCGATTTTTTTCGTATGTATCAAGAACACATTGATTTTACGTTGTCGCTACAGATTAATTCCCTAATCTATGCCGGGAAAATGTAGGAAATCTCCCCCACTTTAGAAAGAACACGTGAAAATAAATAATATACTTAGTTTGAATACCCATCGAAATTTTAACGTCATAAACATATGTCTTCGATCAGATCGGCTGATTGTTATTTTGACGTTTGTTATTGTTCTCTTTGACGTTTAATGTCAAACATTTCTTTTCGAAAGTGATTTAGGCTGTGTTCGGGGAGTCGCTATCTGCACTATAAGCTGTTCACGGAGCTCAATGATAGTACCACAAACGCTATCGTGACGTCATTAATTTTTGTGTGTCACGTCATAAATGAATGCTATCAACGCTATTTCTTCCGAGGTAGTGTATGGATAGTGTTTGCGTTTGCAAGCCACAATGACAGAAATACTGTACATCTGACATAGACGTCATAATGACACTAACATAACAAACCGATAATCGTTTATGATTCGGACAGTTTTCTAAAGCGGAGAACGATTAAATGTCTACTCAATGGGATAAGATAAATAAAAAAATTAACTGAAATATTTTCTCGTGATGGGGAAACTCAGGTTCAATTAATATGCAGCGGTTACCAAATTCTTCTGCAAGAGTATACTCGTATACCAGTATGTACCAAAAAATAATGAAATGACTGATAATACTATTTATTTAACTCTAACGTTTACATTCGAAGTGGTAATTTTTATTTATAACAATGATATTAGAGTGACCATTCTGTGCAAAAACTGACAAGATGCTCACCAATATTGAAGATTGAAGGCTGCTCAAACGTGCAGAAAATTATAAGGATAAACCAGATCTTCAGGTAGACATCTTTGCGCAGGTTTGAAATTGAAAGTCATGGTATGGCAAATAGATATGCTAGTTACTGCTAAGTAGTTTCAATTTGTACATATTCTCAGTCGAGTCTCTTCATTGACAAAAAATAAGTCAATTTTCTTATTCATATTTTTGTGCCTTAACTCCTTAACCTCAATGTGACAGAATGTGGACGCAAACGCAAAATAGTGTTCATGGAGCTTGCTATCACTAACACACAATAAGCTCCACGAACAGCATCGGTAGCATTGATAGTGCAGATAGCGACTCCCAGAACACAGCCTTAGCCCCTTAACAAATATGTCAGTGTTTTGGGGTTAGTTATTAAAATTTAATTCAAACTATTAACGACATGCGTAAAATGGCAGATGACGTCAGGAATCGGTACGAAACCCCATTCGATGGGTAATCAAGCTGTACGACAATTTCGTATCAAAAACCTTTTTCATTTAAATATAAGGGCTAAAAGAGCTCCAGTGGACTCAAGTTTTCTTTACCAAGTCCAATTATATGTTTTTGTTGCCAGAAAATTCTTCAGAAGGTTTAAAAAAATGTAAAAACATAGATACTTTTACATTTCAGTCTTCAAGATATTATTTGATATTAAAATTTTAAATCAAACTTCGGTTTATTACAAAAGAACAGGGCTTCAAACTATTTTAATTTAATAAATATTAACAATAACCCAAATATCGGTTATTGTTCATATCTTCTTACTTTTTTGAGGGCAGTGTATATTGAGTGTAGCAAATTCTACGAAACATTATTGTTGAATATCTTGAACATTGTTTTGAAACCATGATTGTTTTGAGATATCCGATTATATATTTACCATTTACTAATTCATTTGTTCAATTATGTGATTTTATTATATTTAAAAGTCCATAAAAAATGATTTCGTTACATGTTGTTGTTGAGCGTTTCTTAATTTTTTATTGCTTGAGGTATACAATAATAATTCGACTCTGCTTTTTTTGTTCGTGCGCGCGTTGTATAAAACTTGAAACATTCTCCGATTTTGATGATTTTTGATTCATTTGAAAGAGGAACTTCCCCTATTTGTAAAAAACTCAAATCCGAAACCTCCTTCCCTTCGAGAACCGCCCCCGAAAGGGGTCAATTTTTCTCGAAAATCGCAAATCTGAGGTGCCAGAATTAAAGGTAGGACAATATCCGAAAACGTTCAAATTGAACATTTTTTTCAAAACAGTTGTGTGTATTTTCGCTATGTAGAGGGGGCAATTTCTTTCGAAAATTGAAAATCTGAGGGAACCACATGAAAGACCAGATTATTTGTAGCAACATTTATATTGCTATTTATTATTATATTTATTTTTACCTTATTACGGTTTTTGTGTTACAGCGGTGGTAAAATGGTAAAATCTAAAATACTTATTCGTATTTCCGCCGCGATGTTTTGAAATCTCTAAATAAAATAACAAATACAAGTAAAGAATGTACTTGGATAATAGGATAAGTATTATCTTCTTTGTTATTAGTGAACATTCAACGATTTTCATGACTAATGTGACTCAAAATTGTGAAATAAATATTTTTTATAAAAAGTTGGACGTTATTTGTTGGTGCAGTGAAAAATACAAAATAATATTAATTCTATTGGTGCTGGTTTTTGTGACAAAAGTTATCAATCTAACTGCTCCAGTTGAATTAATATTATTTCATATTTTTCAGTGCACCAACTAATAACGTCGGTCCAATTTTATGTAAAAAATATTTATTAACTTTCCAGAGGAAGTTAATGATTTTGTGAATCCCCAGCTTTTTCATATCTCCACGTTTCACCAGAATCCAAATTCAACGTTTTTATCGAGATGTCTGTGTGTGTGTATGTACATATGTGCGTACGTACATTCGGAATTTTTCGTCTCCATTATCTCGCGAATCAATGAAGTTATTAATATGGGGGTGGGCTCATTCGATTCCTAATTAAGTATTTAAGAACAGAAAAAGTTACCAGCCGAGTAGCTGATTTATAATAGCATTTCAAAAACTAAGAAAATTCCGGTAGCTAGCGGAAAGCTAGATACAACCTTTTCGTCAGAAATGCAAGTTGGCGATAGCCTACTGGATAGAGCATAGTACTGATAGGCAAGCGTCATAGTGGAGAGATGGGTTCAAATCCGCGCAGGCAGGTTTTTTTTCGATTAGGTATTTACTAATCACTATAATATTTTTATATAAAATTTTGCTAATCAGATCTATAATAACAACTAACAATTACTGAAAATTCGTATAATTTTTTTTATGTTCGTCCGAATATTTTCAAATCTCCTGGGAAGATCGTCGTGTGGCCCTCGTGGCTCACACTCATTTTGCTCGTTTACATTAGAAAAATACATATCCAGTGAAAACAAACTTCTACATAGAGGAACGCAAAAGCCCGTCATTGTTCATTTGTACAGGCTCTTCCTACATATCCTATCACTGTCGAAATAGTTACATTCAAGGTAAATTCAAAAAGACATATTTAAAAAAAATCGTATTTCAACCTGCTAGAGGAGTCGATATCCATAGTCTTAACAATAACTTCTTATTATTTCACACTAGTGCGTAAATTAATTATACTCCTTTTCACCATAAATGGTTGACTAGTTTTTTTTACCTGGTGTACGTTTTGCCAGAGTTCGGCCATTAACATGCAAAAAACTGTCGGTCAGGGTCGGATCATAAATATAGCAGTATAATTTATATATATATATAATAAAAAAAATAACTTTTAGAAGTTTTAAATACATTTTCTATGAAGAAAACATATGCTTGCGACACAATGACAGCGGAAAAGGGACATACAGTTCTACGGCTCCCTCCATATTATTGTATTTTTAATCCCATAGAGCAAATGTGGTACCAATTAATATCAAAGGTTCTCGGTCAGAAAATATTTCTCCGATTTTAAGTTGTAGTGTGGTAGAATTAATCAAAAACTGTATTCATGATATTCCCCCCGACAGTTGGAAAAAATCAGTTCGCCTGTTATAATTATTGAGAATTCATATAATATTCTAGAAACAATTAAACCGTTTATAATTAATTTTGATGATGACAGCGATAGCGACGCAGAACAATAATTATAGAATAGCATTGTATAACATAAATCTGTATATATAAATTTAACTACTACATTTTGCAGGATATTTATTACTTATTTAGGATATTTCACGTAATTAAATATTGTTACAATGTCTTTTAATCCTAAAATAAAATTCTTAATGTTAATTTCGCTTGATTTAATCACAGACCACAAACAAACATCCACACACGGGATAAGCCATCGCCCTCTTCCTTTCGCCTGTCGTGTCGATCACCCATGACAGGTGTCCAACTCTGCTGTCATATCTTCTGCCGTTGATCCGTCAATGTGCCACTTACAACAGGTTTACCACTGTTGCCAGTTCTCTTCCTTAGTGGCAAAGCTTCTTGACGTGTTATAATATATTATATAAACTTACAATGTGTGTAAGATAACTTGTTTCCTAAATACCTCCATAATTTTAATTTTAAATTAATAACCTACCTATATTATATACCGACTTAAATATATAAAGTCCGATCCAGTAGTGTATTTGCTTGTGGATTGTGTATATAATGAATAATAAGAATACATCCAGCAATTTTATTGCAGTAAATAAGTCAATACCATTTATAGTGGAAAATGTAGTAGTTAATTCGCTATATAAAATTAAACAATTTTAAAACAGTCTAGCTGGTTCCAGTTTTATATTATGGATAATCTCTTGTTACTACTGTTGACAGGTCGCATTTGATATAGTGAATTGTATCTGCATTCAACACCCTGTAGATTGATATACCTACCTAGGTACTTAGGTTTTTGAAAATATTTTAACGTTATCCTCTTTGTGGTCACCGCTAGATGACTCTAAAGTGCATCAACTTTCACATATCACCGATCGCCATAAAAATTGGTCTTCTTAATAATTTTTGTTTGTTGTGTGTTTTTATTTTAATGATCCTTCAAAACTTCAGTCTGTTTCGCTGCACCGTGTACATTTTGTGCGTCTTTTGCTCTGTTCGGCTTACCGGCGTATTGACCATACCTGTATAATATGTATTTGTTCATTCTGCTGCTTAAAGAGAAAGAAAGAACGAAAATAATGTATGTTTCTGTAGAAAGTGAGTCAGATTTCTCGTTTCTCTTTGATTTCTTCTAAAATTAGGAAGCTTGCAGCGATGAAATTTACTCTCCATAGCCACGCTACCGTGGAGCATGTTTCATTTGCCATTTCACAAGTCAGTAATTAGACAACGAAATCAGCTGTATTGTGTGAAACATGGCGTTTGTATTATACGTTAGCAATTTGATACTTCATGTAAGTGCTATATTTTTATTGAGTTAATAATAAGCGATAAAACTTTGAAAACTATCCATTCATAGAAACCGAGGTACGGGCCTATACTATAGTTGAAGGCAAGAATTGGTTCGACAAAAATCAAGGGCTGTTAAATTCACTCATGCCTTTTTTTATGTGCAAAGAGGATTTTTGACCGACTTCCAAAAATGGAGGAGGTATACAATTCAGTTGTATGTTTCCTTTTTTTTTAATAATGTACGCGCCTTTTGCAACGTAAACGTGCAACGATTTTGATGAGGAGTTGAGAGAGAAGTGTTAAAAAAATCAAACCTAACATCTCCTTCCACTTGGAAACCCCCAATTGGGGTGGAGGGGGCAAAATTTATCGTAAATTGTAAATTTTTATTAACAGTTCATTGCCTACTAGGTAAGTTTAAATTGAACATTTTTCAAAAAAATCAAGGGTTTTCGAGTTACAGCACTACAAAAGTGCAATATTCTTACCACCATATTTTCAAATCGTTGTTCGCGCCTTTTAAATAGTAGACCCGCTTCGATTTTCATTCAACATGTCTTTTACCAAAAAAAAACTTCTACCAAAGAGAGTGGAGGGGCATTTTCTTTCCAAAAAATTTATGACGACAAAATTAAAGAGAAGTAACTATATCCGGCAACGTTTAAATTTGACATTAATAAAAAAATAATAGGCTTCCGAGTTACATTAAGTAGTGGTCAAGTCTGAAATATGTGTGTCCGCTATGTGGTGTGGGCAATTTTTTTGAAAATTGAAAGTATGAGATTGCCAATTTAAAGAAGAAATTATATGTAGCAACATTTAAATTCAAGATTAAAAAAATACGGTTTCCGTGTTATAGAAGTGGTAAAGTCTCAAATATGTGTATTTAGAAAAACTCAAATCCTAGATGCAATGTAGTTAGATAGAAGACTTTTGGCACCAACTAATAAAGTCGTTGCGTTGGTAAAAAATATTTATTTCACACTTTTGAGTGTAACATAAGTGATGAAAATCGTTGAACCTTCACAAATACCAAATTAGATAGTACTCATCCTATTACCCATGTATATATATTCTTTGTTTCTACCTACTTGTTGTTATTCAGAGATCTCAAAACATCGCGGCGGAAATTCACATGTTTCAGACTTTACCATTGCTATAACACGAAAACTTTTTTTAAATTTAAATTTAAATGTTGCTACATATAATATCTTCTTTAATCTGGCCGTCCCATATTCGCAATTTTCGAGAAAAAAATACCCCTTTCACATAATGGAAATACACATAGATACCTATGTATTTCAGTATTTACCATTGCTGTAACTCGAAAACCGTAACTCTTTTGAAACAATTTTCTATTTAAACGTTTCCGGATATGGTCTCATCTTTAATTCTGCCGACTCAGATTTTTGAATTTCGAGAAAAATTGTACATTACAAATGAATCAAAAGAACTGTTAATAATGTTTAAATCAAATACGCAAAACCAGCCCCTTTTTGAGTAGTTGTTGAATTTCGTCTCAAATATCGGTGATCTGTGATGTTTGCTATACACTGGAGTGGTCCAAGTGACATATTTTTTCTTAAAGTACTTTTTTATTGGAAGTAGCTGTATATTTATATTTAATTATGAGTAACTTGGTAGAAATAAATTTCGTATTTTTGAGAAAGTACCCATTATTTTATAAATTTCACTTTGTCAGTTTTACAATTAACTAGCGATAACAGCCATAACATTTATGTCGAGTATTTTTCAGTTTTTTGCCTAATTATTTGGTTTCTACCACATAGCGACCATCAGTAACATTCGACACACCAATAATTAACCTAGAAAAGTACTTTAGTTGCAATCATTACTTTGTAATTACAAATAAAATAACAAACATTTCCTATCAACAAAATGCGTACGATGATCCCCACAACTAACACGTTTAACGAGATAGCCGGATAGCCTCTCCAGTAGCAGTAACCACTAGTCGAGCATTTACCGTATCAGTGTCGGTCAACTTATTTTTATAACATTCACATTCATATTATCGGCCTAGCCTCTAGGCCCTAGCTTGTAAAAGCTTAGAGATGTGGCAGCCATATCCTAATCAAATTAGCATGCTTCTTTAATATGACGAAATAATGGATCTAGTGGTATGAGTGTTACTAGTGAACAACAGAAACAATCACCGATCGAATTATCATTAACGGCGGATTGCGTGATTTTGGATATGGACAAACTGCTGGGATTCACCACAGATACGTGCATCACGCAGAATCGCGAGGATGATGAAAAACAGCACCATCACGAGCAAGACGTATGTACCCTATGTCTGGCGCGTTATTTTTTTTTTTTCTCCTGCTAATATCAGTTGGTGTTGAGCCAGGATTTAATTAGAAGCCGGGAAATTTTTGATTATAGTCTTTCATTTTACTTATAAGTATTCAACAACCGAGGACGGTGTAATATATTTTTAGCGCTGTCTGGAAATGCAACAAAACAGGTTATGTTTTGTGTGGTTTAAAGTTCAATAGATTTTATTATTTTTAGTGTAGAGGACAGTGGATGTTGGGATACAGTGATAATCGGAATTGAAATGTTTCATAGATAATAAAAAGTAAGACACATTTTAGAGAAACTTATAAATCTAGTAGATAATTTTGATTATTCAGTAAATTTGTAAGTATCCGATAAATTAAATAAAATTTATACTATACAAACTACAACGGCACAACTTTAAAAGTACCAGCACCAATAAATTAATATTATTTTGTATTTTTCAGTGCACCAGCTAATAAAGTCGGTCCAATTTTTCTTATAAAAAATATTTATTTCACACTTTTGAGTGTAACATAAGTCATAAAAATTGTTGAACGTTCACTAATACCAGAGAAGATAGTACCTACTTATATTGCCATGTACAGTGCGGCTGTAAAGTAAGGAATAAATTCTTATAAGCAATTTTGTTTAAAATCCTTGGACACGTCGATCTTATTTTTTATCGAGCATTTCTTCGGAAATAAAATTATCATACAGGGTGGTCACAACAAAGCTGGACAGGTAGTAACTTAATTTTTTAAAATAGAAGTTTTTTTACATTTTCGGATACCTGATAAAATTTTAAGCATTTTTCATGAATTCCTATACCTAAATTCAACTGTTTTTAAATTAAAACGTGTTTAAAAAAATAATTCGTCATTATCATAAACATGAGCAACAATACTATTTAAATCAAAACAGGACACGAGCCAATAAGACACTAAAAAAAATATTACATAGTTTGATTAATTTCATTTTAACAAATGTTGAAAATATATTCCATTTGTTAATTGACAGTAACCTAAGCGATCAATAAACTTCCCCTGGACATTATTGATGACTTCCGGTGTTATACATCCTATTTCTTGCGCAATACGAATTTTTAAGTCGTTCACATCTGTAGGTTTTATTTTAAAAACTTGTCCATTGCTGTAACTCGAAAACCGTATCTGTTTTCAAAATATACTCAATTTAAACGTTTCCGGATATAGTCCCCTTTCTAATTTTCAAATCTCGAATTTTGATTCTTGGAAAAATTTGCCCCTTCCACATAGCTGAAATACATATTTCAGACTGTAACGGAGAAATCTGGAATTTAAATGTTTCCGGATATGTAATTTTCCGAGGAATTTTCTTTAATTCTGCCGTTTCAAATTTTCTATTTTTTTTGGAAAAATAGCCCCCACCACCCCTTTGGTAAAAGTTTTTGGCAGGCAGGACATGTCTATAGTCCTCTATCAAATGAAAAAAGAATTATGAAATTCGAAACACGTTTAATATTTAAAAGGCGCGAACAGCCATAAAAGAAAAGAAAAAAACTTGCAAACTGTTGAATTGTATACCTCGTCCGTTTGGGTCATCGGTCAAAAATTTTTGAGTGTATATTAAGTGATTTAAAAATATGGCGGTAAGAAATCTTGCACCTTTCTAGTACAGTAACTGGGAAACCCTTGATTTTTGAGGGGAAGGGCACGTCTAATATTGATTTTTTTAATGGGAGCAATTCTCAATGCTCCTCTTTCAAATGAAAAAAAAATCATCAAAATCTGAGCACGTGTACTTTACAAAAGTGGCGAACAAATACATAAAAAAACATACTTAACATACAGTCGAATTGTATACCTCCTCCGTTTGAGAACTCGGTCAAAAAACGTTCGAATTCCTCAACTTTTGAAGGAAAAACGGTTAACGTATAAAATTTATCTGAATGTTTGCCATTTATGTCTTCTGTTTGTCTGCACGCACAACTTTAAACTTACCGGTACCAATAGAAATAATATTATTATTTTGTATTTTTCAGTGCACCAGCTGATAAAATCGGTGCTAGTTTTACCAAAAAAATATTCTTTCCAATATTTCTATTTCTTTCGCGAAAAATAATATTGTTTGTCGTCTGATAAGAAGGCTTATAACAGACGCGCATTGATGTCAAATTTTTCTACGCACACAGAAATGTTTTTTATTTATCTACAGGTGATTCTACATACAGTATGTACAAAAAAAATATGGCAAATTATGGAAATATTTTCATTGCTAAGATAATCTGCAGAAAAAAGATTCTTATAATTTCTTCCAATTATAAGATTACTATGAAAGTTAATAATAAGTTTATTTTGAAAACTTGTATGGCATTTTGTCATTGTTCATTCGTTATTAGATTGGTTATTATGACTTTCCTATTTATAAGATCATCCAGATTATCAAGTTTTGTTTTAAATATGATGTGTTTATGAAATACCTATAGCCGTTTGGATGAAATATACCATTTTATTAAAGCTCTGCAGGTCCATTTTTCGCATGAACCATTATTGAAAGAAGAGATTCGTGGGAGAATTGTTACATTCACTCATATTATTTATTTTCACTAACTTAGGTAAATCTGGAGTATTGCAGTTTTAAATTACATTTTCATAGTACCATTTACAACAGTTATCTCCTCGAAACTCCCCTCAAACGGCTCACTTTTTTGAATTCAAAAATTTCGTTAGTTAACTCTTAACATTTTCATTATTTCCGAACACCCTGTATATTAAATTTTCAGTTAGTCATTACCTAACCCATTGCTTGTACACATTTTATAATTTTCTAAAGAAATTCAAGCAACATTTATTTAGTCTTTAATAAAAACAACAAAACAATAGTAATAATTGTTTTGTACCATATTCATTAATTATAAATATTAATTATTGACTTAAATATTTGTTCAAAAATCACAGCGGACATAACTTTCATTGTAATTCGTTGCAGCAGAATAGTTATTGCAGATATAACAAAACTCAGGCTATGATACTCTACTACTACACATTGTTTTCGTGTATTTTTTTGTATAATAATGCATCAATTTCTTTCTTATTATATGTATTTTTTAATTTGTGGTGATAATGTAAATTGATTTACAAAATTTATTTAAATCACGAATACTTAAATTTTACAGCTAGAAAGACTTGCTGGCAAAATGGTTGGAATTGGTGGAGCTAAACGAAAAGATGCGGCTGCATCAATAGCAACCACAGCCGCTGTAAATGGTACTGGTCCGAAAGGTAATACCAAAACCAAGAAGACAGCAGAACAACAGAAGAAAGAGATCGAGAGGAAAGAGAGAGAATGTCTGGTATTATGGAAAAGGCCAATTACCACTATAGAATACTTTTTTAGAGAAATATGTGAATTAATCTCCACTTATGGGGAAAAGTAAGTTGATTTAATAATTTAATATTCAAAATACAGTGGACCTACTCGGCTTTTATCGAGTATTCAAGGTACATTATAAGAAATAACAATAACAATAATCATGTATTTCTTGAAATTTTATTTTTTACTTTCCTACCAAAGGTGTAAGATTATCTAAGTCCGGTTTTCGATAGATCTTTAAGTTTGAGACGCCACTGAGTCGGAAAAAACATATTTTCCGCCATTTGTCTGTCTGTCTTTCTGTGCCAAGAATATTTCGGGAATGGTTGGATCTATATAATGCTCGCCGGTGACATAGAATGGGCATCCTGCTCAAGATTGTAACGCGAAAACGGCTCAAACAATTTTGTTGAAGCTTGCCTATAGTACTTATTCTCCTAGAAGTCATTTATCATCTGTTATAACGCGTATCTGTGAGAAAAAGCAGGACAAAAAATTATGCGCGAATAAACAGGGATAAATCTAACTGTTTATTTATACTCTGGCTAATCGGTTCTTCCTACGTTGAAATTGAATATGACAATTCAAAGCAAAATGGGTCCTTCCATTCTTGACAGACAGACCAATGGCTGAAAATATGTTCTTTGGTCTCAGGGACCTCTAAAACGAACATATCAATGGAGAACCGGCCACTGACAATTTTACACGACTACAATACTTTCTATACTAGGATACTTAGGGTAGTGGTAGGAAATTGAGAAACTGATTTAATATGCAAATTATAAATACTCATTATAAGCGAGTTCTTCTACCGTATTCTTTTACTCTTGTTCATGCTGCATAACATAGAGTGAAGCTTATTTTGACATATTATCGCAAACTCCTCTCTCCTTTTTTGCAGATTATTGCAAAATAAAAAAATCGTTGTCACGATTATGATCTCAGTATTATCATTATATTTATTAGTTAACACTCAAGGACCACATCAGCATCTTGTACAAAACACTTATAAGAAAATTTTATGGTGCTTGTATTGGATAGGTTTAGGTGAGTACACTTTTGAAAAAAATTGCTCAGATTGATCTAATCCTTAATCAAACATTCGATCAATTGCAGGTATCCTTTCATCAGTAGGATTAGGTACTGGTCTTCACACATTCTTGCTGTACTTAGGACCTCATATAGCTCAAGTAACATTAGCCGCTTATGAATGTGAAAGCCTTAACTTCCCATCGCCACCATATCCTGATGAGTGAGTACATTTTGGAAACGATTTGCTAATCAATAGCCATGTTTATACAGAGATAAAATCCAACGACCAGTAGAGATCATAGCCCGTATAGAGATTACTAAATAACTCACGTTCTGTGAGCAGCAGACGGATTCGACAATCCGTATATTTTGACTGGGGAGGTGGCCGATATCAAACTTGACCTTTCTTAGATTATGAACTCAGTCGGCTGATTCTGTCTGTATGTGTTAAGCTGAAAGCTTTATACAGTTTCAAAGTTCAAATATTATATATTCTAACTACATGATAAATTTTATAGGGTTCAAGTTTGGGAGGTTGTTCTTGAAACTCTTTTTAATGTGTTATATAGAGACAGAGTTTCAACTTATGAAGTTGTTTGGATATTAAGAGTTTCCCCCTACTGTAAACTAATTTATTTAAAAGTGGAAAACACTCGGACTCAATCAACGCATTATGACAAAAAAACTCTTGACATCTATCTCCCCAACTTAGTTAAATAGTGAGTGGGGTAGTATGACACTTCATTGGGAAAGGGTTGAACAGCGAATTCAAAAATTTGTATTTACTAGTTATCTTTAGTTATCAATCACGATAGTTTTCTCCATAGACATCGGTATTTTACGTGTCTGGTTTTCTTTTAAATTTTAGTATAAAAAAATTTGAGCAATCATCTTTCCAAAATCCAAATTTTATTGAAATTCGCAGTGCCGAAATTGAAAAATTATTCATTACAAGTTTTCAGTTTTTACACAGTGAGCTGCATTTTTCCTTGCCTTAACTCCGTTAGATTTCGATGAAAAACTAAAATATTGTAAAATTAAATCAAAAAAATATACATCAGAAAATTAAATGCATTCCATTATCCCGTTTCTTTAAATGTCGGTATTTGAATTTTAGTTACACTAGAAAATTTGTTTCATAAACTGACGATTGAAAATATACAATAGTTCTGAAGTTAAAGCATAGATATAAGTCACAATAGGCCAGTAATAAACGAAACTTTTGAGATTGAATTTTGATACAGAATGTCTTCCATCTTCACATTAAAAATTGCTTCATGAAACTTCTTGAAGCTAGAAATAACTTACCGACGTTGCCAGAAGCAGTTTTAAATGATATTTCTATTAGCTTTTTTGGCTTAATTGAAGTGTACATATGCCAAAAGTTGATGACCGATGATATTTTTCGAACTTTAAAATATGGAGTTACAGTAGTTTCAGCTTCCAAAATACATAAATATCTTTGTAATAGCCGAGAAAGAGCCACCTATCTTGTACAAACTAGTATAATTTTTAAAAATTACTCCCTCAAAATATGGAAATATTGACTCTGTCTATACCGCTATAATTACCTTAAGGTATTTTGTGTAAAATTAAAATTGTGGGGTTGGATGTCACCTGAAGGGGATAAATGGGAGGCAGATTTTTTTTATATCATGAATGGCCTTTTAAATTCCTTCACATTATATGAATTTTTGTTGAAAAACTTTTTTTTTGATAGATTTGTACTTAATATAAATGGGATTTCTTTCGTAGAATAGTGTGTCCTAATGAGCGTGATCCACTTTCGATATCCATATTGAGTATTATGTCAAAAGTAAGATTGGAAGCGATGTGTTGGGGTGCAGGAACTGCTTTGGGTGAATTACCCCCTTACTTTATGGCGAGAGCAGCTAGATTATCGGGGTAAGTTTAAACGTTCAAGATTTGATTGATACTACAACCTTAATTGAACCATTCATCTACTTGAATTATAATTGGCTAGTATCGAGCGATCAAAAAAAAAACTCATTTTAAGTGTGCCATGTATACTAGGAACACATGTTTAACTCGAATCATCCGAAATGCCCAAACCTGAAGTAATGTAATTATCATAACAAATATTTCGAATGTGATTCAGCTGTACTCAAAATCAATCGTAATTCGGTACTAGTTTAGTTAGCCAGTTTATAATATGTCCTTATAAAAATATTTTTGAATTTCAATTAAGGTATGCACTTAATAACATTTTAAAATAATAATAATTTATTTTCCAAGAAACTTTATAACAGGTTAAGTAAAAAAATTAAAGTATAAGCAATGAGATCAGAAATGTAATTAAAGAGCTATATAAGATTTTTTTTTAAACCGACGTTATTAGTTGGTGCACTGAAAAATACGAAATAATATTAATTCTATTGATGCTGTTACTTTTGAAGTTATGCAGTTAGATTGATAACTTTTGGCACCAACTTCACAAGTACCAGCACCAATAGAATTAATATTATTTCGTATTTTTCAAAGCACCAACTCATCAGGTCGTTCCAATTTTTTGTAAAAAAATATTTATTTCACACTTTTGAGTTTAACATTGATCACGAAAATCGTTGAACGTTCAATAATACCACTAATATCCTGTTACCCACTTATATACTTTACTTGTCCTTGTTATTATGTAGAGATCTCAGAACATCGCTGCGGAAATACGCTTAAATATTTTAGATTTAACCATTTTACCACCGCTTAACTCGAAAATAATAAATGTTGCTACAAATATTATTGTCTTTAATGTGGGACCCAGAGATTTTCAGTTTTCGAAAGAAATCGCCCCTTCCACATAGCCTAAATATATCTTTAATTCTGGCAACACGAATTTTCAATTTTCGAGAAAATTTGTCCCCTCCAACCCATTTGGGGCGGTTTTCGGAGGGAAGGAGATTTCTGTTTCAGTTTTTACGAATATGGGACCAATTTCCAAGTCTTCTCTTTCAAATGAATAAACCATCAAAATCGGAGTACTTTTACTATAAACAACGCGCGAAGAAACCAAAAAAAGCAGACAGTCGAATTGTAGACCTCCTACGTTCGGGGTTCGTCGGTTAAAAACTATTTATTATATTACATTAATAATTGTGTTTGCATTATTTTATATTGGTTTTCCCGTTAAAGCAGGTAATCTTTTATTTGGCCTTTCAGGCAAATATTCTATGAAATGTGAAATTTTAAATCAAAAATGAATAATTTCATCTTGGAATTGAGGTATATTTTCTGCAGATAAATTAAAACATGCACAACACATAATATGCAGCAATCAGCAATGACATGACAAAACAGATATTGACGAGATTATGAAAAAATCACCTTTTTCCGTATACACATTTATATAATGCAGTTAACTTGTTATTAAACTGGTCATCCGAACGCACTCATTATTTATGACATGAAAACTAATTCCCATATGACACATTTCTCATTTGCAATAGCCTACTTCAAATTACTTTTTTGATCGGTCAATACAATTTATATGATGCTCAAAAGCTCTATTCATCGAGTTACAAAAACTTTTATGAATAAAAATCTCTGTATATAAAATAAGGAACATGGCCATAGTTCTTTGCACGTATTGCTACAAATAATGCATCATGAGTAGATATAAAAATATGTACAAGGTTATTCAAATAGATGCAAATTTATACCAATTTTGAATCACTCGATTCCCTAAACAGTGAATAAAACTGAATTCTATAAAGTCAAGAAAAAATAGAACAAGTATTGAACTTTTAAATCACATATGTCTTACTAAAAAACACAAAACATTAGTAGTTTGAAAAGATTCTATTCAACTATTCATCCAGGTAAATTTAAAATTGTATACATAATTTATTGTCACAGATAAATGTCTTTAAAAAATACATAAAAAAGCCACTGAACAATGTATTTTATGCTACGCTAAAATTGCTCATGGTCTATAAGTTTATAGACCATGAAAATTGCTACCATCTTGGGATGGTGATGAAAATCAAAACGGAAATATATTCACTTTAGAAATAACATTTCTGATGAGTTAATACAAGTCTTCTTGCTGTTTTTGATCGACAAATTAGGAAGATTTTTATATACCTTTTGATGGTAAAAGTTTCTCAAACTAAATAAACCTCACTAGCTTCACTTTAATTTCGTCTGTAAATTGACATTAGTAGATACATTTCATCAATTTCAGTATTGATCCTGATGATGAAGATGACGATTTGAAAGAATTAGAAGAATTGGAAAAGAAGAAACAAAACAAGGACCAACTAACACTTATCGAGAGAGGAAAAATTTTTGTGGAAGAAATAGTACAAAAAGTGGGATTCTTCGGTATCTTGGCCTGCGCTAGCGTAATTATAACATAAATACAATAGAAATAAAAAAACTAATAAGAGATCCATTTCACAGATACCAAATCCACTCTTCGACTTGGCAGGCATAACTTGCGGGCATTTCTTGGTGCCATTCTGGACATTCTTTGGAGCAACGCTCATTGGCAAGGCGATAATCAAGATGCACATTCAAAAGATGTTTGTCATTATAGCTTTCAATGAGGCGTTGATTGAAAAAGCCATAGAATGGTTACAGGTTGTTCCTGTCATTGGTGAAAAGTTGCAGGTGCCGTTCAAAGCATTTTTAGATGGTCAAAAACTCAAACTACACAAGAATACTGCCGGAACTGCTGGGCCCGATAGTGGTGGAAATGTATTAGGGTCTATATTCGAGAAATTTGTTATAGCTATGGTAGTTTACTTTGTTATTTCTATTGTCAATTCATTTGCACAATCGTATCATAAGAGGATACACAAGAAAAAGAATGCCAAAGCAAGCAAAGATTAAATAAATTACAAAAATTTTTGACACATTCTTTATAGTTTTGTTTGTTTTTTTTTTGTTTCCTATTATGTTTTATTTTGTAAAATTTGTACATAGATGTTTCCAACCATTCCTATTAAAATAAAGGTTATAATATGTTTGTTATTTGTATAACCTTATATAATAATAATTTGATAACACAATAGGTGTCCATACGTGGAGAGACATTTTGTGGCTATCTAAAATATTATTCATGCAAACTTTATCTACCAGGGAACAGATCTCTCGGTATCCACTCACATATACCGAGTCTGGCATTTTTATTTGGTATCAGGCTTTTCAGGGCCATAGTCTTTTAGTTACAGAACACTACCTCTAATCAGGTATTTTACATAGGTTATTACAAATTGCTAGTTGTTTCAACTAAGTTAATTTCACCACCATAAGCAATTCATAACAATTATATTTATTTGCACATAGAAAATCAAAGGAATGGTGGAACATATGCCGATTAAAACACCATTCTGTTTAAAGGGATTTTGATAACGTCAAATTGATAGAATCTAACCTAATTCTATAGAAGTCTAACATAAAGGTTGACGTAGAGTTTCCTAGACAAAACCTGAAAGCTGTCAGGTTACCAAATATAAATTTTAATTGGTTCAACTGAAATTATGATTGAACCAATTAAAACATGCTATTGTGTACAGAACAGGCAAGACAAAGATGCGTAGTTTCAAAAGAAAGAAACAAAATGAGGGCAGAGTCAGAAGTCGGAACTGTATTTATCCATGGTCTATATCCATTTACAGTGCTACATAGGACTTGCAATAATTAAACCATTATTAAGTAATAATTATGAACAAACATTATCATGACACAGACATAAGGCTTGTCGAATATTTTTATTCGAAATCATATCGGCAAAAACATTTATTTCGGAAAATAATTAACTAAGGTGGACAGAGTGAACATTGACGATTATATAAAAATGTATTTATTTAAACACTAAAATATCACAAAGTATTTATTTACACTATTTATATATCTTACACTACTGCCCGTACTCCGATCTCAACGGACTGCACCAGATACAGCCGGTCTCCATCGTTCCGCTGGTCTTTACCGCACTACCGGTATTCACCGTACTGACTCACTCACGCACTATATTGACTGACTGACTCCGCGGCAAATCCTCTCTAATATATAGGCAAGCCCCTCCATCTCGAATCTTTCAACACCATGAACATTCCACCAACAGCGCGAACTCACTAGATGTATCGGGATATAATCTTGATGGCATGTATCATTGACCAATAGCAGTATGCCTTACACTCATACCACCCGGAACCGACTAACGTCCGTACTCGCCCAGATGGTCCGTCCTCTAGAATCGCACCAGATAAAACATAATTTCTGCCTGATGATCCTTTCATCTTCTCAACCAACTCTATGAGGAAAATCTACAGTACCGTGCTCTGCTTTCCTTCATTCGGTTTTCCAGTTCAGGATCGTCGCCACAGCAGCTGATAGCGAATATCCGTTCTTCTACAAGCCGCATACCGAAGATACCGAGCTGCACAACGTTGTCGCAGCTATCTCTTTCGTTGTTCTAAAAGTCAATACCGAAAAACCGTGAAGCTCGACACAATTCCTCGTTAAATCTACAGTCACACAGTTCAGCCCGATAGTCATTCTTCCCAGTCACTATCACCTTTATAACCTGTTTAATACACCATACTACCCCACATCTGACACCAATGTAATGGGTATATAAAAATGACTGGAAATTAATTATATTCTAGTTTATTTATATACATCACAAATTATCTATTTACACTATTTATATATCTTACACTACGCTATATCGAATATTATGTACAATTTATATTCATTATTTACACTATTTACAACCGTATTTTAACCGATAGTTTTTTATTTATGTTGTTGGTGGCCTCCTACTAGGGACCCGCCAGACTGCACCGTAGTCCGATCTCTATCGTTTTGCCTGACTTGACACTGACTGACTCCGCAGCAAATCCTCTCCAATATATATAGAAGCTCCTCCATCTCGAATCTTCCAACACCATGAACATTCCACCAACAGCGTGAACTCACTAGATGTATCGGGATTGAATCTTGACCTTGGCATGTATCTTTGACCAATAGCTGTATGCCTTACACTCATACCACCCGGGACCCATTAACGTCCGTACTCCCCAAGATGCTCCGTCCTCTGACGAATCACACTCGGCTATCTTGATAACGGCGTCGACACTATATCCCAAAATCCCAAGTTCGTTACAATATTGAATGTGTATTGTCTGTAGCCTGGCTTCAATTTAAAAAAAGGAAAATAAATGTTGTGTAGGTAAAATTTATTACACATCTAGGGTGGGGGTTAATTTCAAACATGCTCAGTATTTCTGCAGTCAGTGCGAAGTGTTATCAATATCAGTCTTAAACGGTCAGTATGATTGTCTAGGGGGGCTAAACAATGGCCAGCCAACTACAGGTATAGGTAGAGCGCTCTACCTATACCACTGATGTGACAATCAGGACACACAATGACGGGCAGCGATAATACTCATCTATACAGCGCTCTAGTATGTGTAGAGCGCTTGTTTACGTTCATTTACGTGGATAACCTATACCATTGACGTGACAGTCAGGACACACAATGGCGGGCGGCACAGTTCTCTAGTAATACTAGAGCGCTGAATAGATGAGTATTATCGCCGTCTGCCATTGTATCCTGACTGTCATTCAGTAGTATAGGTAGTAGGTAGAGCGCTTGTTTACGTATCTTTCGTGTACAACCTATACCACTGACATGACAGTCAGGAAACGCAATGGCGGGCGGCGATAATATTCATACAGTGCTCTAATCATATACTTAAACTTCTATACTACTAGGAATGTGGAAAAAATTACGCAAAAATGAAGCAAAGAACTGGGTATAGCTGGCGATATGCGCATGCATCATGAACTTTTTTTTTTTGGTTAAGAGAAGGAACATGTCATTATACCATGTGGCATACATTAAGGGAGTTCGAGCAGCAGTTTTGACCAGTTTTAAACTGTTGAAGCATACGCATTCTAATTGCCGTCTTCCTTGAATTAACATGTGCATGCTTCCTACAGTTTGAGTACTACATTCGCAATCCTCAAAGTGAGCTTCACACAAAAATTCAAGGATCATATTATAGGTATATAGAATTATGTGGCTCTAGTAATACAAGAGCGCTGTATAGATGAGTATCATCGCCGCCTGCCATTGTGTGTCCTGACTCACGTCAGTTGTATAGGTTACACACGTACAGATACGTAAACAAACACTCTACCTATACTAGAAAGCTGTATCCTATACCACTGACGTGACAGTCAGGACACCCAATGGCGAGTAGCAATACTACTCACCTATACAGGGCTCTAGTTTAACATACAGTGCATACAGCCCTCTAGTTTAACCAGCACTACGCCAGCCGATGAACTCTCGTATTATGGAGGGTATAGGAGGAGTGCAATCTAGTGTCTTAGTGTTGATAAAATGGGACCATAGAATTAGTACTCCTAGAAGGCTGGTATATAAGACTATATAAGCAGATCTACTCACAAAGAAAGAGAAACAACAAATCCATGTTTTAGACAGAAATGCTTACTGGATCGTTTTACTACCGATACCGAAAGTTTTTATGGGGTTTAAGTCAGTTTATTAGAAAATAAACAAGTGAAATTTTTGAAAAAAAAAATAGTTTTTATTGGGCATTTAAGATTTAAACCGTACCGATGAGTACCTACTATTGCTATCCTTTTCTCGATTTTAACTATACTTATGTATATGTGTTTGCGAGCAACAGCAATTCCATAACAAATTACTATTTGTCTACCACAACACAAAATTAAACTTTAAATTAACAGTAACGTCTGACGTCTGACAATTGCGACATAACCATAGACGATCTTCCAAAAAGTACCTATATACCAGAGAACGAGACGTATATATACGCTCCATGCTCGTGCGTAATTCCAGTGACGGATTCTATTGTCGTTCCATGTCGACAAAATAATGATCTTGGATGAATGAGATTGAATGAGATAATTATAATTACCAATATTGGATCACACTTGGAGCTTAACAGGCGGCGAGATGTCTGCGATCTAAGTACGAATTCGAAATTTCTCTAGACCGTATGGGGCCTGAAAAATCGCTGCGGAGTCCATTGATACAAAAACCGAAAGTAATAAAAACTATTTAATTATTTTGTTATATTGGTTTAGATTTGTTCAATATCAGCTAATATTTTAATTTCCTCAAGTCAATTTAGAAAGAGTTGAACTAAAGTACTCAAAAGTGATAAGAAATGTTCAATCAAATAATAACAACTTTTGTCCTGGTAAGGATAATAACTCTAAATAATATAATGATAATAATAATAATAACTATAAAATAAAACATTAAAAAATTCCGAAGGCTTGTAGCCAGCAAAAAGGTAAATTTTTCAAAATTTGAACCTCCATAGATTATTTCCTTATTCTTCTTCTTTCAGTGCCCTGCAGATTCCTGCGTACGGCGTCCTCCGTTCTTCTCATCAAAGTCGCTTATTCCCGTCCACTGGCGTATATTCCTGAGCCAGGATAGTTTCTTCCTTCCAATGCCTCGTCTTCCTCCTTCGATCTTTCCCTGGACGCTGGAATTCGTACCGCTCTCCCCGTATAATGTGTCCCAGAACGAGATCTTACGCTTCTTAATGTATTCTAAGAGTTCTCGGTCTTCCAATCCAGCCATCCTGAGCACATCATCATTTCTAACATGCTCTGCCCACGGTATTTTCAGCATCCGTCTCAAAATCCACACGCTTTAAGCGTCCACGCTTCCGCTCCGTATAGAAGTACCGACCAGAAATAACATTTAATCATTCTGTACCTGAGTTGGAAGTTTAAATTCCGGTTGGTTAGGATTTTTTTTAGCTTTAGAAAAGTTGTTCTTGCTTGTTCTATCCTGCATCCAATTTCAAGTTCTGGGTTCCACTGGTTGTCCACCACAGACCCCAAGTATTGACCCGCTCTGAGTTGTAAGTTTACGTTTGATAAAACATCCCTAGATACGACCATAAACTTTGTTTTAACGGTGTTAATCTTTAGGCCCCTCTGTTGACTTGCCTCATTTACAGTATTTAGTAGGATTTGCAAATCGTTGGCATTATCGGATTTTATTGCGGTGTCATCCGCGTAGCGTATATTATTAATTGGACTACCATTGACTATAATACCCATGGGTTTCTCAGATACTATTTCAGCAAAAACCCTTTCCACATAGAGATTGAAGAGCATTGGGGATAGAATGCAGCCCTGCCTGACTCCTTTCTTTATTTCAAACTTGTTACTGAGTTTTGGAGTCGCATTTGAGCTGTCTGGTGCCAATATAGATTCGCAATGAGTCTTACATCTTTATCGTCCAGTCCAATTTCTTGAAGATATGTTACCAGGAGTTCGAGTCTCACATTATCAAAGGCCTTTTCATAGTCGATGAAACATATGAAGACGTTCTTTCTTTGGTCAAGGCAGTTTTGCTGAAAATGGCCTCCCTGGTTCCAAACCCTTTCTTAAAGCCAAACTGACTGAACCCGCTTGCCTCCTCGCATTTTCTGTAAAGTCGAGTGTGCATGACGAAGAAGCAGTCTTTACATCTTTGTAGCTGATGTTTCCAGTGTCGTATATCCTATTAAAAAATCTTGTTATCATTTTTATGTTTTCATCACTTATGAGGTGGAAGGTTTCTGATAACATGTTGTCTGGTCCGGGAGCTTTATCGGTTTTTGATAGTTTTATGGCATTAAGAGTTTCACTCTCTAATATATATGGGCCGTCTGGTATATTGTCATCTGGGATTGGTCTCTGTATGGAAAACCTTCTAAAAATTAATAAACAAGTTAGAGTTTTTATCTAGTTTTAACCGGATTCGAAAGACGTGGAAGGTATACCATTCTATTGTATGTCTCTGTTCTGTGTATGTTTGGGCGTTTGCATAGTAAATGTAACTTTTTTTCATTCGATAGAAGAATGCTAGTGATGGCACAGTAACAAAAGAATTCACTCCTCTCTCAAGCATAGAAACATAAAACATGCATAACATCCAGAGAACACTATAAAATATATTATAAATACTGTAACGTGGATAGGTATTCATGTACTTACGTTTAATATTCCTTTATTAGTTATTTATGCTACTACGTTGCTTACAGTAGGTATTGCATGTATATTTCCTTATGTAGTTCTAGAATTATAGAAGATTTATTCTGGATCCTTCCAGAAACTATATGTGAGGTACAATTTGTCATACTATTGTCAGTTTGACAAGGATCTAGAACATTAATTATGTTCGTCTAGATAATCATAGAACATTCTCGATGAATGTCATGTCATGATTCAGGTATATAAAGCCGTATCGATCACGGGACAGGGTCAGTCTTATGAAGTCAATTGGAGACATAAGTCGAAAGTAGTTGGAACGCGATAGTCAAAGTGACAAATAGTGACAGTTGTACTAAAATAGAAAGCCGTGTACAGTATGTTCTAAATAAATCATTGGAAGCAATCTGCGAATTTTGAGTATTATGCAAGTGAACTCACCCCACAACGTTTAGCACAGGGTTAAACGTTACAATTGGTGTCAAAAAAAAGGGATCTTCGCATTTTGCTGAGAAAATATGGTAAAGACCAGATCGAAAGATTACAAAGAAATGGTAACTGCTTCAGATGTGTTGAAGTTCCTCGTAGAACTGGAAAGAAAAAGACAACAAGAAAAAGAAGAAGATGCAAGAAAAAGACAACGAGAGAAAAAAGAATGGGCAAGAAAAAGAAAACAAGAAAATGAAGAATATGCAAGAAAAAGACAACAAGAAAAAGAAGAATGGGCAAGAATAAGACTAGAAAGTAAGGAAAAACATGCAAGAATTATGCTACAATATAAAGAAGAACGGATCAAAATTAGACAAGATGAAGAAGAGCAGGATAGAATTAGACAAGAATATGCAGAAGAACAGGAAATAATTAGACAAGAATATAAAGAAGAACAGACAAGAATTACACAAGAATATAAAGACGAACAAGCAAGAATTAGACAAAAATATAAAGAAGACCTGGCAAGAATTAAACGAGAATATAAAGAAGATCAGGCTAGAATTAGACAACAATATGAGATAGTAAACAGCGACCAACAGAAACATCATTATTGCTCCAACAAAGACAGCTTAAATAGCGAGCCTGATGTTAAGAGGGAAGATGCCGTCCCCAAGTCGAAGGAGAGAAATATCTATGGAGAGAGTTCGAACAGTAGAAGAAAAAGTCCTTTTAAAAGGTGCAGTACATCCAGAACTCGAAGACGTATCAGGCAATGTGTAGGCAGCAGCGGTCGTATGAAATACATTTTACCTTGCGGTACTCCACTCAGAGGTCCAGGAAGTTAAAGGTGCTACGGCCGCAATAGAAGAAGCCGCATGAGCCTACGCAAGGACCGAGGCACGAGGCGCAGCAGTTTGCGAGAAAGGAGCAAGTGTAATCGCCGCAGACGAATCTGCAGGCACAGTCTCTGCCGTCGACGCAATACTGGATGTGATGAAATATTCCGTCGTAAATTGAGTGGTGAAGGTTGTATGGCCACCAAGGATCGTATTAGCTTGTGTAGTTGCAGACCACCTGATCGAAGATTTTCACCTACAGTAGGAAGTAGTCATACTCCGGTGAGTCATTTTGATGACCGAAAAAGAGGATCAAAAGTACCACCGAGTAACCTGTCTTCCTCTGGTGGCGAGAGCCAGCATTGGGACCAGAGGATGCAAGGAGCTCCCCCAGATGAGATTGAAGAATGTATTGGGATGATGTTTGATCGGGACGATCAAATCTAAGAAGGGGGCAGTGTAACGTGGATAGGTATTCATGTACTTACGTTTAATATTCCTTTATTAGTTATTTATGCTACTACGTTGCTTACAGTAGGTATTGCATGTATATTTCCTTATGTAGTTCTAGAATTATAGAAGATTTATTCTGGATCCTTCCAGAAACTATATGTGAGGTACAATTTGTCATACTATTGTCAGTTTGACAAGGATCTAGAACATTAATTATGTTCGTCTAGATAATCATAGAACATTCTCGATGAATGTCATGTCATGATTCAGGTATATAAAGCCGTATCGATCACGGGACAGGGTCAGTCTTATGAAGTCAATTGGAGACATAAGTCGAAAGTAGTTGGAACGCGATAGTCAAAGTGACAAATAGTGACAGTTGTACTAAAATAGAAAGCCGTGTACAGTGTGTTCTAAATAAATCATTGGAAGCAATCTGCGAATTTTGAGTATTACGCAAGTGAACTCACCCCACAACGTTTAGCACAGGGTTAAACGTTACAATACCATAGACATGTATCCAATTTGATGATCTGTACCATTTCTTACTTTCGTTGTTCTAGTACACTATCAACAATCAGCGCTATGTGGATCTTTTAGGAACCCTTGTTAGTTCATAATTTTGGTACCCTCTTCTTAGCACATTTCCACATTGAAGATTGCAGTCCTCTTCTACAGTCCATACTCGTATATTGAAAATCTTTTGATACTAACTGATGTATTTTTAATTGCATTTCCCAAAAATAAAAACTGCATATACCATCGTTTTTGAATGAGATAATCGCGATCAAAGTTGTGAAAGTTGAAATTATGATATCTCTGAACGTGACCACTTCGGTTAATCAAAAACTAAATTAATTAATTGCCAAATTTTGCAAAATTAATCGCTAAAACCTTAGAATTTCCATTTAATGAAGAATGAAATTAATAGATCTTATTCTTCACGTCATCTGCGCTATTGTCCTATGCTATGCTCTAAAAAGTCAATTTTTGAGATCATTTTAGGCCACTGATCGGGAATTCAAATAGTGAACTTGGAAAGTGAGATATTTAAGTGAAATTGGAAATTCTTTTGAAGAGGAGGCAGGCCGTGCTTTACTAACAAATATCCTTTGTAAGTTACACCTTTCTAATCCTATAAGTAATTTAATAATTAAACAGTAGATTATTGAGAATTTGAAAAGATGAGTGAGTAGGGAGGGATACCCCCAAAAAACCGAATATAGATAGTTCAGCAGATGGTGATAGTATGGATATAGAAGTAGAGAAAATAATGAATAGAACACATGTAAATAGCGAGACAATCCAGAATGGAAATAATTTTGAAAATATAAAAAATGGAAAACAAACAAAACAAGAGGAAATTTTATATTATAAAAACGGGGCTAGGGCACGTTATTTGGTTGTCATAGAACCAATAGATAAATCTGAAAATAGTGTTGGAAGATTTAATGAATTAAAAATTGCTAAGGAGGTGTTCAATTTAAATTTATGAAATATTATTAGTATTAAATGAAATATTATTAGTATTAAAAAAACGGATTAAATAAAATAGGAGTTCATTTTAGTGATAGGGAAACAGCAAATAGTTTTGTAAATAATGAGAAATTATTAGAAAAAGGTTATAAACTGTATATACCAACCAATCAGGTAACATGTAAAGGAATAATAAAATATGTTAATAAGGTTTTTTCGGAAGAAGATATTAAACAAATGATTACAAGTGACTTAAAAGTAATGGAAGTGAAAAAAATGAATGGACGGAAAAAAGATAAAAACGGAGATATCGAAATCATAACATTACACAAATCTAATGAGCAAATTTGTAAGGAATATGAAAGAGAAAAAAGATAAGAGAAAAAATGGCTTTTGATAATGTCAGTTATTATGAAGCAAACCTAATATTTCCCAAAGAAGAGGTGATCACACTGGGGGACAAGATTTTCCAGAGTTAAGAAACAAAAACAAGGAAAGGGAGGAGATAATAAATATAGAACAAAGAAAGGAGGTATATAATTCAAATGACAGAAATAAACCAAAGAAAAGAACTTTGGCCAGATAAATGAAAGACCGAAACATAGTAGGAGACACAGGTATGATAAAATGGGGCACAATCAGGCTCTGTTACAGCCAAATGGGAAAATGTATCAAATTAGCATTGGAGCAGGAAAAAGTAGAGAACGAGAAGTGGATAGCAGTACTTCAGAAGAACAAGAGAGATATAGAACATCAAGACCAATAAGTATAGAAACAGGTGGCGCTAAAAATAGTAGTGACGTGAAAAAGAAAATAAGGGACTTTTGTTCCATGTTTGCCGACACTTCAAATCATATGAAAATGAAAATAATAAATATTTTTGAAACAATGATAACAGAGGAGTGGTAGGGTGAAGATGACAGATTTAAAGATTTTACAATGGAATATTAGAAGTTTAAAAAATAATCAGCTTAACTTGATCAATTTAATTAATGAACAAAAACCGGATGTTGTTATAATTAACGAGACCTGGTTGAAAAAAGATATGTGTATAAATGTTAAATATTATAGGATGATAAGAGAAGATAGAGAAGACGGATACGGGGGAATAGCCACCCTGATTAGAAATAATATTAAATACTGTAACGTGGATAGATGGACATGTACTTACGGTTGTTATTCTTTTATTAGCTATTCATTCTACTACCTTGCTTACAATAGTAGTTGCTTGTATATTTCATTATGTAGTTCTAGTAGTGTAGTTCAATTTGTCAATTTGGTTAAACGTTACAATTGGTGTCAGAAAAAGGGATCTTCGCATTTTGCTGAGAATATATGGTGAATACCAGATCGAAAGATTACGACGAAATAGCAAATTTTGCAGAAATAATGAAGTTCCTAGAAAATCAAGAAAGAAGAAGACAAGAACAAGAAGCAAAAATGACACAAATTCTAGAAAATCAAGAAAGAAATAGACAACAAGATAAAGAAGAACAAGAAAGAATTAGACAAGAACAAGAAAGAATTAAACATCAAGAAAAAGAAGAACAAGAAAGAATTAGACAAGAAGACCAAACAAAAATGAATCAATTTCTAGAAAATCAAGAATGAATAAGAAAGGAAGACCAAATAAAAATAAGTCAAATTCTAGAAAATCAAGAAAGAAGTAGACAAGAACAAGAAGCAAAAATGAATCAATTTCTAGAAAATCAAGAAAGAAGTAGACAAGAGCAAGAAAGAATTAGGCAACAACATAAAGAAGAGCAAGAAAGAATAAGGCAAGTGTTAGAAGAACAACAATCAAGAATAAGACAAATCTTAGAAGAACAAGATAGAATTAGACAGAGAGATAAAGAAGAAGTTGATCAGAAGTTAGTGAAAGTCCAAGAAAACTTCATACAAAAATTTCAAATAATTGAAGACAAGATGTTGCAAAAACAAGAAGTTGAACAGAAATTGGAGAAAGTTCAAGAAGAAGTTGAACAGAAATTCGAGAAAGTTCAAGAAAGTTTTGATCAAAAATTTCAATTGATGGAAGAGAAGATGTTACAAACAAAGCCTGCATTGCACTTGAGAAGATCGTCCAATGAAATTCAAAATCGTGGAGTTAATCCAGTTAAAATTGAAGCTCCAAAATTCGATGGTAAACAGTCTTGGTCTTCATATAAAAAGCAATTTGATGCTGCTGCTTTGGCTAGTGGTTGGTAGATGAAGAGAAGGCCAACTACAGCAAAAGTAGCATCATTAAGCAAATTATTGAAATTTTGCGAAAACTCGATGGGCAAACAACTGGTTATAGTACTCAGAGGGTGTGTTGGAACTGTGGACAAGGAGGACATATCAAAAGGAATTGTTCACACTTTCAATCTAGCAATGTGCCAGGAAATTTCAGTACTCCGAGGGTGTGTTGGAATTGTGAACAAGAAGGGCACATGAAGAAGAACTGTCCACAATTTCAAACTAGTCATGTACAAGAAAATTTCGAAATCCGGAAGAAAGAAAATTGCGCACAACAGAAATATCATTATTGCTCTAACAAAGACAGCTCAGATATCGAGCCTGGTGTTAAGAGGGAGGATGCCATACCCAGTTCAAAGGAGAGCAGTATCTCTAGAGAGATCAAGCAGTAGAAGAAAGAGTCTTGTTAGAAGGCGCAGTATATCGAGATGTCGAAGAAGTACCAGGCAATGTGTAGGCACTAGTGTGGGAAAAGCAATTCACGTTGCAGTAGTCCACAAAGAGGCGCAGGAGATAGAATGTGCTTCGGCCGCAATAGAAGGAAGCGCATGAGGCGACGCAATGACCGAGATAGTAGGCGCAATCGCAGTAGTTCAAACAATATTGAAAATAGTGAAATGTACTGTAATAAATTGACGTTTCCTTGCCACATACCTAGATTGCGTGATCGTGATTCAAGATCACGTAGTGGTGAAGGTTGTATGGCAACAAGGTATAGTGTTAGCTTGTGTAGAAGCAGATCACCTGTTCGAAGATGTTCATCTGTAGAAGGAGTTAGTTGTACTCCAGTGAAACATTTTGTTGACCGAAGAAGAGGATCACAAGTATCACCAAGTAACCTGTCTTCATCGGGAGGCGAGAACGAGGATTGGGACCAGAGGATGCAAGGAGCTCCCCCAGATGAGATTGTAGAATGTATTGGGATCACAGACATATAAACAAGGGAGACAGAACTTTCCATTCATAAATTTCGTTTGTTTACAATCAGACATCTTTTCCAAACATAAACGAGTTAGAAAGAGATCGCTTTAAAAAACGACAACACTGTAACCCTAGCGTCTACTGTTAAAATCATCTTTGCCAATGGCGTGCAGTTTTTAGGGGTTAATAAAAAATAGAAAAAACATTTAGCATTTTATTCATAAATCTACGTACAATTGTAGAGAAACTAACTCAACATGTTATGTATATTTCTATAAAACAAGGAATCAATAAATATGCATATCTTTAGCCTGTTCTTAAGCAACTTCAAACTATAGATTATCATATTATTAAACAGATTAGAATATGCCAAAAAAATATACGTACAACATTTGTTTGCATTAAACTAGGATAATTGCAATATCTAGAAAGAAAAACATTTTACTGCCTAACTCTAGGAACTCTTGTGTTCAGTAATATGCTTTGTTTAGAAGAAATTTCTTTAATTTTGCTTTTAATTGTTCCAATGGCAGTTTTAATTGCAAGAAAGTTTATTGCAAAATTTTCTTGATGGAAAAATCAGCATTTTTTTATGGAGCTAAATTATATTAAATTAGTCTTTAAATCTTGTTTTTAACCATGTATACCTGTGCTATTTTCAAACAAATCGGTGTTTTTCTTAACAAAAATAATAGATTCTAGGATATAGAGACCATAAATTATTGTTGGTACTTTATGTTTTGTGTCACATTAGTCAGAAAATGCTTACAGTTCAATGCTGGCACAATTGTAACTTCTTCGACATTTGATGGACCACCTACAAATTTGAACTTGGTAAAGACATTGGAAGCAGATTTTACAAATCTAGTGGAATTAAGAAAATAATTTAAGTATTCGATCACGAACGATGGTGTATATATTATATATACCTATATAATTTATAACTCGTTTGATCAAGTGGAACTTAACAAAGTAAGTGAAAACAAAATATAGAAGTAGGTACTACACGCTGCAAATAAAATTCGGATAAGCAATTTTAGTAGAAGCCATAAAAATTCAAGGTTCATTTAGCAACCTAAACACTTACCAAAAATGTTAGCGATGCTATTAGCTTCCTTTGGGAAAAATTCGATAATACCTGATTTTAAGGAAACGGCAATATCGGTTTGACGCAAAATTCTGTAGATGTTTTGATCAACTGTATTGCTTGTAAGAATAAAATATCTTTATACTTACAAATTTGAGGGTCCAGCAGTATTCTGATCAACGGGGATTTTAGGCGGATCAGAAAATTTCAGATATGAAAATGTCTATAAGAACAAAACATACAACTATAAAATCTAATCAAATTTAATTGCACCTGGTTGTAGTAATGAGCCGTTTCTAGAATTGGACCAGTATTTTAATACTTTATATACTTTTCCTACAAATGTATCCAATATCTTGCAAAAATAATTGTTTATTTTAAACTCTTGAGTTTACCATATACAACAATTTAAAATTAACTTACCAAGAGATTTTATATATGATAACTCACTGACGGTTGAGTCGGAACTAAAAAAATAAATAATTTCATTAAAATATACAACAGGTAAGGAGTGTTTTTTACCTGAAAGACAAGGGCTGAGTAAAAACGGTGGTATTAAATTGGGGCTTAGCAGTTGGTCTTATTTGTCTTCGCCCGGTTATCTCAGTAGTAATTATATCACTTTGATCAAAGTGATCTGAGCAAATTTGGGCAGACTTTATTACATGCTGGTTACCCAACTCTAAGATCGAAATCCACCTCGCTCTGCGTTCTGCATTTACAGGAAAGCTACAATAATTAACAAAAAGTATTATATTATTTTAACTCACCCCTAATTACACAAGGTCGTTTAATAATAATTTGAAGGCCCCCTAAACGTGCAGTAATACAATATTAGCATTACACAACTATATTGAGCTTTTAGGACTGACGTTGATGAAATAACGCAATAATTATATTATTGCAGAAAGTTTCTGCAGGTTTGAATTTATTTGATGCAATGATTGCGAATCTGGGTATTTATAAGTTTTTAAGTACATATTCAGATTCAGCAAGATAATAAAGCTACTATGACTTGCTTAACTAACAATATAAATATTGTGCAAAATTTATTAAACATCTTGGAGGCCCTTTAACTTCTTTGTAACTACACCACTGTTCATATGCATATGATCTGACTTACGCGGTTGGAATATCCATTTTTCTTGCACACCACGCACTGGAGAACCATAGTGTAGAGCAAATATAGTTAAATAAAAGTTTTATTTCTATAAATATACTCAAAATCGAAGAGAATCACAAGATGGCACAAGGACCGCAAGTCAACGCTGTAAATCTAACGATGAATGAATTTAAAACAATGACGTCTGTCATAGTAAATTATGAGTAAGTACAACCGTCCAGCGTGGCCACAAATATTTACCCAATATCTTACAATTTAATTTGATTATGAAAATATACATAATTTTGGGGATAAAAGAAACGTATTTTAATAAAGAAACGTAAACATTTATTTAATATAATAGTTTTACTTGAGTATCACTTAAACGCGCTTATTTTAAAACAATAGTTTTGCTTTAGTTCCGAACAGGCGCCCGACATTCCAATCGGAATTTCAAAGCCACTATAAAACTTAGTCCAGGCGTTCATAGTTAGCGCCACAGTCGCCAACAGTGTCAACTGTCCTGTCATATGTCCTGTCATTGTCAACTTGAGCGTTGGCAGTTTGCATTCGGCTTCGGCTTTTGTTATTAGATCTTTGGCTTTTGTTTGTGTAGTTTTCGTAGTTTTTTTACCTTAGTGTTAATCTCGTAGATTCTAACAGTTTCTAGAAAACGTTTTATAGTTTCTATTGTTCTATTAGTGCTTCGAGTGACACTTGAAAAACTATTTACTCTCACAAGTCTCTCTGACTTCTGAGCGTTGCTCTGCTACTAAGTTGACGAGACGGTTATAAACAATTTAAAATTGTATTATTGTTTAGTTTATTTATTGCTATAATGAAATACAATAAAAAGTGTGCTGTGCCCAACTGCAATTCCGTTTCTAATACAACGGAAGTGAAATTCTTCACCTTCCCAAGAACTGAAGCTGTTCGTCAACAATGGTTGGATAGGATTAACAACGTAGATTTAATTAATATGTCCTATAATAATCTAAAAAATATTTATATTGTGTGTTCTAAACATTTTGAAATGAATCAATTTCAAACTGCGGAGAGGAAGAAATTAAACAGAGGTGCTGCACCTACTTTGTTTGGAGATGCATTGGGTAAAAATAAATAATATTGCTGTAAATTATTTTCTACAATCAAAATATTTTTCTTTTAGATTTACAAGTATTGTCACCTGTCTCCTCAGGAAGCAGCATTCAGATAGAATTATCCCAGCCCTCGACTTCAGGTGTTCAGAATCAAGCTGTGGATATTGTGGAACAATTATGTCAACCTTCCACTTCAGGAATACACGAGAAAGGAGATGCTGGTGTTTTTGAAAGTTGGTAAAACATACTTTTGCATGTGAAAAAATTCTGTACTGTCGTTTGGTATACATTGTATTTTCTGTGCTCAGCTTTCATTCTAAAGATTTATCTCTACTTTATGACAACGCAGGAATTCGTTAGATGCATGGAAAACTGCCCTTATTATGTGAAGAAAGGAAACAATTCAGTTGTTTTTTTAATAGATCGCCAAAGTTATTAATTCTACATTGTTTACTTAGAATTTACGTGATATATAATTCCAATATATAAAATATGATAATGTTTTATTTGTTTAGATGTGTCACACGTTCTTGGTACTCCTGGGTTCACTCTGTCAGGGAATAAGAGGAAACTGCAGACGATCACGTCTACTCCAAGAAGAGGTATCTAGCTTTCTTTAAAATTCATATTCAAATCATTGGCAACTCTCTCGTGGCAACATTATTTTAAATAATAGCCTCATAGTTCTTCAGATCGAAAGGAAGTAGTAAATTTTTGTGAAGGTGTTGCCACGAGTAGATATGCCAACATTAGATTTTCTAGCACATTTTTTGGTTTTGGTTCTAATACTGATAAAATAATATTTAGTCTGCTATAACATTTTCGGACCAATGAAACTGATAAACATTATACCATACAATAATTTTTCAAAATACTTGTTTTTGAAATATTTGTTTAACATTTCAGCTCAGAACTCAGTTTCATTGAAGACCTTAGGGGCTTCTAGAATTAGTCAACTAACACCAAGAAAGCAACGTTTATATAATGAATATAAAAACACATTGAAAGTAAAGAAATTTTTGGAAAAATCGCTGAAGTGCAGAAAGGCATTGTTCAAGGATTCTCAGAAGATGCTCTGCAATCCAACTTTTAAATTACTCGAGAATTTAACAGACAAAGCCAAAATATTTATAACGTCACAGTTCAAGAAACCTGCCAAGAAACTGAAGAAAAATCTTTGTTTGTGGCAATGTTCAAGTGTGCTCCTAAAGGTTATCGATTTTTACAAAAAATATTTCGCCTTCCATCTGTATGGACTCTGCAAAGAACTCTTTCGAACATTCATATTAAATGTGGATTAAATAATATTATTATTGAAAATTTGAAACTGAAATCAGATAATATGACAGAAGAACATAAACTATGCGTATTGATGTTTGACGAAGTTTATCTGAAACCCAATTTAAACTTAAATATGAGAGAGAGAAATATTTTTGGCCTTGAAGATTTCGGAGAGGGACAATCTCGAAATATCGCTGACCATGCCCTCGTTTTTATGGTACGGGGTGTTAATCAAAAATGGAAGCAGCCAATCTCCTATTATTTTGTGAAATCGGCAACAAAAACTCAGCAGTTAAAACGCCTCATAAAAGAAACAATAAAAGCCATACATGGAAAAACAGGGCTAAAAATTGTTGCAACAATAAGTGACCAAGGTTCTGCGAATTGTGCGGCAATAAATTCTTTAAGTGCAGAAAGTGGATTTGGCAAAGACTGCATTTACATGGTAGATGGTGTAAAAATTTACCACATCTTTGATCCACCACATTTAATAAAATGCATTAGAAACCATTTTCTTAATAAAGATGTTGAATTTAATGGGCAGTTGGCAAAATGGACTGATATTGTCAAATTATATGAAATAGATGGTTCCATACCAGAAGGAAAAGTTTGCACAAAATTGACAGAAAACCATATTAGACCTGAGGGACGTCAAAAAATGCGTGTCAAATATGCGACTCAGTTGTTCAGCAGAAGCGTGTATGCAGCACTTATTTTTGCGCACAAATGTAACGTGTTTCCAGACTTAGGGACAGCAAATTTTATTCTATTTTTCGACCAACTCTTCGATACATTAAATTCTGTCAGAAATTCGAAAAAACCATTAAATAGACCTCTCAGACTAACATCAGCTCATTTGGAGTTCTGGCAAGAAGCTAAACAAACTCTCCGGTCTATGAAATTTTTGAAATATGGTGTAGTGGTAACATCACCTCCTAGTATTAAGAATTTTCTTATTACTATAAGGAACGTTGAAAGTTTATGGAGGGATTTGCTGAAGAAAGGATGTAATTTTTTGTTAACTCGCTCATTGAATCAAGATCCATTAGAGAATTTCTTTGGCGTGATTCGGGGTTTGTGTGGAAGCAATAACAAGCCAACTTGTTCCCAGTTTTGTGCTGCTTTTAAAACCACCCTAATCAATGAAGCTATGGCTAATGCACAAGGAACAAATTGCGAAAATGATGGAGCAGATTTTTTATTTTCCATATTTCAGTCTGGCAGTACACTGGACATAGAAAAATTAGAGGGAGATAAAAATTATGAGTACTGCATTGAAACGCCCTTGAGGAAGGATTGTTCTAATATGCGGTATCAGACATCTTCCTATGTTGCAGGCTTCATTTGTAGACGATTTTTAAGCAAAAACAATTGCCGTAATTGTAATGACTTTTTCTTGTCAGAAGAATGTACAGACAGCCATGCATTTATAAAAATCAAAGATTATGGAAACTTATTATATCCTCGACAAATGTTTATCGATTTTATTGATAGACTGAAATGTGATATATTTTCCAATTTTTTTAATCTGATTAATGACACAAACATTATTACAAATTTAATAGAGCTTGTCCGTCATGAATTTATATGTTGTGAGTTGCATGACGCAGAAAATAATAAAATCATTAAGTTTAGTGTAGTAAATATTATGGTTAAATATATTTTAACTGTAATAAATAGAAAATTGAAAGGAACAGATAATAGATTCAATTTAGCTGTTGATAATTATTTAAAAATTCATGGTCCGAAAATGTATCATAAAAAATAACATATTTTTTTAGTTCCAATATGTTTATGTTGTGTCCATTATATTATAATTTTTATAGTAAATCTTACTTTTTTAGGTTTTCCTTTTGTTTATTTATTTAAAGCATATAAACAGTCATAAGAGAATTAATTTCTCTCTCGAGTTGACTGAAAGAAATAATTAATCTAATCATATAACTGTCTTAAACTTAAATGTAATATATAACTTTTCTAATTTTCTTTAACTTTTTTTAATTTGTAATCTAGTGTACTGTACAACGAATATACTTAAAAAAGTACAGTAATTCCTTTTGTTAGTATGTTCTTTAGTACCAGTTTTTATCCCTGTGTTCAATTTTATGTATTTTGGGTTGAATGTTTTATCAAGTTCGTCTCTTTATTAGTTCAAGTATGAGTGTACTTTGATGTTTCTAATTTAAGCATTTCTTGTAATGTCAATAATTTTCTATTTTTGTATAAATCGTCTTTCGTCTAGTTGTTATACTGATTTTATTGTCATATTTTATTTTGTAGATAATTTTCAAAATGTTTGTATTATCCTTGTATATATGTCAAATATACACAGAAGGTACTATTTGTGACATAAATTCCCCTCTACCCTTACAGAAAAGTGTGAATATATGATTGAAATCTTGAAATACCAGTTAAACACAAGTTTTTTTTGTAGTTGTATTTATATGGTCAGTACAGTCTGAATTGTTATTTGTAGTTTGGATTTCTTTTATATCTTCATCATCATATTTAATTTTTGGTATATATTTATTCCTATTATTGAATTACATTGGATATATGTACTAGGATTTAAATATAAATTTTTACATTTAAATAATATTATTTTATAAATCTGTTTCATATTTTTCTGAGTATAATACGTACTGTTATTTTTTTCTTTTTAAATTTAGATTTTTATGTCATTTATAATTAAAATAAATAGTGTCAGTGATAATATTGATCCTTGACGTTCTCCTCGTTTAATAATTTGTTTTGTACGTATATTGTCATTAGTAATAATGTATTGGTTTCTTTTTAAAAAAAATATGAAATCCATTCTAATAATAATACCTTGTATGTCAAAAGAATTTAATAATTTAATTAAAAATATTGCTGCTGTCTTAATTTGGGTATGTTTTGTTCAATCATATTATAACTCACATTTATGAAATATTTGTTAAAAAAATTCTGCTCTTTTGTGTTCTATTTTTAATTTTAACCTTCTAAAAGTTAATAAGTGGAAGCAAATTAATATGTATCATTATTATCTTTTATTTATTGAATAAATCTTGAAAAGTTTTAATTCACTTTCGAGTTTCATTTCAACTAATTGAAAGATTTGAATTTAAATCGACAAGAGTACACGTCACCCGTTAATTAAATAGTACTTCCAGGCGTTTCAAGAGGGCGCGCTAATTCGAGATAGAATGCTTCCATGGCAATGTCGCTTCTTCTTTTTTTAAGTATATTCGTTGGTTCCGAACTCAATCGGCAAATCTAGGGCCGACAGCGTAAGTCCGCCAACACTGCTTTTTGTTGAAAAAGATGTGTGATCGCAGCAAAATGTAAACAGTACGGTTGTTATTCTTTTATTAGCTATTCATTCTACTACCTTGCTTACAATAGTAGTTGCTTGTATATTTCATTATGTAGTTCTAGAATTATAGTAGATTTATTCTGGATCCTTCCAGAAACTATATGTGAGGTAAAATTTGTCATACTATTGTCAGTTTGACAAGGATCTAGAATATTAATTATGTGCATCTAGATAATCATAGAACATTCTCGATGAATGTCATGTCATGATTCAGGTATATAAAGCCGTGTCGATCACGGGACAGTCAGTTAGTCTTATGAAGGCAGTGAGTCTTATAAAGTCAGTTGATAACAGTCAGTCTGTGGAATCAGAGGTTAATAGTAGTTCTGTCGGTAAAGACAGTGACAGTATAGATTGTCAAAGTGACAAGTGGTGACAGTTGTACCATAATAGAAGCCCGTGTACTGAGTGTTTGGAAATAAACCATTGGAAGCAATCTGCGAATTTTGAGTATTACGCAAGTGAACTCACCCCACAACGTTTAGCACAGGGTTAAACGTTACAATACCAAAATATCAATATAGAGGAATTGAATCATCATAAAAATAAATGAAATTAACATAATTGATATGTATAATCCGCCAAATAATATATTGCCAATAAATAAAATAGAAAAAATAAAAGAGAAATTAGATGGGGAAATAATATGGATGGGATATTTAAATGCCCATAATCCCATGTGGGGTAGTAATGTAGAGAATAAAAATGGTAAAAATGTAAAAAATATTTTAGATAGGCACAATTTTATTATTATGAATGACGGGACGCCAACAAGATTGAGTAATCCTCATAGACATCTGAACGTCTATGGTAATCCTAGTGAGAATCCAGGTATTTTAGATCTAATAATAGTAACCAATCAATTAGCATTAAAATGCATCTCTGATGTTATTGATGGTTGTGGATATAGTGATCACTTTCCCACGATTTGTAAGGTGAATAATGTACAAATAAATATTATTAACAAGGAAAATAAAAGAAGCTTTATAAAAGCAAAGTTGGAGGTGTATTATAATTATATAAATAATAACTTAAAAGAAAAGGAAATATATGAATACGAAGAAATGATACAAGTTATGAATGAGGCTGTGGAAATTTCGATACCAATGAATAAAACATGCAAAAAAAGGAACCTATAAATCCATGGTGGGATAAAGAGTGTGAGCAAAAAGTGAAAGGGCGGAAATTGGCAATTGCAATGGCACATTTCAAGAATAATACCAACTTAGAAAATTATATAAATGCAAAAAAAATCATAGCACAATCAAGAAAACTGTTAAGAAGAAAAAAGAAAATGGGATTTCAATATTTTTGTTCTACCCTCCACAGAGAAGCTAATATATCTTATATATGGGGGATCATGAAAAATGTTTCCAATAGTAATAATAAACAAGCAAAAAATATATGCCAGAGTTATATGGTCATTATAGCTGATTAGTCTAATAAATATAAGAGATATATATGTAACCTTAGACATAGTGCTGCATGTGCAGTTTTTTCGTATAAATATACGTAGAGTTGTAATAGAATTTAGATCATTAGTTACTCTTGTTTGAAGCACATCGAATCTATAAATTTGTTAAATATACTTTTGTTAATAAATAAAGTTTTTTTTTAAGACTTAACAAACAAAGTTATTTAACTGGCGCAGTCGGTAGGATACACCCGGTATCAGTTATCGATAAATTGTGCGGATTTCGTAGTGAAAATCAAAGTGCCAATTGTTAACAGTGATACCGTCTGTTTTCAAACAGTTAAGGTGTATTGCGACGAAAGAGATAGCTGTGATCTCCTGATTTGCCTTTTGGATTCATCCACAACAAGTCAGTAACAACCCCAAGGACTTCAAATATAATAGTCTGACTAGTATTTGGAAGTCCACCGGATGTATTGGTCTAACTAGCATCCACTACTAGTAGCTACCCCCTGGACGTGTATCTTCCTGGAGCAGTATCTACCAGATAACGGAAGCCAAACTGAGAAAAGACATTGCTTCTGAGTGAGTTTAAAACTTTTCTTATAGTTGTAATTCCGTTTAATTAAGTTAATTATTGATTTTATATTTGAAATTATTATCTATTAATTTATCTATTGAATATTTATTATTGATTTTATGTTTTAATTTTTATTGATTATTTATTATACATATATACTCTTAACTTTATGAAAAAATTTAGAAATAAAGTACTAGATATAACGTATCCTAGATTTGGAAAATCTTCTCAAAATTTTGATATTGATAACCCAAATATAAATTTTGAACAAATTCAATTAGAAACTATAACTGAATTAGATATTAATTTTACAAATAATTTTACAATGGCCGACGCCTTAAGATCCACGGTTAGTTTATTAAAATGTTTCGATGGTACACCAGCTCGTCTGGAATCATTTATTAAACAAATAGACACCTTTCATGCTAGATATTTCAATAATGACATTACACAACAAGAGTATGTCAATTTAGCCATCAAATCAAAATTAATTAATGCAGCCGAAGAATTTTTATTAACTAGACCAGATTTGGATACTTGGGATCAGATTAAATTGTCCCTTAGACAAAAATTCAGTGATCCAATAACAAGAATCAATTTACAACAACAGCTTATATTTTTAACCAGAAATAAAGACGAATCTGTCCAAGACTACATACTTAAACTTAAGGCCTTGGTTACTCAGATTAATAATAAATTATGTTTCGAAATACAAAATGTTGAGGCTAGAAACGTTCTTATAACGCAAACTGAATTAACAGCGACTCAAAATTTACTTGCAAATATTACTAATGAATTAAGAACTCTTCTGATTGTACAAAATCCTCAAAATTTAAATGCTGCTATCGACATCATATCTAATTATGAAATTTTAACCAGTCAAAATACTTTTAAAAATAATTTTATCCAAAATATGCCTGCGAAACAAAAACCAATTAACCATACATTTCCGAATTTCCCCAAATTTAGTCAATTTCAATTTCCGAGACCTTTGATCAATAGCAATCAACAGTCTATCAAACATAATTTTACAAATTCTAACAATCAACAACCTGTTAAGCATAATTTTCCAACAACACATCAAGCTTTTGGAAATAAACCAGTCGGATTTGGGAAAAATCCACCAACCAATCTTTTTAAACCCCAACAAAAAACATATCCACAACCAATGTCAGGTGTGAGCATACAACCAAGACGCCCAATTAGCCAAATTAGACCACAGTTCAATAATTTTTCTCAATATAATAATCGATTCCAACATAACAACCAGCCATTTAGATATCAATCTAACCCTCCAAAATATACTTTTGAGGAACTTACTCATTTAGAGAATGAAAATCCTTATCAACAAGATGGTGAATACTCTGAATCAGATTATTATCAAATAGATTCTCCAGATTATTATCAAATAGATTCCCAAGGAACCCCTGATTATTCTAATTATCAGGAAGAACCTGAAAATATTAGCGACGAATCATTCGAACAACTCGAAAATCAATTTGGAAATTTTCGATTGCAAGCTTCGGAAAACATAAACCCTGCCTCCAATTGAATAGCTTTCAAATAAATCAGTTACCTTATATAGAAATTCCCAACTTTAAACTTCGTTTATTAATCGATACTGGTTCTCATGCTTCCTTACTTAGACCCTCTGTAGCAGAAACGTATTTTCCAGAATTAACCAAACCACATGTCACTAAATTACAAACTTGTGCCGGATCAAAAAAAGCAAATAGTAAAGCCAATATTCCTCTATTTTTATGTTTCGGAATTTCTCAACCTATAGAATTTATTTTATTTTCATTTCATGACTATTTTGATGGAATATTAGGAATTAAAGACCTTAAGAAATTTAACTTAAATATTGATTTAGAAAATAATTTACTAAGAAATGATTTCATACAAATCCCGCTTTATTTTAGAGAAAATTTTGATCAGTATACTTTCGAAATACCACCTCGTACATCACAAAATGTAAAAATACATACAAAATTGCCAAATAACACCTCTTGGTTAATACCCCACGTAAAAACAAATAATATTGAAATACAACCAACAATCGTTGTAATAAAAAATAATTCTTATATAATAGGAATTACTAATCTTACAGACAAAACTTTTACCTTCTCTTACAATATTAATGAACAACTATTACAAATGCAAACATTCAATGAAGACCAATTTGAAATGTTCCATTTAGAATCACCACAGATCCCTTTGAAAAATAGAAATGAAAAATATGATTTAAAGTCATTGATAAGACATGATCATTTGAATTCTGAAGAAAAAGCCCAATTATTTAAAGTACTTCAAAAATGCAATAAAGTTCTTCATAAACCTGGCGATCCTTTAACTTTCACTAATCAGGTTAAACATACGATTAAGACTACTGATGAAATTCCCGTCCATACCAAAAGCTATAGGTACCCACATATCCATAAGGATGAGGTAAACAAACAAATTGATAAGATGCTTAAAGATAACATAATCCAACCTTCTAATTCCCCCTGGAATTCTCCAGTTTGGATAGTCCCAAAGAAATTAGATGCGTCAGGCGAAAGGAAATGGCGACTTGTCATTGATTACAGAAAGTTGAATGATAAAACTATCGATGATCGTTATCCTCTCCCCAATATAACAGATATTTTAGATAAATTAGGCCGTTCACAATATTTCACTACCCTGGATCTAGCTAGTGGATTTCACCAAATTGAGATGGATCCAGATTCAATCAAAAAGACAGCTTTTAATGTAGAACATGGGCATTACGAATATAAACGTATGCCTTTCGGTTTAAAGAACGCCCCTGCTACTTTTCAGAGAACCATGGACAATGTATTACGTGGACTACAAGGAAATATCTGTTTGGTTTATATGGATGATATAATTATCTATTCTACTTCCCTTCAGGAACATTTAAATTCACTTCAAAAAGTTCTAGAAAGACTGATTTCATTTAATATGACGATCCAATTAGATAAGTCAGAATTCTTAAAACGTACAGTTGAATTTTTAGGACATGTAATTACTCCGGACGGTATTAAGCCGAATCCCGATAAGATATCAGCAATTAAAAATTTCAAAATTCCTCATACACAAAAAGAAATTAAATCATTCCTTGGACTCATCGGTTATTACCGAAAATTTATAAAGAACTTTGCGAAAATCACTAAGCCCCTTACTGCCTGTTTAAAGAAAAATGTCAAAGTCATTCATGACAAAGCTTTTATCGAGGCCTTCAACACATGTAAAAATATCTTAATCAATGGACCTATTCTTCAACACCCTGACTTTACTAAACCATTCTTATTAACAACAGATGCATCAAATTACGCAATAGGCGCCGTGCTATCTCAAGGTAATGTCGGTAGCGATCTTCCAATTGCATATGCAAGCAGAACACTCAATGCAGCAGAATGCAATTATTCAACAATAGAGAAAGAATTGCTCGCGATAGTCTGGGCAACTAAGTATTTTAGACCGTATTTATTTGGTAGGAAATTTACCATTATAACCGACCATAAGCCCCTTCAATGGCTTTTCTCTATCAAGGAACCCAATTCGAAACTTGTTAGGTGGCGCTTAAAATTAGAAGAATTCGATTATTCCATTGCCTATAAAAAAGGTAAGCAAAATTTAAATGCTGATGCTCTTTCCCGACCCCCTATGGATATATATGCTATTGAAAAAGATGATATTTTGACACATATGTCGGCAACATGCGAGAAATTAAAAACTAATGAAGATGACCAGCAACTTTGGCATGATAGAATAAAACATTTTTTTGAAAATCAAGATCCCCTACCTACCTTTGAACCGATGATAAATCTTAAGACAGAATTTGATAAATTTGATCAAAATTGGAAACCAGTCAACGAATCCGAAATAATTAAAGAAATTAATAGTAATTTATTTGAGCAACCTAATGACTATTCCCTAGCTCATTGTGTTTCAGCAGATTTACAGATGAAAAAAGGTATAGCTGTAGTTTTTAAATATAAATTCAAAAATGTGGAAAAATTAATTAAACAAAACGCGAAACCAGGAGAAATCGCAGTATTATTCGATGATAAAAACAATCGTTTTATATACTATCTAGTCACAAAACAAGAATCTTATCAAAAACCTACTTATTACATGCTATGGAAATCCTTACACCAAATGAAGAATCATGCAATTAGAAACAACGTTAAGAAAATTGCAATTCCTAAATTAGGATGTGGTCATGATAAGTTAGAATGGGAAAAAGTTAAATCCATGATTAATTTTATTTTTAAAAATCAGAACATTGAAATCCTTGTATGCCATTTACAAAGAGAACCCAAAATTAATATTATTTCGGATATTCAAATTAAACCCCCACTAACAATGGTTAATGAACCCCAAAATCCTATCCCTGGAACTTCTTTTGACAATTCCCTTATAAACAAAGAAAATAATACTCATGATTCTTCAGAAACAGAAACGATCCATTCTTCTCACGAAAATCCCATTTTAGGAGCTGCTTATGTTAATAAAAGTATTAATGTTTATAAAAATCAAGTTATTTTCAAATGGACAAATAAGGATAAACCCTATGTAACTCATGAAAAATTATTCGAAACAAAGAAACGATTTTTCATATTTATCAATGATAACCCTAATACTATAACAATTCAAGAAACTCTAAGAGATTATTTACCTCCAGATACATATTGCTTATATTTTCCTCATAAAGAACTAGAACCCTTAATTCTACGAATTTTTCAAGAAACTTTTAGGCATAATACCTACAAGCTTGTAATTTCTAATACATTACTTGAAGATGTAACCAACTTAGAAAAACAAAAAGAGATAATTAAGCGATATCACACTGTTAAAACTTCTCACAGAGGAATTACAGAAAATATTAAAAACATTAAACAATTTTATTATTGGCCAACATTGGAAAAAGATATTATAAATTTTATTAACACATGCGAAATCTGTCAAAAATCTAAATATGACAGACATCCATATAAAGTAATTTTTAAGCCAACACCAATAGGACAGAAACCATTTGAACATCTTTACATTGACATTTATTCCTTTATGTCCCAAAAATATTTGACAATAATTGATAACTTTTCAAAATTTGCAGCAGCTTACCCCTTAAACGAGAACTCTATTGAAATCTGTCAAAATTTAATAAAATACTTTTCACACCATGGTATCCCTAATATTATCACAACAGATAATGCCCAAAATTTTAAAAGTAATTTAATACAAGATTTATGTAAATTATATCATATTGAATTACATTTTACAACTCCATATAATCCAAATTCCAATTCACCCATCGAAAGATTCCACTCAACCCTTGAAGAAAGCTTAGTTACATTAAAACAAGACCATCACACAAAAACCAATCAAGAACTTATAGACATTGCTATACTAAATTATAATAATAGCATTCACTCTTCTCACGAGTATACACCTTTTCAAATTATTAAAGGAAATCTTAACTATCAATTAAACTTTGAGAAGAATCTGAACCAGATCCAGACAGATTATATTTATGAATTAGCTCAAACCTTAACAGAACTGAATGAGAATATTAATTTGAAACTAAATGCCAAAAAAGCTAATGTTTTATCAAAGTTAAACAATAATCGTGAAGATGACCCTGAAATTCCTGAGGGAACTCATCAATTTTTGACTACCCCTCAAATAATACATAAAGACAAATTAAAACCTAAATATTCGAAAGAATTATTCAAAGGACAGAGACATCCAAAAGACATTAAAAGAAGATAACTCTTTTACAGAACAATGAACAGTATCCTTCTGGTGATATTGTTACTCCCTCTAGCCAGCACCCAATATCAAATAGAGAAGCTGACGAATCCTGTGTTGCCAATCAAATTAGGAACTACATATATTGTTAATAACTATCATCACATATATTATCATGTAAATCTAACCAACTTCAAAAGATGTGCAAGAACGACTAAATTAATATTATTAAATATTTCTAATACATTGAAAAATCAAACAAACTCCTTGAATGACCTATTATTAGTAAGAACCAATAATTTACTAGAACACATTAGAACAACTGAAGAATTTATAAATCACTATTCTTCAAAAAGAATTAAACGCGGATTACTTAATGTGGTCGGAACAGTACATAAATACCTTTACGGGACTTTAGATGCCGACGACGGAGAAAGGTACGATAATTATATTAAGATATTGCAAGAGAACCAAGATACCTTACAACAAGACATTTCGTCCACTCAAACTATTCTTAAAAAAGTAACTAAAACTATCGATATACAATTAATTAATATTAATCAGAATCAAAAGCAAATACAAAAAAGATTCAATGAACTAATAAAATTAACCGAATCAATGATGGAATTTATTTTATTGATTGATAACATTGAAAATAATATTCGGACCTTAGAAGAAATACGTACGAATCTCCAAACTGCAATTAACTTTGCTAAAGTCAACGTGATGCATTATAGTATTCTAAAGTACAATGAATTAAAAGAGGTTGTCTCTAAGATTAAAATTGAAGAAAGAATACCGTTTGACAATATCGTTAAATTTTATGAAGTAGCACATGTCGATGTAACTATTAAAAATAACATAATTATATTTTATATTGCCATACCATTAATAATTAATAAACCATATATGCATCGATTATATCCAATCCCCCTAGACAACAAAATAATGATTTTAAAGAATCCCTATATTCTAATATCTGTAAATGATTATTTTAATATTAATAAAAGATGTAAAAAGATTGAAGAAATAAATTTATGTCTTGAGAGTCAGTTAAGTAAGAGTGAACCTTGTGTAGCCAAAACGATTAATTTAACAAATCATTGTCCCTTAACCCCAATTTATCATAAAGAAACGTCTATAACTCAACTACCAGACAACTCTCTTATAGTATTGCCATCACCAACAGAGAAATTATCCTTCCAATGTCCAAATCAACAAACTATCGAAACAATTAATGAACCATCTTTAATAATTCCGCAACAATGTATGGTTAAAACTAAAAACAAACATTTTGACTCGCAAGAAATAAATACTATAAATTTAAGATTGAAATTACCACCAGTACAGATAGATAAAGCTTTAATTCAAAGGATTGAACCGCTACAATTAGAAGAAATAAACTTAGATTCTATTCACGATGACCTAAAACATATTGACACCCTTAAGATTCACCCCCTTAAACACTTTACTGTAGAAACAGGAGTTTCTGTATTCAGTGTAATATTTATTATCATAATTATTGTAATAATTATAATTATATTGTATTATTATTGTAAAAATAAACGAAAACCTAAAGTGAGCATAGAACTCAAAACCCTCGAAAAGGTTACCCCCTTTTCTCAAACTTAGGAAGGGAGGAGTTATATGGTCATTATAGCTGATTAGTCTAATAAATATAAGAGATATATATGTAACCTTAGACATAGTGCTGCATGTGCAGTTTTTTCATATACGTAGAGTTGTAATAGAATTTAGATCATTAGTTACTCTTGTTTGAAGCACATCGAATCTATAAATTTGTTAAATATACTTTTGTTAATAAATAAAGTTTTTTTTTAAGACTTAACAAACAAAGTTATTTAACTCCAGGAAAACATATGGCACAAACAATAATGGAAATAATGTCGATCTGTGACATTGATATTGAAATTTCTTTAACAAATAATAATGAAGATATTATGATATTCAATAGAGAGGAGATGGAAATGGTTTTGCACAATGTAGGACAAAAAACAACACCAGGAATAGACGGAATAACGTCCAGTATGTTTATAAATCTTCCGGAAATTGCTATTCAGAAATTACTTGATGTATATAATAAAATCCTTAAAGGAGGAAAACTACCCTGGGAATGGAAAGAATATATTATTTTAGGATTTTTAAAAAACAATAAAAACCCCGATGATCCGATGAGTTATGGACCAATTGCCTTAGCATGTTGTGGTTTAAAAATTTTGGAAAAAATGATAAAAAATAGGTTAGATTGGGATATCGAAAATAGACAAATATTATCAAATTATCAAATGGGATTTAGGAAAGGAAAAGGAACTCTAGATTGTGTAACTTTTCTAATAAAAAATATTCAAATGGCCTTTAGTCGTAATCAAATGCTAGTCGCAGTTTTCTTAGATATAAAGTCAGTCAGTATGTCAATATTAATAAATTATATAAATACTAAATAAAATATGAAGAGGAGAGCAATACCGCTAATCTGATATTCAAGATCTTGAATAATAGACACAACTACATCAAATATAAAGCGGGAAATTTTCATGGGCCGGGAGTAACTAATAAAGGATTAGTACAGGGATCGCCGTTAAGCCCTATATTATTCAACATATACCTCAGATCACTATGTGATATAATAACAGAGGACATTGAAATGATTTCATACGCTGATGATATTCTAATTTTCACAAAAGGGAACAACATTGGGGAAATGACAGGAAAAATTAACAAAATTTTAAAAGTAATTAAGAAATTAAGAAAAATAAAGGTAAATTATTTGAGAGTGACTATTACCACTAATTTAAGTTGGGATATACACATTAATAACATAATTAACAAAGCAAATAAAGGAATCAATGTTATAAAATGTTTTTGTACAGTTTGGTGGGGAGCAGACCCGAAACGTATGCTAATGGTATACAACGGTATAATAAAAGCACATCTTGAATATGGCACCATGAAAAACCGATGAAAAACATAAATAGAATTAATGAAGTACAATATCAAGCTTTGCGAATAATAACTGAATGGATGAAATCAACGCCACGTCAATGCTTTAATCATTGATGGCGGAAACGGGAGAAATCGACTTAGAATATCGAATAAAAATATTAGCAAGTAAATTCATAATTAAAAGAATTGATAACAAAAATTCCCCAATAATAAAGGCAATTGAAGGTTAAGAAAAATAATATATAATACAGGGAGGGGATACTGGAAAAATAAAAATAAGCCTTTTTTGGTAGAAGCCCTAGAAATCATTTTACCGGATGAAGAATTTATATACCAAAATAGTCTGAATCCATGTTGTAGTTTTGAATATGAAATATACACTCATCAACCTAAAGTTATTGATTTAAAATTAGAAAAAAATGATTATAACAATAAAATTAAATTTCAATTGGCAATAGAGGAATACCAGAAAGATTATAATTTAGTTTATACAGATGCATCTACAGAAGATGATTAAGTGGACTTTGGAGTGTATTTAAATAATGGGGAATATTCTTTTGTCTAGATTACATGATATTACACAGATATGTGACGCAGAGTTGATTGCAATTCACAAAGGCATGATGATATGCTTGGAAAAAAACTTTGAAAAAAAATTAATTCTAACTGATTCGAAGAGTAAATAAGAGTAGATAAAATAAGGATAAATAAAACAAATTAGCTATTTAGCAGGAATAAATGGGACTACTTTCGAATTTGCATGGATATCTGGACACTCTAACATAGCGGGAACTGAACAAGTTGATTTATTAGCGAAAATAGGAACAACTTTGAACATACCGATGAACATTAAAACAGATATTAGATCAATATTATAAAAAATGGGTAACAGAAATACAAACCAGAGGTAAAACTTATGGGAAAATACATGAAACATACCCTAGAGAGACATGGTACAAAAAATACTCATATACATATTACAACGATCATCAGGATAAAAACGGGACATTGCATCAATAATCAACATTTATTCCGAATAGGTATTAAAGATACTCCAAAGTGTGAGTGTGGTAGGGAAGAGACATTAGAACACATACTGCTTGAATTTTTATAGAGAACTAATCAAAAAAGAAATCCCAGCCCCCTTGAACATGCAAGTAATTTTGAGTCATAGTAGCACAAAGATAATTAATTCAGTAATGAAATTTCTAAATTATAATAAAATAAAATTATAACAATAGTTACCTAATATCAATAAAAAAAATACAATAGTTAATAATGAAATTTTTATATTAATACATAATATAAAAAACAGCAGAATACATAGTTCTATAATATATTTATCCAATCCTGAATCCTGCGAACTTTTTTCCGAGAAAGTTCTGGTTTGGAGTTTTCTCTGGTTCTGGTTGTGAAATGCTTCGCCGCTGTCCCGAAGCGAGAAGAGTTTGTTTTCCTTTGTTGTATTTTTATGTCATACTAACCTAACCTTTCAGCACAAAAATATAATTTTATAAGAGACTAGAAAAGAAGAAGAAAATATCACGGACTACAAAATGATGAAAATCCACATAATTCTATATACCTATAATTTGATCCTTGAATTTTTATGTGAAGCTTAGTATGGGGATTGCGAGCTTAGTACGAATGCACGAAGGGGAGGTGGCTTGGAGTCACATCATATGGTATCCATGGTAACATCACAGCTTACCAATGGCAAAGATTAGAAACACCAAGATAGGACAGTCAGACAAGGCAGATAAAATATGAGAGAGATAAAATTTGCTCACCAGCTCACCAATTTAAAGAGCCAGTAGGTGATTTCAATGTCGACGGCGCATCATTTTTTCCAAGGGTTTCATTAGCAACGATTAAATACTATATAATCATTGATATTATACTCTATTTGTGTCATTGATTGAATGCATTCCGCAACGAGAGATTCAATTATTTTATTTTATTCCTTGTGTCTTTGAAATATGGAAAATGAAGAAAATCAGAAGAAGAGTGGTGCATATTGTATTTACAAAAACTGTAGTGAGTGAGTGTTTTTCGAGATCCTAATGATGAAATCAGATAAGAATTTTTAAACTATTCTAATTTTCCAGTGATACTGAGATAATTCGAACATTAAAAAATATTTGAAAAACCATCCTGTTGATTTTTTCAATTATTGCTCAGTATTATCCAAAACTATAATATAAAAAACATTACTAATCTATTAGGTACTATTCTATTGCAGATGCCGAGAATGGCTTAAGGCTTCTGGATGCCAAGCTTTGTTACATCCTAACTTTGTTACATCTAAAGCCTACAACATGCATCGTGTCTGCAATGTCCATTTTGCTGTATATTAGATTATGAATATATTTTCTCTTGAAAAAAAAAATAATACAATTATTACAGAGTTATTCCTAGAGTATATAGGAAACTATCTATTTTGTTAAATTATAATTATCGTTACATATTGTCAAGTTGTGTTATAATAAAATTTTATATTTCATAGTTTTGTTTTATTCCAATTCCACACCCACCAAATCTATTTAAGATTAGTTTGATCGTTTTAGGTTATTTCATGGTTGGTGGTAGTTGTTTTCTCTGGTAGTGTTCTCTGTTTCTTAGTATTCTCTGGTAGGCTTGGAGGCAGGGTTGCCATACGTACGATAATTATCGTACATGTACGATTATTTTCCATCAATCTCAAAGTCAATATTTTATACAAATATTTCAATAGATATTTGTCAATGCCAGTGGTGCAACCTTATATCCTTCTCAATATCTACTCCTTTACATTGTCAAATTTTATTTGAGTCCGTAATGCTTATGTATTTTACGAATAACAAATTATTTGTACCATGATCTGTGATGGTGTTGCTTTGTAGAGTTGGTATTTTGAAATGTATTTTGTTATTTTTGTGGATTTTACGTAAATAGCTAGTGAAACTTTTCAATTTCTCAATTTTTAAATCTTACATATTTATATGTAGGTACATAATGCAAGATCCCTGAGACAGTGATAGTTTATGTTTAAATTATTTATTTTTTATTTAAAATATGTGCTTCCAAGTAGATATCTGTTTTTGAAGTCTTTTCTTTTGAGAATCTGAAAAAAGAATATTTTTGAACATCTTGGTTGAAAGTTATTTTAAATTTCCCGCGAAAACGGTCCTGTATGATAATTTCTTGACATCTGTACGATACTTCCATCACCAACATATGGCAACACTGCTTGGAAGCAGTGTTCTCTGTTCTCTAGTATAGGCGTTTAGGTTAGAAAGAAGGTTAGGTATCTTAGTGTCTTCTTTCAGTCAAAAAAATATTGAACGTAACTGGAAAATTCAATACAGAGAAATCTGTTCACTACAAAATACTCACAGTTCATAAAAACAGCAGTCTCTGTTAAAAAATAATTAGGGTTGTGTAATTATTATTCGTGCACTGGAACATCTTACTGATGGAAAGCTTGATAGTACTCAGTATCTTACAATTATTTTCATTGAGTGAACAACGAAATCGAACCATACATACATGATTTGACTTATAATTTAGATATCTATACAGTAACCATCCAGGATGAGTGAGAATATTCTGAAATCCCTGGAAGATAGAAATCAGTTTTTGGGTCACCTGGAGAAAGATATTGAAAGAAGTGACTTATTGGTAGAAGATGCTACTAGAGAAAAACAGAAAATAGAACAGCTAATTCAAGACATTAGAGCATTAGCTGTTTATCCAGAGCATGAGGCGTTAATTCCATTATCCAAGAATATTTACATGAAAGGGAAGATAGTCCACACTGGAGAGTATTATATTGAAAGGAAGGCTCATCCGGACTCCTATGTTGCCTTGCAGTCTTTGGACAGTACAATGAAGTCTTTAGAAAATGAAGTGAATTCTCTCGAATCTAATATTGATAAAGCAGAGTATGCTAAATTTCAACTGGAAGAAAGAATGAAAATATTGAAGGGAGTAACTAATGAACAGGAAACACATCATGATGATTTACCTAAAGAAATAAAATCGGACAAAGGGGTGGCTGTTAAAGTTGGTGATTTCTATGAAATATTGGAATTTGAACCTGAATCCTGAGATGTCACATATACGATTAAAATTGTGATGAAGTGGAAGAATTTTGAATTGTGATGTGTACAGTAAATGTTGGTTGTATAATCTAATCATTCACAGACAGTATAAACAAATGGAAAAAATCGTACTTGTCTTTGTTACCCTCCAGACGAATTTTTGTATTCAGTATGAATATGAATACTTGAAATAAAACATTATAAATAGATTACATATATTCTTCATAAAAAACCTAAAACAACATTAAAAAATGGACGGCTTTGAAACTTAAGAATAACGACACAATATACTTATGTAAAATACTTTGTAGCTTACAATCTAAATCAGTGTATAACTAAGAGTCATGTAGTAAAATGAACAATTTGTGCATTGTAATCATTTCTAAATAATTAGATTTTTGAACATATTCGAGTACCATAACAATCAACGATAACGTAATAAATTATCAAATTTATGCGAACATAATATAAAGTGCAGTCAAACTAATTGAGGCACATGAAAACTATAACAATCTTCAAATAATCAGATCTAAGTTTATATACAGTTTTAATATTAATTTCATGGATTTATATGTAATATACATGTGTTAGCTTTATTCATTCTCACATGCTTAAAGAAAATTATAAGAAATAACTTAGTAGTACATTGTTCTGGAATAGTTGGTACAAGGAATTACAAAAATATCAGATTTCATTAGTCTTGAGATTTGAACTCAATATCGAATTGTGCAAATGACATACCTACAAGCCCATGACTTATCAATATATGGTAGATATAATGGTTGACCTTACTTTCGGTGGCCTAGCAAACTCGGTTGTAGGAGGTGGTGAATCAAGGGGAATTTCAACTAGACCGGCATCGTCGAAACTGTGCTGTGGGGGGTCGTCGGGCGAGAGCCCGCTAGTGACGGGACTGTCGAAGCGTTCAGTGACTGCATGGTGCCCATCTAAATAATAGTCAATTAAAATAAAATCTCCACATGTCTTGAAAGTTCATTTTAGATGAAATAATCAAGGACTAAATTTTAAACAACGATCTAACATCAATAATCCATTGCTTATCTTACCTAATTGTAATCGTTCAAATGTCTGGGAGCATGAAAAATTAACAGGTAGGTAATCAACTGTAATTATTGGGCCCATATAATAAAAGAGAAAAAGCCATAAATTACATACCCTTAAATGTGCTAAGTCTTCAAGTTTAGTCAAATCAGTAAGTTCAACATATAAAGAGTAAACCAGAACCCATCCGTAGATGCTGATGACCAGGAAAATAGTCCATAGTAGGCACATCATAATATTGTAAGCAAATATCATATCATTCACTATAGAAAAGAACAAAAATGCCAATAATCTGAAGATTGTAAATACTGCGAATGTATATAGCCATGGCAACATTTTCTTTTCATATTCCTACAAAAAAAAATAGCTATAGTTGTTCATACTGACCTATTTTTCCACAACTTACATTTCTTAATGAATTAATAAGCATTATGCTAGTGACGAATACTACCATAGCGAGTAATATCGAAAATACTGCAAACATCACCAAGGTGTTCCTAACTAAAATAAAAATATCAGTAAATCATGTATTAGGTATCTTAGTTTTGAGTTAAACAAACCATGTCTGGAGCCAACATAAACGAACTGGTACGAAATAACATAGTATCCATAATGTGTCGATCCTGGAGCTGCCATAACATAGCAGTATATATCAAAACATGATGTGATAATAGTAAAGATAGACAGCAACTGGAAAGAGCATTCATAACATTTCGATTTCAAATTAGTAGTTTTACATGTACTTACCAAAGAAAAAATTGCTGTTATCAATGAGGCACGTTGCACATCCAAAAATATTGCATCAGTAACTAAAGGTTTTTGATACCAGGGTGTTTTGAGTGATTTGAGACTCCTGGAACCCCTCAAATTTGCAGTACTTCGAGATGTTACATGTGAATACACAGACGGTGTTCCTGTCGGCGACTTTTTCCCGTAATTCATTATATATATCTTTAGATCAGGGTGAATTATAATGCAGAAATTGATCAAAACAAAAACATTAAGAGATATTCAACATGGATATTAGAAATTATAACAATAATAAACAGTCAGGCGTGGCTCAGATGACTGTTCGTTCAAATATTTTCTATTCTATGATAATCACAGAATAGTACCATCTACCATCTATAAGTTTTCCATATTTGTATATAATGGAGAGAAACATATAAGATTCGCTAAAATTCAAATGGAGCTGCAGTTATTCTTCTTTAGAATAGAATTCTTGAAGTTGCAAGAAATTAATAAAATATAATTATGGCAAACAAGTATGTAATATGTATGTTCCATGCAATCATCATTATGAAATGCTTTCTGTGTTGCCTATGTTCGGTTCAATTTTATTTTAAAGGCGCACTGAAAAATACAAAAATCAGAGCTATTGGTATTTTTGAATTTGGTGACAAAAGTCTTATATCTTCCAGCAACAACAGGATCATCATCAAAGTCGGTCCTAATTTTTGTAAACATAATACTCAACACGGCTTGCGGTAGGAGTTAAGTAGGAGACATCGCGATGTAAGGAAAAACCGCCCCCGAAGGGGGTGGAGGTTGCAAATTTTATCGAAAATTGAAAATCTGCGGTGGTATAATTAAAGATAGGACAATATCCGGAAACGTTTTTTCAAAAAGGTAACGGTTTTCGAGATAGAGGCATTTTAAATTCTCAAATATACCTATTTTCGCTATGTGGAGAGGGCGATTTCTGTCGAAAATTGAAAATCTGTTTACAGTACATGAAAGACATAATTATTTGTAGCAACATTTATAATGAACATTTTATCCTTAGAGTTACGGTTTTCGAGTTAAATCGATGTTAAAATGGTAACAACTAAAATGCTTAAGCGTATTATTTCCGCAGCGATGTTTTGAGATCTCAATAATAACAACTACAAGCAAAGAATATACGTGGGTAACAGGATAAGTACTATCTTCATTGGTATTCGTGAATGTTTAACGATTTTCGTGACTAATGTTACCCACAAAAGTGTGAAATAAATATTTTTTACAAAAAATTGGACCGACGTTATCAGTTAGTGCACTGAAAAGTATAAAATAATAGTAATTCTATTGGGGTTGGTACTTGCGAAGTTGGCGCCAAAAGTTATCAATCTACCTGCAACTGTACAACTTCAAAAGTAACAGCCCCAACATTATTTTATACTTTTCAGTGCACTAACTGATAACGTCGGTCCAACTTTTTGTAGAAAATATTTATCTCATTCTCTATTATATGCGAGTGGCAAAGTCTTTGCGAGTGGTATATGTGCTCGTGGGGGTAGGTACTTATAAGATTCGACAAGCATCGTACGCGGCCGGTTGTACAACCTGTATAACACAAAAATTTTCAAAAATCGTTATAATTCAAACTATGCGCTACATCTCAATGATAGTAATTTCACATTTAATGATCATTTGAAATCTTGCATACCGAAAAGAAAGGATTGAAACTGAATTTACTTGACTTATTAGAATTTAATAAACATAAACATTTGAGTAACCTTCTCATTGACCAGATTGATAGTATGTCCAGCCCCTTATTGTATTTATAATTGTTAACTAATTATGCTATAATAATAGTCATCAAGATTTATATTAACCATCCTTATAATTCAAGTAGGCACTTATGATCTTAGAATTTCGTTGTTACTCACCAGTTTATAGCCATAATTACTCACTTTTGAGAAAGGCTTAACTAGAGTGTTGAAAGAATTATTGTTATGATAAAACAATATATTAGTGGAAATTTATTATAGTGTATTCATTTTAACTCACTATGGATATCCATCAAGTATAAATGAAATTCAGAATTGAAGAAAAGGCTAGGGAACTTCGTTCCTAATGAGAGTATCCCTACCGCAAAACTTTCTGTTATTATAATTACTTGTACATACTTCTAAAGGCAATGTCTCTATTCATTTGGGTAGCTCGAGTTAAGCTCGGTTTGCGAGAATTATCAAGTCGGTTTGAAATTCATCCGAATTGGCCCATCAGTTTGATTCTGGTGGAAAGGATTTCGTTCAGTTTTTCTTAAATTATGTTCAGTTCCATAGGTCTTTTATTCAAATTTCAGGCCCATTTGTTCGGCGGAAATAAGAGAGGGGATATTAGAGGTTGGTATATATCGTTCAATCTTATTAAAAAATTGTTCTATTGGAAAATGTTTGTTTCATGTTTTTTTCTTGGCTACTGTAGCATCGAGTATCAGCAACTACTATTAACGTAACAGTATGAAACTATAACTGACTTGAAGTTTGAAAATTTTTATGTTATGTTAGAAAAATCATGGGTACCACCATGGTCTATTAGACCGTTGGCGTTGTAGCTCAATAACAACTTAACCTAGGACAACGAATTTTGGTATGCATATTGAAGGACTACCGGCGACGCTTTTACCAATTTTTAAGAGTAATTTCAGGCTGTTACTATTTATTGGTGTTGTTGCTGATCAAAATATACACCTACCGTAGATAACTCCTAAAAAGTCTGCCCACGCACCTCATGATTTTAATTATGGTAGCTTTGAAAATTGACATTTCCAAAGCATTTTATCCTATTACTCGATTGATCAAGTTCTTTGCATTCCTTAAACTATTCTAATTTATCCCTCAAAAATAATCTATAGAATCAGAATTTGTTTATTTACGCTCTATACGTAGCCGTTGTTCACCTAAATAAACTCCATCAAATAACAGACTTCATGTTCTAGTAAATACAAACAATATAGGCTTCAGGTAACCTACAGAGAACAGAAGTTTTCAGTGAATATAGAAAATTTAATGTTTGTTTCAATATGAAGTTCTTCTCAAATATGAAATGATATACCTATAATAACACATAATAACATTTTTGAAAAGATCAGTGGCAGATCTTTGGGCCAGCATGTAGAATGAAAGGCAGTGCAGTCAGTGTAAAAAGTATATTAATACCTTCAGCAGACATGATAGGTAGGTATATTTACCTACTTTATGGTGATGACAGCTGATGACATGTATCGACATGCAATATAAAATTTATTATCAGCAAGAATTACAGGATAGGTGAGAAATAAAGGTAGTCTTATATTACCTAAGTACCAAGATGACAGCACGCTCCAAAAAGACCATCGATAATACCTTCCTCTTATATACAGGGTGTTCCAAAGAACGTTCCAGTAATTTCTAGGGTAAATAGAATAGTATTCTGTAAACATTGATTGGGGCATAAAATATACTGCTGACAAACTTTTAATATTTTGACAGGAGCATCGCTAAAGGGTGGTGCCAGTTATTTTGTCCCCAAACATTTTTATGGGGATTTTTTTAATTTTTCTTTGGCAAAAATCATATTTTTGAAACAATTTACCATAAAAAGGTTCGTTTAAAGTAGAAAAAAATACTGGTTTTCGAGTTAATTATTTGTGGTTTTAACATTACATTAAGTAGGCTTGGACAGTAGACTCGCGATTTTTTTTGTTTGACACATTGTTGTTGATAGCTTTGTTTTTTTAACAAGTAATAACTTTTAAAAATCAATATGTACACTAATAGTGACTATACCGATATGTTGTTAACATCAGGGGAATATGATGGAAATACTAAAACAGCAGAAAGAAGATATGCGAAAAAAATTCCAAGCAGAAGTGTTCCAAATGCAAAAACACTTTTGAAATTAGAGAGGCGATGCCGTGATACTGGAACCTTTAAGCCACAAAAGGTAAATTCTGGAAGACCACGAATGACAAGAATTCCTCAAACAGAATAAAATATTTTAAATCTGGTTGTTGAGAACCATACGATAAGAGCAAGAAATGTGGCAAAGGCAAGTAACTCGTTTCACTACAGGCAAATACAAGAATTATTGCCTAAAAATATTTTTTTGCGAAGTGACTTTTACGAACTATTACAAGCGAGAATGAGACAGAACCCTGATTCTTTTAAAAAATATTATTTTCACTGATGACTCAGCTTTAACTAGAAAAGGTATGTTCAATAGTCATAACAGTATCTAACTTCTGGGAAGATAAATATCCAAAGGTTAAATGTGTAACGCATTATCAAGACAATTTAAGTTGAATGTTTGGGCTGCTACAATAGGTAGGCAACGGCTTCGTTGTATACCATATTTTTGATGGAAATTTAAATAGTGATGTTTACTATGAATTTTTGTACAATCGTTTATTTCCAGTATTAGAAGATTTGCCGCTTTATCTACGAAGAGATAATATATTTAAGATAAAAGATGGCTCAACGAACATTTTCCAAAACGTTGGATTGGTCGGGGTGCCTATCCAGTGGCCACTAAGGTCCCCTGACCTAAGTCCCTTGGATTTTGATGTGTGGAGTTTAGTTAATATAAAATATTTATTTCACACTTTTGAGTGTAACATTAGTCATGAAAATCGTTCAATAATATCAAAGAAGATAATAAATATCCTATTACCATGTATATTCTTTGCTTGTACTTTTCCTGTCATACAGTTAAAAACTCGATATGTTCAAAATAGTTTACAATATTTTAACTTTATAGTTGTTTCTGAAACAATCATTATTCGCTGAGATAGTTCGTTCAAGCGCATGACAATTACTTAAAATAATTTATTAATTCGGTCAGAGTTTCTTGATAAAACCTAAAATACAGTATTTTTTTACTTTGAACAGGAGTACCTTTTTTCGAGCCTTTTTTATGGCAAAATGGCAAAGTTTTGGGAAAAAACAAGTGGTAGCCCTCCTTTAGCAACGCTCCTGTAGAAAATATTAAAAGTATGTCATCTTTCAGTTTCATGACCAAATCAAAGGTATTTGTGGTATAAATTTCATTTAGGTATCTTAAAACGTTTCAGAGATAATTGAAATTAATTTTCGGACCCCCTTTTACAGAGCCTTACCTTCTGAAGGAGGCATTTTCGGACACATGTTTATAAACCAAGCTAACACTCCGTATAGTGCTCTAGTCTAGATAAAGAAGTTTAGGGGGGTAACTGTTCCATGCCCATGCCCATGCGTAGTTCCAATGACCGAACCCATAACTGTTCTTTGGATAAATGTATATAAACTTCTATGGCTTCATAGTATCCCAATAATGATTTATTATCGATAATATCAATTATGAGATCAGTATTAAAGTTGCCTCCGATGTAGGCATAAATAAAAAGTTTTAAGGATTTCCATTTGACCAAAAGTAATGAAAACTATTTAAAAAATTAAATATGCATACCATGCTTTGTTCTGTAGCGTCCTATTTTATGGAATTATTTGTTGGGGTTCAGCTTATTCAAATACATTAGGGCCGATAGTAAGAATACAAAAGCGTGCTATCAAAATTTTAACTTTTGGTAAACAACACAACCTTTTTAGTGAGACACGATTGCTGAACATCAATCAAAAATATATTTTGGAAGCACTAATAAATAATTATTGTAATCTACGGGAAGAATATACTATTGCTGAAGCATGTTTATTTTCTAGACACAAATCGCTTACAGTAAGTAAAACTAAATTAAATATTGGTCAAAAACCTAGTTTATATCGATCCAAACTTGTCTACAATAGATTAGATAACAATCTAAAAAAATTAAACTTCTCTAGAGGGCGTATTAAATTTCATATTAAGAGTTGGATTTTAAATAATTTGAAGTTATAATATACATAGATATTGTTATGTTACTTAAAAAATCTGTTTTAATATTTAATACTTCCTATATCATGTGTCTTTCTTGACATTTGTAGTTGTATTTATAGTTTTGTTGCATTTTAATTTTATTATTTGTTTATTTATTGTATATTAATATGTATATTTAGATTATGTTAAGCTTGTAGATTTTAATACATTATTAAGTTCAGGTCTACACACAGATGCTATTTGCATCTCGGTAGGGGATTGTTGGACTTTATTAAGTCAGACAATCTATTAGCATACTATTTTTTAATCAAGATTTGTATGTTAACCTGAATAAAGATTATTATTATTATTATTATTATTACCTACCTATTTCGCGTATTTCTGAGTTCTGACATCATTTTTGATAAACTGAAATAAATCCAACACAATCAGAATAAATATTTATTTATCTATTATTTAGTTATTATTATTTGGTGTGTTACATTACATACATTATTATTTGTATTTTCTTTAGTTTCTGGTTTCGATATTCTACGCAAGGATTAACAAATATTTAATTAATATGGACAAATATCCATTGCATATAGTGGACATGAAATACCTAAGTTTATATTTTTAAGAGCATCTTATTCAAGTAAGGTACAAAGGATTCGAGGGTTTCTTTTCTCATGTGCCCAGATTATTTTTGTCTTGTATCTTATTGTTTGTAATGCTTTGAACGATCAGATTCAAGCAGTCCAAGCTGGAGGTGCTGGAAATGGTCTCACCACCTGAAACAAAGAGTAGAGTTTAAATTTTTGGACCTCTCATAAAAAAAAATCATAAACCCGTGATTAAATACAGAAATGGTTTCTTATATCGTAAAGTGTGACAAAGATATTGAGGCAAAACTTTGTGTCTCTGGAAGCGCTTTGATCTTAGGGTGAGTCAATCATAAATCAGATATTTGAACCAACTTTTCTGATCCGATGTACGAACGGGTCCCCTGTTCGGATCCGATTTATGATTAGCTGACCCTAAAGGCAGCTACACATTACATGGCAAATTAGGTGAACGCAAACGTTTGTAATATGTACATATACATTTGTCAAATGACATTTGCCAAGTTAGTTGTCTACACACTACATGGCAAACTAGGCGAATCACCTCTTCAGTTAATATGTAGCAGTACAACTCGATTACAAACAAGCAGAAAGCAATCATTATTTTGACTCGCGTCTCATTTACCGACTTCTATCCGAACATTACTCGGCAAACTCCTTTGCCAAGTTTGCCATGTAATGTGTAGTCGGCTTAAGAATATTTTCAGCTCTACGACGTTGCCGCTTATATAAAAAAGTATTAGCACTTTTGATTTTTCAACTAATTGTTTGTTCAAAACATAGCTCCAATCAATGGTTTACAACTCCGTTGTGTTCACTGGTAATAAGTAAGAAAATGAAATTTTGGTCCTTGTTTTGAAGAGTCTCCTTTATCACTTATACTTGAAAAGATTTGCTCGTCTTGTCAGGTATAGTGCTTTTCCAAATTATTGATTTTATTGTTACATACAAAATAGTCAAAAGTGTATTCGGTCAATGTGTAGAACAGGTCCCCGTAGATCTCGGCAATTTCGCTTTAACAACAACTTCAGGACATGTAATGGAACTGTTTCCAAGAGAAAATTATTAGGTTGCTTACTATTTTCACCTCGAATTTCTCCTAATTGCGGCTCATAGGACAGGTCTGTGGGTCACTACGCTGGTGCATTGTTTACTATGATAGATTATTATCAATATTTCATTGGTTATTTATTTACTTATTAATTTACTAGCTTTTGCCCGCGACTTTGTGTGCGTGGAAAACTGCATTCAATTCCATTCCATTCCTTGTAGCAGTTTTTGCGTGATGCGTGTATAAACATACAGAAATACAGACAGACGCGATAAAATGTAGCCTATATTTTAAGATAGACCTCTAGTAATACATCGGTGATAACTGCCCTAAATTCCATGCAGTAGTTTTATAACTCAAGCAAAAGATTTGTATTTTATGTTTCTGCATTATTGTTAATAATACTTAAATTTTTCATATTATTGCTTATTTAATCAAACGAGATTTTTTTCTCCCTAATTATATGAACTTCCTTGAAGCGTTTAAAAAACTTGAAATGCCATTGATCTACTCCTGTCAGTGGAATTGATTCGTTTCTCGTGTTTTCATGACAGACGCCATCATTCGTGAAACAAAGTATAGATTTCTACAAATTCTACTTTATGTATTTGATGTCCGTTTGACAACATCCACAATGGATGCATTCACAACATAAATAGCCACGAGGTGAATTTTCCTTGCCCTTATATTTTTGTATCACATCCTTTTCGAAAAATGCAGCATTTTTTTATTTATTTGGTTAATTTATTATTATATTATCCAAATTACTACTTAAAGGATATAAATAAACACCGATTTTCCCCACCCAGCACCCCTATACCCTCCATCATTCTGTGAGCCTGTTAGGGGTTGCCGCGCTAAAATTTCAATTGGAATGTCTTTCTATAATATATTTCTACACATCTAGCAAAAAAAAATCATAATTCGAAGAGGACCTGGTTTTACACATTTACCCACTATGTTCCTATACATGAACAGTGAGGTTTTCAAAAACAGTAATAGTAATTCACAACGTTATATTTGGCCTTGTCATGGTCTGTGAGACTTTCTCCATTCTTGATGTTTCGTAGAAGCTGCACCCCCACCAAACCCAAAAGTATTTCAAACTCAAACTACTCTTCGCCGTAGTAGTGACATGCACCGAGGCGAGCTCATTACAGAACTGCCGCTAACCATCTTGGTAGCTCCAGATGCATTTTGGTGAGACATTCGATGGTGTCCCTCAGCGGCCTATTCATGACTTCGTCTAAGGAGTTTGGATGCCTAAGCATCTTAGTGCATCGAGTTATGTCCAAGCGCCACACCTGTCTTATCTATGATTTTGTCTCCTTAGTCCAGATTTGGTCCAACTGAATTTATGTATATCTATTATAAAGTTGCCAAATCAAATATAGTTTATATTGCAACATACTCGTATACAATGAAACGCGCAAAATGACAAATAATTTCAAGCTATACATCACAGTCATAAGATGAATTTGTGTCTCCCTGAACATATTATGTCATTTGTTAAAATCACGCTTACGCTCCAAAGATGTTTATTAAGATATGCTCTTTATTTTGGTCCCCTCATTATTTTAATAGCACACATAAATCAAGTGAGCCGTTAGAATCTATAATGGAGCGTATAGAATTTTTTCCACCGTCACACTCTGAATACTCTTTCTGAGGTGGCCATTGACGAGTATTTTTGGTTTTATATTTGTGAATTAATAAGGTTTATATACAGGGTGTATCTAAGAGGCTTTTACAAAATGGTAGGTACAGTATATTCATGAGTTCAAAATAAGTTGGGAATTAGGCAAACTAACTTTTGGTCAAATTTGAGAATTATGAGCGCCTGATGATGCTGAATTTAGACCTGTTTTGATCACTTAAAAATAGTTCCAAGTGATAAAAACGACATATTTAGTTGTAACTTATTCTTAGCACACCATTCAGCCGAAGCAATCAAATCTGCTTGTAAAAACTCTTGATCTTTTATACTTTCAACAGTACTCTATAATTGGAGAGCAATGACCGCCTTGTGGCATAAGAGATGTGATAAGATTTGATTTCAAACCAATCTTTACATATGGAGTACGTTTGGCCAATGAAGACAAATTTGGATGAAAACCAAAAAAGTCTGTGTAAAAGCAGCTGATGGTCAACATGATCAAACGCTTCAGAAAAATCCGTGTATATTGCGTCGATTTGTTTGCGATCCTCCATATTTTGTAGAATAGACTTTTAAAAAACTGGTATATTTGAAACTGTGCACATATTTTTAGTAAAACCATGCTGCTTCTCTGGACACAATCCTATACACATCCAAGAAAGTTTACATTTGACAAGAAAGTTAAAAAGCAATGGCTGACTGGATATACACATTCCTGTAATTTTCAAGATTATTTTTTACCCAATTTTGAAAATTGGTACAATGTAACTCTGCTTCCAGATGTCAGGGTACGCAGAGGTTTGTAAATACCTATTAAATATTAGGTAGAACCATAGTGCAAACATATTGCTTTAGCAATTCATTTGGAACACCATCAAGACCTGTGGTAAATTTATTGAGAAGCCTTGAAATCTCAACAAAGATATCCAGTTATCAGTTAATTTCAGCGCAATTAATTTTCTTACAAAGATTTAGAGCAATATACTCATGATCATTTTTGCAGTCGATTTTGGCATAAATTGTTTGAAAGAATTCTGTAAATAAGTTAGCGATATTCTGACCATCACAAGCATTTTGCACCCAATAAAACAAGGAATCCTACGACTAGTGAAAAATGATTCATTAGGGAATTTTTTGCCATCTGCTCGAAGTTGCGAAAATACAGAATAATTTTCCTCTGGAGTGAGAAGTGAACATGCTAAACTAGAAGTTCTGAACCGTTTCAGTGGAAATGAGTATGCTATAACGGTGCCCAGTATCTCATAAAAATGTCCCAAATTGTATGTTAACATCACCATTTGTCAAAAAATCTTGCCAACTAAATGATGCCGAAAAATGATTCCGTTACACCTAAATTACCTTTTTTAAAATCATACTAGAACTCACTATATAACAGGTAGTTAGAACTTGATGTACTGGACACAAGCAAAGAACACTCTTATATCTGGTGTATAATGCTAAAGCTAAGGGAAAACACTTTTTTTGTTGGGCTGGACTGTTTACCGGTGGCTAAGGTCCTTACTAACCATGTCGGTAAGTATTTTTCTTACCGATGTAATTGTATTGGTTGAAATCTTATAGAAATTAAAGCAATTAATCTCGGGATGCAGCACTTGATTAATTAAAATAAGAAGTACGTAAAATTTATAGATTTTTTTTAGACAAATTACTTCAAATTATAGTTTATGAACAGGGGGTATAGATTATATCTTTTTGCTCTGAGAGCGACAATCTCTGCCATTTTCTAAAAACTATAAGAAAAATTAATTTCGGAATACAGCATTTAATCAGCACTTAATTATCTCTACAAGAACTAAATCAGATTCTCCAAAAAGTTGATATTTAAAGGTTGCTGAGTTGCTGTGCTAGCTTTATATCTAAAACTAGCAAAGCAGCCATTTTCCAAAAAACTATAAGAGCAATTAATTTTGGAATACAGCAATTAATTAGCACTTAATTAGCTCTAAAAGCACCAAATAAGATTTTCTCAAAAAAGTTGATTTTTAAAAGCAAAGCATTCATTTCCGAAAACTATAAGTGCAATTAATTTTGGAATACAGCAATTAATTAGCTCTACAAGCACTAAAAAATAAATTCTCAAGAAAGTTGATTTTTAAAGGTTGCTCTGCTAGCTTTAAATCTAAAGCTAGCAAAGCAGCCATTTTCAAAAATAACTATAAGAGCAATTAACTTCGGAATACAACAATTAATTAGCAATAAATTAGCTCTAGAAGCACCAAATACGATTTTCTAAAAAAAGTTGATTTATAAAAGCAAAGAAGCCATTTTTAGAAAAACTATAAGTGCGATGAATTTCGGAATACAGCACTTAATTAGCACTTAATTATCTCTACAAGCACCAATAATGTATTTTGGATTCTGTTCACTTTGCTCTGCTAGCCTTAGATCTAAAGCTAGCAAAGCAGCCGTTTTTCAAAAAAACTATAAGGGCTATTAATTTAGAAATACAATAGTTAATTAGCACTTAATCAGTTCTACAAGCACCAAAGAAGATTTTATAAAAACAATGATTGTTGAAAGAAAAGCAGTCATTTTCCGAAAAAGTATAAGTGTAATTAATTTTGGAATCTGCTCACTTTGCTCTGCTAACTTTAGGGACGTTTCTATAATACAATCTGATAATATATCCTTCATTTGGCATAATTGCACAAACACTCCAAACTGATCATTCGACCAGCATGCATTCGGCAAGTTATAATCACCAAACAAATCTCAGGAATAGGTGGTAGTATTTTGTAAAGACTTTTTGGAGACACCCCATATATATGTATTGGCTAGACTCATCAACAACCTCGACTATAGAGAATCTGATTATCGAGCTCTATAATTATACATTCCTCAATATTAATAAAATGTGCTCCAATAGAAGACCGAGTAGCTAATTAAAATGATGTATGGCACTATTTGTTTCTGACTTGTCACCAAAAAGATAATAATAAAATTATATAATGTATAATAATGATAATAATTCATTTCTGAGTATAGGGTAGGGATACCGAATAACAGTTTTTGATATATTGATGAAATATTACATGTTTCTAATTAAAACTAAACGAAACAATATTATTTTTAATAATCTATGCAACAAGTGTTCCAAAAAACGAATTGTTTGAAAATCGTTTAGTTGTATGCGGATTATGAGCAAATTATGTTATATTCTTCAAAGGGCCATAGTCGTTAATAATTATTAATCTAAACACAATATAATAAATGATAAGTAATAAAATATTATAAATCACAAAGACTACAGTTAAATAGGGGTATAGTTATCTATTTGTTTATTTTTATTAGGTTTAATCAACCATTAGATTCAGATCAGATCAGCGTAATAAAATATGATCTGGAAGTCTCTAGTAAAAATTTTGTCAGGTACAATTTAACATTTTTTTTTGGTAACAGGTTTTATGCTTCCAGGGATGGTGTTATACATTTTAGTGCAAATATAAAATAGGTAGAATAAATAACTTTTTATAAAATCTAAGCAATTAGATGATGAACTAAAAATAAATTCTATTAATTCAAGAGATGAACTACCTGCGTTGAAGGTAGATAGGAGACTCTTTAGTTTTTGACCGAAAACCCAAACGGAGGAGGTATACAATTCGACTGTATGTATCCATGTTTTTTTTATGGATGCTCGCGCCTTTTGCATAGTAAACGTGTTCCGATTTTGATGATTTTTTGGTCCCATTGAAAATGGGTTGGTGGGGGGAATTTTTCCAGAAAATTTAAAATACGAGAAGGTAGAGTTAAAGGAAATTCCATGTCCAGAAACTTTTAAATTGGACATTTTTAAAAATAATCATAGATTTCCGAGTTACAGTCTGAAATATGTGTTTCATCTATGTGGAAGGAGCATTTTTCCGAAAATTGAAAATATCAGAGGGCTAAATTAAAGAAGAGATTATATGTAGATAGCAAAATTTAAATTGAATATTTTTCGAAAAGTGTTACGGTTTTCGTGTTACAGCAGTAGAGTCTAAAAAATGTATATCTGCGCCGCGATGTTTTGAGATCTCTGAAGAATAACAAGTACAAGCTAAGCCTTATACATGGTAATAAGAGAAGTATCTACTATCTTCTCTGGTATTAGTGAATGTTCAACAATTTTCATGACTAATGTTATAGTCAAAAGTGTAAAATAAATATTTTTAAGAAAAAATAGGATTGACTTTATTAGTTGGTGCACTGAAAAATACAAAATGATATTCAATCTTTTGTAGTTGGTGCCTACAACAATAAACTACAACGGCACAACTTCAAAAGTATTAGCACCAATAGAATTAATATTATTTTTAATTTTTCAGGTGCACCAAAAATAAAATACAATATAATTATTTCGGGAACTACCGGACCGATTCTTTTGTTTTGTCTGATATCGATACCGCTTACCGGTGACAGATTGGGCATCATACTCGCACAAGCAGGAAAAAAGGTATGGTTGAATGAACTGTAATTTTCTGAAAAATATTTACTCACATTCTGACTGAATGGTTCCGTCTACGTCAAAATTTAATTTAATTATTTTTGTTTGTTATAGCACGCTAAAAAAAATAATGGTCGCACGACTTGATCAGACAATTTTCGTATTCGATGAAATATGTTCAAGAGCTGTAGACAAATTGTGTGAATCGACACACAAGAATAATTTTCAACCAAATCAGTTCAAATCCACAGACAAATTTGAGATCGAGATATTCGCAGTAATTTGATTTTCCAAAAATATTCATGCAATATAAAGTTGATGAGACGCTCTAACCAAAAGGCACGTGAATTCTAAAAGTGTATCGCAATAACATCTCCCTTTGACAGCCGCATATCTTGTAATGATACACGAGTATATTTATATCTATTAAAACAGTGTTTTACTGTTTTAATAATGTATTTTTGGAACACACAACTTCAGACGACAACATTTATTATTCGCTTTTTCAAGAACAGCCAACGAAAGATGCTTTCGCATCTCTTGTATCTACTTGTCGTTTCTCTTCTTGGGAGATTTGCTTATCTGTTAGATCAGTAATTATGGCAAATTGTCATGATAATTTGAATGACCACATAACTGTTGTGCAAACTTGAAAAAAAATAAATTTCAGCTTAGCTCTTGAATTTAAATGATTACACTGTGCCCAATTTCAGTAAGTTGCGCAAAACTAATTAAACGAATAAACTGATTTTGAAATCTTACAAAATACCAAAAATGTTAAATCAAATAAGTCTTTACCGAAATTAAGATCGACTATTGGATGTGGCAATGAAAAATATCTTCTTCTCTTGAACAAAATGTTTTTTATAATTTTCAAGTTATTATTACCAAAGACTAATATAAAACTAGAATATTAATAGTTTAAGTAGAGCGCTGTATAGATGCGTATTATCGCCGACCGCCATTGTGTGTCCTGACTGTCACGTTAGTGGTATAGGTAGAGCGTTTGTCTACGTATCTTTACGTGTATAACCTATAAACCTATACCACTGACGTGACAGTCAGGACACATAATGGCGGGCGGCTATAATATCTACTTATCTATACAGCGCTCTAGTATAAGCCAAAAGTGTGTAGACATGAACTCTTATAAATACAAATATGTCAAATTGACTGAAGAGCGTGTTTGGGATATGTCACGACGAGCGACGAGGAAAGCGAATTTGAAATATAACTACCTATGTAAAGCGAATGTTGTAACACGTTTGAAAGTTTCAGCCCTTTGCTCAATTGTAGGATACCTACATTATTTTTTGTGACACCAGCTTTGGAAGTTCAACTTGAAAAGAGAGATAAAATTGCTCATAGTACATGTTCCAAGAAAGTAATATAATTTTTTTATGTCATGATCCAGCGGTTGTTTTCAATTGATTGACATACTGACGTTTGCCATTTTCAATATCACAGTCAAAGTTCACACTAGTCTATTAAAAGTCATAGAATGTAGTTTGTTATAATTATATGATCTAATAATACATTATTTATACGAGAGCGGTCTCTATACATGAGTATTATCGCCGTCCGCCATTGTGTGTCCTGACTGTCACGTCCACGTAAAGATATGTAAACAAGCGCTCTACCTATAGAGTTGTGTGACAGTTGACAGTCAGGACACACAATGACGGGCGGCGATAATACTCATCTATACAGCGCTCTAGTTATAGGGAATGGGACGATTCAGCACCGTCGTTTCAGCGCCGCCCCTTCATCGCCGGGACGTTTCAGCGCTGGCCCTTTTCAACGCCAAAAAACTTATTATTATTAGTATACGAATATGATTCAAGGAAAACATTTTTAATTTGGTTTCTTATGTGATATGCTTAAATATTGGTAGATATTTTAAACTGATTACTGGGTAACATGTCTTGAAGAAATTACCTCAAATATAACCGGGATTATAGATTCATTTTTAATGGTGTTCTAGGATAAAGGAATTTATTAAAATTTAGTGGCAAGTTAAGAATAGACAAACAAATAAAGTACTTGTCACAGATGCAAATTTTTAATATCCATAATTAAAAAGGGCAGTCCAGGTAAGTACAAAAATGACGTAGATTTTTATTTACAAGCAAAAATGGTGATTGCCTTATCTTTTGTTAAAGTTGAGCACTTAAACAATTACCTTGATGCACTAAACGACGAATTACCTGAAGAACTTCACAACTTGCTAGACTGGTTTGAAGACAATTACATTGGCCGTATGAACAGACGTGGAAATGGTAGGCGGCAACCTATGTTTCCACCGGAAATGTGGAATTTGTATTATAGAACAATTAATCAAAATGATCGTAGAAATAATCATTGCGAAGCTGCTCATCGCCGACTGAAATTTGAATTAGGGATGCACCATCCAACAATTTGGAAATTTTTAGATGGATTGCGTAAAATGCAAAAGGGACAGGATACCTACTACGAACAATTAGTAGCCGGTAATCAACCACCGATGAAACTAAAAAAATATCGGGATGCAGACGAACGAATACTTCGTATTGTAACGGAATATGGTAACAGAACGGAAGCGGAATATTTAAGAGGAATTGCACACAATTACCAAATGACTGATTAATTATTTTTTATTGTATGTAAATATATGTATATGTATATCTTTATTGCTGTACCTTTTTCGATGTTAGTTACTTTCAATAAAAAAAAATTTCCTCAATACTTAAAACTATCAGTCAAATAACCAGGCTGCAAATGTTTTCCGAATGGGATAATTTTTACCAATATTTAATTTGTGACATTAATTGACGATAAAATGGGTCGGTGCTAAAACGGCCGATGTTCAAACATCCCGGCGATGAAACGGCGGCGTCGAAACGACAGCACTGAAACGGCGGCGCTGAATCGTCCTAGACCCCTAGTTATACTATACGTTGTCTATAAAAATTATTAAATAACCTCCGTATGACACGTTAGTTTAATTTTTTTTTAAAGAGGAAGCATAAGGTATTATTCCTGGTACAGAATAAATAAATGTACGTTTTGCGGAAAAAAATATTCCAAATATTTTACTGTCTCTTCTGCTGAAGGTTCAATAATATGTAGGTATAAAGTGATTTCAAAATACTTAGAGCGGTAACACTCTTGCACATTCTTATTGCTGTAACTCGGAAACGCTTTCATTATTTGGAATATGTCCAATGTAAATGTCGCAAAGATAATATTTTATTTAATCGTGCCAGACAAATCTTAAAATTTTCGGACAAAATCCCCTCTTGGTTGGTATTTTTTGTGGTTGATTGAAATATACGAATTTTAATATGGGACCGTTTTTCAGCATACCTGTTTTCAATGACAAAATAATCATCAAAATCAGGGCACGTTTACGATGACACTGCACAAACGTACTGGTTGGCCAAATTTCGATGCTTCTACAGGGGAACTCGGTAACTATTAGAAATTGCAAAAATTCAATAGCATAGTCTCGATATATTTTTTTAGATAAACTCAATGGTGAACACAAATATTAGCTACCGTCTTTTAGGTACTCCAGAGAAGCATTGAAATTTGCCCACCCTGTTCATAAAAAATCAAATAACATCAGATTATGTCATACTAATTCTAGTTTTCGTTGACCTTCGACACCTGACCTTGGGAATGGCCCTACGTAAAGTACTGATAGCCTGCAAAATTTGATGAATTGATCTGTTGGAGTGTTGATAGTTGAGATTCAATAAACTCGAAATAAGTTAGTTTGTGTATGCAGACGCTACTCTGGAATGAAAACAACTTCAGAATAGAAAATTTGACAATGGTACAAATTGCATGAAACGCAAAACCAACAACCAAAGATCTGGAAAGATATTTGGTCTTGAGCATCGCAATATAGAGACCAATGAAAATGATAAAAACAAGTCATAGGCTTTCATGAAGATTAAGAATACGAAGAAGAATTACAAGAAGAAAAAAAACAGTTCAATAAATTGTCTTGAATCTTATTTTATTGTTTGTCATCTCGAATTAGGTACTTATTACACTAAACTTTGATAGAAATATCTGATGAGTTTGAAGATGAAGCAAACCACGTCTAAATACAACGTAATGACAACAACTTTTTCCTTTTTTCTTGAAACTCTGGGTTCTTTTCTCTAATTTTGGTTTCCTCATCGAGAACAGGAAAAAACTAAATTCTAGGCGTTATTGCTAATGTCTATAAACCGGTCACCGGTATCATAGCACCAGATTTAGTGAAGGAAGTTTTTACGTGACATTGCGATCCAATGCTGTTAGCATTCATAAATTATTCAAAGCTTCCGAAATAAAAAAAAACAGAAATTCTTAGAAATAATATTGTTATTTGGTACCCATACACGCATTTAATACAGCATTTTTTTTATCAATATTCATTAACCGCGTTACTCTTGTCTAATGTCACTAAACTATATCTTGTTGTTTTTCCTCTTTTATTGCACTCCCGACACTTCTTGCTCGTAGTCCATAGGGATGCAATTTGTTCGATTTTACAGCCGACTACTTTTCATCTCCAATTCCGGTAAGAGGCCCGTAAAACTCGATGAAGATGCGCGCATGCCATGAAATAAATGTCACAACACACATATCTTGTCTTTACTTAATTCTGGTCTTTTATTTTTCAGTTTTATTTACTTATTTTATTCAATGTTACATGCATATGTCTACAAAAATCACATCGAAGGGCATATAATTATAATACAGTTGATCGTGTGTGTTTTCATAAATACTATGAACTTTAAAATATTTTAATTTAGAATCTATTTAAGCACATAACCAGTTGAATTTCGTTACAGTTGTAGTGATATGCCTGAAATTACCAACGTTATTAAATCATATTTGATTGGAATCAGCTAATTACCTGTTTAATAGACTAGAATAATTTTCTGTTAGATTTATCTTTCAAAATATTTGCCATGAATAAAACTAATATTATAAACTTTTATTGCAATTGGTGTGGCTATTACAAGTATCGTCAAGATTATAGACATTTTTTTGTTAAAAATATTTATCTTTAAATATCTCACCCACAGTCTACTAGTTCCTAGACTGTGGGTCAGATAGTTAAAGATAAATATTTTTTACAAAAAATTGGACCGACTTTATTAGTTGTTGCACTGAAAATACAAAGTAATAAGTATTAATTCTATTGATGCTGGTACTTTTGAAGTTGGTGCCTGCAATAAAAAACTACAACCGCACAGATTCAAAATTACCAGCACCAATAAAATTATTAGTATTTCGCATTTTTCAACAACTAATACAGTCGGTCCAATTTCTTGTAAAAAATATTTATTTCACATTTTTGAGTGTAACATTATTCATGAAAATTGTTGAACGTTCACTAAATACAAAGAAGATAGCAGAAGATAATAGATAGAGACATCAAAACATCGCGGCGCAGATACCTATATACATGTATTTCAGACTTTACTGCTGCTACTCAAAAACCGTAACTCTTTTGAAGAATATGTTCAATTGAAACGTTTCTGGATATGGTCCTATCAATTCTGCATTCTCAGATTTCCGATGTTCATTTTCGAGAAAAAATATCCAGAGACCTGAAAACATCGTAGTGAAAAGAAACATATTTCCGATTTTACCACTGGTGTAACTCGGAAACCATAACTGTTTTTGAAAAATGTCTAATTAAGTTTTACTTACTTAATACAATAGAATTATATAACTCTTTCTTTTAAGTCGGTCAATAAATAAGGGGAACGCAAAAGATATATAGTGAGGATACATTTGATTTTTTCGTGGGTGAAGTAGTGAGCAAAAGCTTCTAATTGAAATTTGGTATATTATTTGGTAGACAGTTCCACATTCTATCTGCTAAATAAATTTATCATGTAAAAGTCTATTTATTAATGGTATCTCACATTATCTCTGATGATAATAACCGTGTTGGCGCCAGATGTGCCTTATTAGAAGACTTAAATGTTTAAGGTTGTGTTTTTTCTGCATTTGAATCATGTAAAAGCAAGTGAGGGATAGATTGATTAACATTTTGAATCCTTTATTAATTGTTTAGGTACATATTATATGATCTTTTTGATGATTTTGGATATATTTCTGAAAATCTACAATAAACAACTACAAAACGTAGAAATTGAAAACCAAAAAAATATCCAATTTAAGTATCTAATGAAATTTTGTGTTTCCAATATCTAGATGTTGTAGTCGCTTACTGAAGATTATAACAAATATTTTCAAATTCTTACTTTCTTATATATAAGATAAAATTATTGAGAGCTCACGTCTCTACATTACATGACAAGACTAGAAGCAGAAGATATTTGAGATAGTCTTTATTATTAAACCGGCAACTATTTTATAGTGAAATACCTTCAATATTATGACACATGAATTTAACATCTCGTAAGTATGTAAAAATACAAATTTAATCGAAGAGAAATACACACAAATATTACAAATTCCGCATCTATTTATTTACATCTTTCACCTTGATAGATGCATCTCAACTTCATAGGACAATTCTTCTTTCCATTTCTAAAAATATCAAACCATTTAACAGTTACTTACTTCCAAATGTCAAATAGAGCGGAGGACCTACCGTAAACATCGTAAATTTCCTCTTTTGAACACTCACCTAAATATACTCAAAAGAAAGCTCCCTGACGTAACGGATGTTGTAAAAATTGGATAGGTGTTTGAGTTTCTTGTTAATTTTTTTCAGTTCATTTCCCACTTAGTCGCTTTATGTATCATATCCCCAATGAGACATTTAAGAGGATAATAAAAACACATCCATTACAAGACGAATTATTATTTTGAAAACGCATTAGACAACATCAAAATATAATGTTAATCCTATTGGTACTGCTAATGTTGTAGTTGTGCAGTCCGGTACATTGAGTACTTTTGGAATTAACTAATAGAGACGGTCCTATTTTTGAAAAAAAAAATTCACATTTTTGATAGTTTCGTTAGTTATTGAATTGTTTATAACATGCAATCACATCCAGTGATATCAAAATATGGCGATAACAATCTTGCACGTTCCTGGTGCACTAATGCAGAAGCCCTTGTTTTTTTGGAAAATATCCAATTTAAACGTTGCTGGAAATGATGTAAAATATACAATTTACGAAAAAAAAAATTACATATCATCCTAAGCTACCCACTTTGTTATAAATAACCACTAGACGGCGCTATAGTATAGTATAGTATTTCACCGATTGCATGAAAATTGGTATACTTAGGTGTTGAGCATTCTGAAGGTCTTAAAACTTTTTTTGCATACATTGCTTCATCTTATATACCGTTTAATTTGTCGCTATGGAAATTGATATACCTATGTCGATGTTTGCCAGTTCCACTAGTATTTTTGACTGACTAACCCAAACGGAGGAGGTAACAATTCCACTGACTTGGAGAAAGTAAAGTTTAGTAAAGTTTATTAACGGAATAACCAGTTTAAAAAGTTACAAAGTGAAACAAGTAGACAATTAAATCATTACCTAATACTTAAAAATTAAACATTTGATCTGAGATCTAAGCCTACCTAAGTTGACACCAAAAAATCAATATCATTCGTCAAGGAATTAATCTATTAGATGGAATACTTTGGCCATAATTAGTTCTATGATATTCTATATGAAACAGCTCGTGATTTCTTAGGTTTGCTTGTGGGAGGGAGAAAGATATATTATGTAATAACACAGATGAATCGATCATACCATTCAAAATTTTGTACAAAAAATCATATCTATAAATTTTCTTCGATCTTCTAATTTAGGCAAATTTAATAATTTACTGATTTCTTCATAGTTTAAATTCTCCATTGGTACGCTGAGTTCATACCCAATAAATCTGACGAACTTTCATTGTATTTTTTCTAAGTAATTCACATGACTGTCTTGAAACGGAGACCAAAGATTCAAGGCATATTCTAATATGGATCTAATTAGAGAACAATACAAATATTTAAGACTATAAATATTATTAAACTCTGAAACACTGCGTTCAACAAAGCCTAACATTTTTAAAGCCTTATTTTTTACGTATTCAATATGATCTTTAAAAGACAAAGACGAACCTATAATGATCCCAAGATCTTTTATTTAGCAACAGCTTCTGGATCTTAAATTTTTTAACATCTAAGTATTCTACATCTGCCAATATTTAAATTTAAGCAATAAAAAAGAACTTCACAATTCTTAAAACATTGTAGTATTTCATTTTAGATAGCAAATGAAGAAAATTGGAGAATGTTGTCCCCCCTGTGGAGAACACCTAAAGTTACATAAATTGAGATTCGTAGAAACTCAAATCCGAAATCTCCTTCCCTCTAAAAAAGGCTCCCGAAGGGAGTAGTGGGGGCAATTTTTCTCGAAAACACGAAAATCTGAGATGACTGAATTAAAGACAAGACAATATCCGGAAATGTTTAAATTGAACATTTTTAAAAAGAGTTACGGTTTTAGAGTTACAGCGCGCTAAAGTGATCGAACGATTGAACAAAACTTGGTATAAGCTATTGCGAAACATAACCATAGTAGTTTTACTAAGTAACCGAATTTTGAAACTAAGTCTGGTACTTTTGAAGTTGGTGCCAAAAGTCTTCTATCTAACTACAATTGCACAACTTCAAAATTACCAGCACCAATAGAATTAACATTACCTATTTTGTATTTTTCAGAGCATCAACTAATAAAGTCCGTCCAATTTTTGGTTGTTCAATTTAAACGTCTCCAGATCGGTATCTGAAGAGATGAGATGAGACAGTTTATCTTTAATTCTGCCGTCTCAAATTTTCGATTTTCAATAAAAAGTGTCCCCTCCACCCACTTCGGGGGAGATTTTGGATTTGAATTTTTCTAGATTCTTATGCTATTCTCTATTGGTGCATATCTTTGGAGGGATATGGGGAAGACTTTTTATGACTTTATGTTTTCTCACTACAATATACCAAAGAGTTTTCCCAGGGAAAAACAGCTAGTAATAATATAATTCTTTTAGAATATATAAGTGGAACTTCCTTATAGCGAATGTCCGTGTAACGAATTTCTCCTTATAACGAATTGTTTGTAAGATCTTGCACCTTGAAACCAATTACCATATTTAAAACACCCTCTATAGCGAAATAAATTCACTCTAAAACGGTTGTTTGTGGAATATCCATCAATGATTATTCTTGGAACACCACATTTTAAACGGGTATTAATAAGAAGGGCTTTTCCGTAATTATTCCGGACGTAGTTAATAAGTCCCGACAAGTGACCATAAAGCAGGGGTTTGTTTTGGAAGAGTTGTAAATGTACAGGTACCTCTTACTACCTAGATTGTTTAATTTGAATTGAACCATTATATGAGCGTGAAAAGTTGTCTTTCGGAAATGTCTAAAAGGAGGTGTTCAAGTTTTGAAGATAAGCTTAAAATTATCAACGAAGTCGACCGCGGTTTGAAGAAAAAAGACATCGCCGAGAGGTTTGGGATACCATCCAGCAACCTGTCTATAATTCTGAAAAATTCAAGGTGTTTGAAGACGGAAAACCATCGGTCACGAAACGCGTGAAGATGTCTGTGTGTACGAGAATATTGATAGTGCAGTTTTCAAATGGATCCAAATGGTGCGAGGAAAAAGTCTACCTCCCTGTATCAGGTATCAAAGAAAAAGTCCTAGAATTCGCAGAATCTCTTGGACACATTTTGTTATTTGACAATAGTTGAGTGGATTTAGCGCATTCGTTGTAGGGAAGTTGCACTGTAATAGAATATGAAGAGGAAAACAAAATAGAATCCTGAGATTACCTTCTTTATTCATGAAAGTCCTTGATTCACCTTAATATAAATTTACGGAGCCACACGGAATATAATTTCTACTCGTACTGGCCGCACTCTATTATAGTAAGTGTTGTCTGCAATAATATTATTCAATTTACGGTATCTTTCGTCAGTGCATTATCATCTATTGAGCAATTTATTTCACATTATTAAGTAAGCTTGTTATCTAAAAATAATCATAAGGTACAAATTCATAAGACAAATTTTATATGTTCATAGGCTTTATTATTGTTATTATTATTGGCGTTGTCATGAAAACAAAATATGACACGGACTCGAGCAGCTTCATCCACCCATTCTAATAATTGAATTGAATTGATATATCCGATGGGAAATAACTACTTCAAGCGATTCATAAACAAAACATATGCACATTTGTCAATGTGAACTTTCCCACATTTCATTCTTAATTCCGAAACAAGGATACGTTTGAGTTATGACATGGGCGGTACCGCTGTCGCATACGCTGGCACTCTGATATCCAATTTGTCTATTTTCGGGATATTTTGACTTCGGATGTTGCAAAACGGTCACGAAGACACGATTCTGGCATTAAGCGAAAGAACATCTGGGGTATATAGATACCCACTACCTTCGCCAGACTATTTTGTACAAGATCCAGGGACTATTTTATAAATATGGCTATAAATAAAGTGTTATGCTTGAGATGGGAATATCGTGAAAAGGCAGCACAAATATATTGCTTTGGATTTCATAGAATTTTTATCCATTGAAATTGATTAGGAACTAAATATATCAAAATATTTCTTACAAAAAAAATAGACCGATTTTATCTGTTGAAGTACTGAAAAACACAAACTAATATTGATTCAGTGCACCAACTAAGTCGGTCCAACTTTTTATAACAAATATTTATTTCACACTTTGAGTGTAACATTAGTCATCAAAATCAATCAACTTTCACCAAAGAAGATAATACATTGTTTATACTTATTCAGATTTCAAAACATCGCGGAAATACACATATTCACGTTTACTAATTATAAGGCGAGAACATCCATAAATAAATATTTTTTACAAAAAATTGGACCGACTTTATCAGTTGTTGCACTGAAAAATACAAAATAATATTAATTCTATTGGTGCTGGTTCTTTTGGAGTTCTACAACAAACTACAACGGCACAACTTCAAAATTACCAGCACCAATATAATTAATATTATTTTGTATTTTTCAGTGCAACAACTGATAAAGTCGGTCCAATTTTTTGTAAAAAATATTTATTTCACATTTTTAGTGTAACATCAGTTTTGCAAATTGTTGAACGTTCACTTATACCCAAAAAGTTATAGGTAGGTTTAGCTTGTACTTGTTATTTATTATTCAGAGATCTCAAAACATCGCGGCGCAAATATACATATTTCAGACTTCACTCCTGTAACTCGAAAACCGTTACTGAATTTAAATGTTGCTACATATAATCTTTTCTTTAATTTGGCCGTGTTATATTTTCAATTTTCGAAAAAAATTGCTCTTCCACATAGCTGAAACACATTTCAAACTGTAGCGCGGAAACGTATGATTATTTTAAAAAATGTCCAATTTAAACATTTCCGGATATGGAATTTTCATTAATTCGGTCGTCTCGGATTTTCAATTTTCGAGAAAAATTGCCCCCTAGACCCCTTTGGGGGCGGTTTTTGGAGGAAAGGAGATTTTGGATTAGATTGTTCTCAATATGGGAACGTTTCTCAATTCTCCTCTTTCAAATGAAACAAAAATCGTCTTAATCGGAGTACGTTTACTATGCAAAACGCGCGAACAGCCATAAAAAAAAGTCGGTCAAAAAACATGCAGACAATCAGTCGAATTGTATACCTCCTCCGTTTGGTTCGTCGGTCAAAAATGTACATTCATATTCAGTGATCAGTGGCATTAGGATTATTCCTCAACTTTCTTTAACTTAAGGTATAACGATTATAAATTTCTATATTTTTTAATATGATATAACGGTAACATCTTTCTGTGGATAAATTAGGTAGGTACATAAAAATATAAAAATGGTACATATCAGGTAACCCATCAAACTACGCTACTATCTTTCTTGGAAACATTTGAACAACCAATACGGTTTCGAATACTCGTTTGTTCTTTGTTGAAACTCGAGTCCTGTTGCCGAATTTATCAATTTATCACCATTCATCACTTTCTTGTAGAAGCCGAATGATAAAGTCAATTCATCTTCAAATTTCTTAAGTTACAAGAAAAGGAAATATAGAATTCAATATAAATACATTGCAAGTGAACGGATTTTAAATTTTTAATTTTTTATTGCTCTTGCACTTTCACAGCCAACATTAACTTTATTTGGATATCCAAGAAAATAATATGGCAGCTCGGTATTCCCCACGAAGTAGAATCAAGTTTTTTTGCCGCATTTTTCCCAGTACTCAGTTTAGAATTAATATAATTCTGTATTTTTCAGTGCACCAACAAATCAAGTCGAAATATGAAATAGATATAAAATACAACATTTCCTACCCTCCAAAACTTCCTCCAAAGGGGGTGAAAGGGATTTTTTTTCGAAAACGAATATTTTAGACAGCAAAATTGAAGAATAAATCATATCCGACATTTTGAAAGTGTGGAAGATTATTACCGGTATGCTTTGAAATTTCTGAATATAAGTGAACGTTCAAAATGTTTAATTTAATATTTGTTTACAAAAGCTAGGACCGACTTTATTAGATGGAGCACAGAAAAATACAAAATAACCTTAACACTATTGGTGTTGTCACTATTCAAGTTGGTGTCAAAATTCTTCTATAGACTGATTCATGAAAGTTTCTCCATTGCGTCATTATAATCTGAACGAATCACTGACAAATTGTTTTTTTTATTTCATGGCGTTACATAAATTTGAATTATGCTTTGACGTATGTTTTGACACGTTCCGATGGCACTACACCACCAGTGCATTCCGCTGTATGGCAATGTGCGTTAAACAAGGGCAGCCGTGTTTTTACTGCAGTTTGTCCAGAGTGGCTATAGCCATCCGTAAATAAATTGTATAAGTATTTTATTGACCTGAGTTTGTTTGATCCATACGTCAAAAGGCCAGGCAAAAGATTAAACGAAGAGTAAAAGCAGATGGTGGCCAATTTAGCGGTCCATTATCCCACTGAACTGGGCCAAGGAGGTAAATATTTTATTTTCACCAAATTATGAGTTAGATCATGACTTGGAAATTTGAGCTACTGCGGGTAACCAATGGGCTGGGCATTTCCGTTAAGACGGTAGGGGCAATTATGAAGGAGCATGCTGAATATGTCGAAGAGCCCCCTTAGGAGAGGGAAGCGCGTAAAAGTTTGAATTTGACTATACGCCACGCAAAAAGTGGAAGAGTGCGGACTTATCCGAGGGTGCAAAAATCGAAACACGAAATGTGTTATATATCATGTAACTCTTCACACCCTGAAAGAAAAGCTGGCATGTCGAGAGATTTTACACATAAGTACGAGCACGTTAAGACGATAACCGCATTGGAGCAACGCGATGTAGTTAACCAATGGTCAGAATTTTTGAGGATATTCAAGTTAAATGACACGTCACCGTTCAAAAAGCAAGTCGACTTTCTGGATGCAACCTGGATTTTCGTTCTGGATGGGATATCGCCGCTTGTTTTTCAACACCGGTGAAGACGACGGTTTGGACTTGGACGAAGATGAGCACTGAAGACCACTCCTGATTTCGAGCCTTAATCCACCTGTCGGTCGGGTGTTACGATGCGTTATCCATCTCAAGCTCGCGCTGGAAATATGCCGCTAAATTGTAATTGTATTACCTGATAAAACATATCTGAAAGTTGTAAAAGGATTTCACTACCTACTACCTAATATATATTTTCCTTTCCTGAAACACCTAATTGATCTCAATAATCGCAAAATAACCCACAAAATCACAATTTTATAGCTTACTTTTCGTTAACCGTCCAATTTGACAACTATTGTTCGAAATTTATGATAAAACAAGTGAAATTTTTGAAAAAAATTAAAAATAGTTTTTATTGGGCATTTAAGATTTAAACCGAACCGATGAGTACCTACTATTGCTATCCTTTTCTCGATTTTAACTATACTTATGTATATGTGTTTGCCAGGAACAGCTATTCCATAACAAATTACTGTTTGTCTACCACAACACAAAATTAAACTTTAAATTAACAACGTCTGACGTCTGACAATTGCGACATAACCATAGACGATCTTCCAGAAAGTACCTATATACCAGAGAACGAGACGTATATATACGCTCCATGCTCGTGCGTAATTCCAGTGACGGATCCCATTGTCGTTCCATGTCGACATTATAATGATCTTGGTCGAATGAGATTGAATGAGATAATTTTAATTACCAATATTGGATCACACTTGGAGCTTAACAGGCGGCGAGATGTCTGCGATCTAAGTACGAATTCGAAATTTCAAGTCTCTAGACCGTATGGGGCCTGAGAAATTGCTACGGAGTCCATTGATACAAGAACCGAAAGTAATAAAAACTATTTAAAAAGGAAATAATTGTTACTTTCCCATTTCTACAAAAACAAAATAATTTTTTAAACAAAACCAAAAACAAGCATCTTTTTACAATGAAAATTGTTTTAAATCACAAAGATTTCAATTTCCGACAATATTGCATGATGTGAAACAGTACCATCTCTCATTTTTGACTGACTTCCCAAACGGAAGTTGTTAAGAGACATTCTTATGTTTTTTTGGTTATAATTATACCAATACCAAACACAATACAAGTTCTTTCTATCTATGTGAAATATTTTTAGCGTCAACATTTTGAACAAATGATTGTCATAACCTTTTAGATAGGTCATCATCTGAATATAGTCATATTTCAGGCTTACCAGCTTACCTTGTGACGTAATCGAATTGATTACTTTAATTGACATCTTCATAAATAAATAAAGTATTCAGATAATATAAAATGAAAATGCTAGGAGATGTCTTTTTTAATAGAAATGGTAATGTCGCTTCAAGAGTAAAATTTATTTTTATAATTTTTGTTTCCAGTTTCAGTACCTACAGTACAGAATAAATATCAATTATTAGTTGTTGCTAGAAACCAAATGATCAAAAATAGTTGCTAGAGGAGGGAATTGAATTTCGCATATATTTCCGGTTCCCCTATTGCATTTTTTAATTAAATAATGAAAAGCTGCAGCACATAACTGAGGAAAGGTGCTATAATTTATCTTCTCGATCTAATTTACCTCTCTTATAAAATTATTATCAAATTGCGATTTCCTCTTTGCTTAATCCATTTGCGCAACCAAAATTTATGGGATCTTTTTCTTAGCGCTATAAAATTACATTAGCCGCAGCAGCGTCAGAAAAAGGTGACTCATAACATTCTTTTATGAAATTTTTCTTCTATTGTGGATTTTTTCCTTTATAATTTATTGTATTTCACTTTTCAAATCTTTCGAATAATACACCACACGGAATAGAGGAGTTCGTAAAAAAGAAAGCTGGCCTACTTTTACATTTAGATAGGTACCGGGTGATTTTCTATAATGTCCACCCCCTTTAACTATTTTGTTTTTCTCTTTAGAAAAAAATGTTAAATACGAAAGTTGTAGGATGTATTCTAGGCTATTTGCAGGACATATATTTGTTAATACAGGGTGTTACATAAACAAATGCTAAAGCAAAGTTACTTTTTTTAAATGGAACACCCTAACTCTACGGAGAATTCTAGATACGTTTTATGTATAATGTCCGATACCTACCTTCAACTGTTTTAGAAATATTAATAATTGAAAATCGAAATATTGGCAAACCAAAACTAACACAAAGTGACAGTGGCAGTTATCTTTGTCAAGTAATTCAAAAAGTATCGCTGTAACTTGTTATGAGAAATGCCATATTCGTTAATAGAAAAACAAATAATTTTAAGTTCATTCATTCGAAACAACCATAACGCCGCAGCAACGCAACGAGACTTAGCTCGGGAAAATCCACCAAACAATTAAAAGGATATTCGAAAAATTTCAATTTCAAAAAGAGAGTGGTGAATGCTACGAAGATGCGCAACTCAATATTACTTTGTGCAATGAACGAGCCATATTAATCAACGAGAAAAAATATGAAAAAAGTAATCAAGGAGATCACAAAATATTGATAACTCTAATTTGACAATTGTTGACAACAGAATTAAGATTTATTTACTTGTTGTTATGGTTACTAAGGCACTCACAGTATAGAGAGCCAACTGAAATAACGTAAGAGATCTAAAATCAGATCAGTTTGGATAAAGCTTTTTTTTAACCATTTCAACATAGGTAAAGTAAATGCTGCATGAAATCTGATTAGAATTTTACGTAGAATTCGAATAGCTAATAATATACAGGGAATTCCATTTGAAAAAATAAAGTAGTCAGTGGGCTTTTTTGAGACACAATGTATAAATTAAATTTATGTTATTGAAAAGGTCAAATGAAACCCTACAACTTATATATGCAATATTTTTTTGTAATATTGAAAATAAGGAAGTTACGGGTCCTCACTGTAGAAATGAACCCCTGTGTTCTTTGATACTGGTTTAAACATTTCTACCTGTTAGATGTATGTTAACTTTCAAGCAATCACCGCAAGTGAGTTCATAAATACCTGACAGAATTATCTGGAGTTTTCAATTCATTATTTTTGATAAAATAACCTAATTTCAATTCAATAACTCTTGCTCAATTGATTGGAAATACAAGAATTTATGATTGCAAAACATGAACTGGAAAGTTAAATTTAAATATTTCTTGTGAATGTCTAATTTCGGAGAATAAAACCTGAATGTTTGGTGTGGCAGAGTGTGGATTACGAAGCCCAAAATATATATCGCACAGTCGTAAAATCAGCCACTTATTCAACGACATATTTACGATTGTTCGTAAACATAGAAAGCTTACGGACATTATAAATTTATGTTGTGGTTTATTTTTCATTAGGCTTTTCATTGCCCGTGTCTACGTTGAAAATGTAATCCAATTTATTATCTTCTCTTATTATTGTTTTTCGATTCTTCTACCGTTGAAAATGTACTTATCTCTAAACAGTTAATGGCAATATTTCTTCCTAAATATCTACACCTACCTATATGTAAGTTCCTCAAATAGTTAAGTGACCTGTCAGCGGTTATTGTCAGCCTTCTACGATGTGAGACAACGACTGTTTAAACATCGATTTTGAATAGTTCAGGAAATGTGAAACTAATATAAATATGCCCGTATTCCATTAGCTAAAATCCCCGAGGGAGAGCTTTCATGAATATTGTTTCTTTGAAGTTTTCGGCACTTAACGGCGCGTGGAACCGGATGTCGTGTTTTGGATTTAATCATAGAAGTTCTGGTAATTCGTTTAAAATTCAAATTTGTTCAAGAGAAGTTTAGTTTGTTGGTTTTTACTTTGGGATGGCAATAACAGACGTAGATTTAAAACGTAAACCTTAAAATAAGTAGAATGTTTTCTACGTTTTCTACGTTGAATAAAAAAAAATATAAAACAAGAACAACTATGTAGATGTACATATTTTAATGTTCTTATAAATAAATGTTTTTTCAATACAAGTTTATCAGATCTTTTTAAATATTTTGGCAATAACAATATAAACTATTTTTCTTCTTCTTTGTTGTTCTGTTTATACCTCACAATATAACAGATGAAATGTTCTCAACTGAAAACTGATTTTGCAATAAAAAGGTCCAAAGACTTAACTTTAAACTACCTCTAGGGATAAACAGACGGACAGTTGGACAAGTAGTAAGCATATGGTAATAATTTATTTAATAATATAAAATAACATTTAAGTTTGATAGAAGAATACTCCCTGAGGATTCCAAAATGTATTTACATAAATCCTAAATATCTAGATTTTTAGTCGGTAAACAAAGCAAATTCTTCAAAAATGTCATACTCGTTCAAGTACCTTCATTAACAAATTCGACAACTTCTGGTGAATAGCCATTTTCAGTCTGTTTTCCTGTTTGGACGGCCGCCATTTTGAAACTAATTGAATTTTTCTTTTACATTCAAAATTCGTACGTATTTAGAACGTTTATCAAATATTATAATTATTATAATCAAACATATTTAACGCATAATAGAGAAATCCTTAACAAAATATAGTTCTTATTACCTACCTATTTTTTATAAATTTTAATTTTACTTAACAGCAAAGTTACGATATTGATTAATTTAATTATTTTTTTGATTTTTAACAGTCAAGCCAATTTTTGACTTATGAGGTCACCCATTTTTTTAGTTTTTATTAAGTGCTATCGTTTAAGTGGAAATATTTCCCAAATTTCTTCGATTTTTTGGCATTCTTATTGAAAGTAAGCCATTTTGAATAGGCTATATGTACCTATAGTAAATGCAAAGGCGGAAACTCATTTCTAAGATATTCCGGTCAAAAGTCTCGTTAAAAGTATAACTGTCAAATTTAAACATGGTATCGCTCATGTGTAAATATCGCTTTTAAATCTCTTAATATATAATTTTTTTCTTGAAAACGGCTCTAACGATATTGATGAAATTTGGTATATAGATAAGGTTCTAATTTTTAAGATTATCTATATAAGTGGCTTTCTTGACAAAAAGCGAGGATGTCACCTTCGAGGTCCACAAACTTTTTCTTGATTGGTTCGGCAAATTTAGATAAACATTTGCAAAAAAGGGTTTCAAAAGCCGAGAAATCGATAGGCGATACTTGCTTTTTCAATGGGTGTGACTCTCGAGGTCCATACTAGCTATTTCGTGAATGGTTCGGCAGATTTCGATAAAAATTTGCAAGAAAGGGGTTTTCGGAGCCGAGAAATCGATTGGGGATACTTTCATTTGTAATGGGTGTGACCCTCGAGATCCACACTAGCTATTTCGGGAATGGGTCCGCAGGCTCAGATTCCGATAAAAAATTCAATATTGGCTTTGGGAGTCGAGAGGTCGATTTGTGATACAGCTGAGTTCTGGTATTTTTCACATTCATATTTATTTCAAAATCTATATCTTATGAGCTACCTATGTGAACGATGAAAGCATAATATTTACCGATCTACCGATCGCAATATATTTTAACTAGAAATATGCACATTTTTGAACTAAGATTAAACATCCTTAGTAACTCTTATAGACCCAACCTAAATCCTGTGTTACCCGAACAAAGCTCGGTTGCCCAGAAATCAATAACCTAAAAGAGATATTTTAGTATTAAAAGCGGATCTTGAATACACATTTTTATAACATTACTTTTAAATATAGGTATTTTCAAAGAGCTCTTTTACCTAAAAGAGGATGTCGAACAAGGCTGCTAGGCTAGGAGGTAAGATTTAATATCCATATAGTGTCTATAATACTATATCCAGAAATCATTACTATTAGATATTCTATATTTTTCAGTGCATCAACTAATAACGTGGGTCCAATTTTTATAGTAAATATTTATATAAAGTAGGTTATCTTATTTCGAAACAATTATATTTTAATAAAAATTCGGTAATATATATAATACTTGGGTTAGAAACTTGACAAAAGTTTAAAATATTATCAAAATTACATAATTATCAAAAGGTTTTTATGAAAGCTTTGCATCTTTCTGATTAGCAAGTACCTAGATATTGCTAAAATGGCCTACAAAATTGCGCAAAATATTTTAAAAACGAGCGATCTCAATCTATCGATCAAATAAATGATAGGACATATTCAACATAACCTTAAAAGATAAGACTCGACAAGTGTGATCACTTTCTATATAAAACAGCGTGTTCTGTGGCACCTCGGAGACAATTTATAGAATGCCATAGATATAAGATTTTATCGAATGTGTTAAATGTTGAGCTTACAGAATAGCAATTTACGTTAAAAGCACAAAATATTAAAATATTAACGTCCATTAATTTTTGATGGTCGTCTTACAGAATAGACCCATTAGACTCTCTTAGAAAAAGCGGATTGGCGCTTAGCCTATTTTCCGAAAAGTCTTACAAATTTTCGCTCCCAAGATGTACCTATACAAGTTTCATATTAAATAGACTATCATTTCACATACAATATTACAGACTTGCCTCTTTTACCAATGAAATAATTAATCAAATATATACTGGGTGTTACAAGTTATCCCATACAGGCAAAATCTCGCTTATTTGACAAGATAATAAGAAAATAAAAAAATGGCTTGAATAGCATCAAAATCCCTTCCTAATGACTTATTAAGAAAACTATTAGCCCTGTGGTAACTACCCTCACTTATTATTTTCAAACGGTACTACCTGTATATTGTCATCGATAATGTCATTTTATTTGGATTACCACGATAGCACATATTTGGTATTTTTTTACTTTACTTCAAAAAAAAGGATAAGCTATACAATTCGGTTGTATGTTTCCTTTTTTTGACTGTTCGCACGTTTTGCACATTAAACGTTCTCCGATTTAGACGATTTTTGTTTCATTTAAAAGAGGAGAGTTGAGAAATGGTCCCATATTCAGATCAACTTAAATCTGAACTCTCCTTCCCTCCAAAAACAGCCCCGAAGGAAGTGAAGGGTACACTTTTTTCTCGAAAATTGAAAATCTGAGAATACAGAATTGAATATCCACTTCCGGAAACATTTAAATTGAACATTTTTTTCAAAAGAGTTACGGTTTTCGAGTTTCATCAATGGTAAAGTCTGAAATATGTGATATGCGTATTTTCGCTATGTGGAAGAGCATTTTTTTCCGAAAATTGAAAATATGAGACGGCAAAATTAAAGAAGAGATTATATGTAGCAACATTTAATTTGATTTTTTTTAAAGAGTTACGGTTTTTGAGTTACTGCAGTAAAGTCTGAAATATGTATACCTGCGCCGCGAGTTTTTGAGATCTCCTAATATTAAATAACAAGTACACGCTAAGCCTATACATAGGATAAGTACTATCTTCTTCGGTATTAGTGAACTTTCAACAATTTTCTTTGCTAATGTCACACTCAAAAATGTGAAATAAATATTGTAACGGGAATTTATATTAAAACTGGGTTCGATTTATTTTCACTTATTTATTTACACTTATAACTACACGACTATATACACATTTATATTCACAGCTATATTTATTTGTGTTCCGTGTTCTCTGCTAGCTCGCGTTCAACTCATTGACTATGACCGACCGTGTTCTGTATAATTGCCGTCGGTATTATATATCTGACCTAAAAAGTTCTGGATGACTCGAGTGGCTCTCGTGTGTTGTTTATATATCCACTTAACCTCCTATTTCGAAGCTTTTCGTCCCTCTAATATATTGTTCTAGATGTATTTCCATATTCATTCGAGAACAATTCAAATCCGTACAGTCTCCATGCTTCTGGATTCCCAGGATGTTTGTGATATTTGTGTGTGTGTGTGTGTTGGTGTATTCGGGTAAATTTTCACGTTACACTGCCCCCTTCTTAGCATCTAATCGTCCCGATCAGAATCATCCTTGGTAGTACCTTGCTGCATTTCTGTTCTATGGCGGAATCTGCACTTGGTTCCTACTCCTTTTGGATTGAAGCAACACACGGTAATTTTCACGCCCGTGCCCTGGAAGATGTATTTGATCAGGCTTCTTACAATCTTCCAAACTAGCCCGTACAACCCGCAGCCTATTTTCGGAAGACCCGACTTCTTGATGTCATAATTCCTGACTTCATTCCTTAGGCTCTTCAGTGAATACCAGAGGTCCTTGTAAGTGGGTTTTCCTCTAGACATCTTCTTCGTAACCTACTCTTGGTCGTTGGGCTGACAATTTATCCAGTCTTTCAAACTTCCTTTTAAACACCAGAGCAATTCCTCGGTCCATACGTAGATCCTACGCTACACAGTAGGCAATAGAAACGTCGGCTGGCAGTTTGAAAAGATCTTGTTGAACCTCAACTGTCACACCGAGTCTGACTTCCGATCCGCGTAGTTGGACAGGAGCTCGTTGAAGCTGACATCTTGCTTTTCAACGTTCTTTTCTTGAAGAGCCACTCGTGCTTCTTCCTGGTTGTTTGATCCAACGTATGGTGCGAGTCGGTTTATGTGCACCACTCTAGGTTTTCCCCTTGGTAACTTTCGGATACGATAGATGACGTCATTTATCCTCTTCATAATTTCATATGGACCTTCCCATTGCGTTTGGTGTTTGGGACAAAGGCCTCGACGTCGTTAGGGATTATACAGCCAAACCAGGTCCCCCACGATGAAGAATCCATCAGCTGATCGAATATTGTAGTGGTGCTTCATTCGATCACTGGCAAACTGGATGTTCTGTCTGGCTAACTCATGGACTCCATTCCGGTTCTCAATTGGTCGACGTATCCTTTTCCTGCGACACTGTCCTCTGTAGGCCTGCGGCCAAATTCCAGGTCACAGGGTAAGCGTAACTCACGCCCCAACATTATACAAGCAGGAGTCTGACCAGTTGTTTCATTCACAGCCGCCATCAGGAACAAATGGATGTACTGGTCCCAATCTCGCTGATGTTCTGGAAAAACCTTAGAAAGATGCTTGCTTATGGTTCGGTTCATCATCTCTACCATTCCTTCCGATTGAGGATGCAAAGGGGTCGTTCTGGTCTTGTTCGCACCTATTAGTCTGCACACATCTTGGAACAGGGCTGACTCGAAGTTTCTTCCTTGATCCGAATGGATTTCAAGAGGAACGCCAAAACGTGAAAAGAATTCTTTCACACCTCGGCGACGGTTGATACTTCTTTGTTAGGGATTGCGTACGCCTCTGTCCACTTTGTGAAATAATCCATGGCTACTACGATAAACTTATTCCCATTGCCCGTTTCAGGAAATGGCCCCGCAATATCCACAGCAACTCGCTCCATGGGACTCCCAACATTATACTGCCTAATAGGTACCCGCTTTCTGCCAAGTGGTCCATTGCTGGCTGCATACACTTCACACTTACGGCACCACTGTCTCACATCTTCTTTGCAATTCACCCAATAGAATCGCTCTCGAACCTCCTGCAGAGTCTTGGTGATTCCAAACTACCCACCCGAGGCTCCATGATGTAGCTGACGTAGTACCTCCGGCACTTTGCTTCTTGACACAACTCGTTGTAATCTGGATTCAGTGCCATCTTCAGACTTAAAGGTTATATATAGCAGATCATCTCCTAACACCAGAGAGTCCCATTGGCTCCAATATGCTTTCACTTCTGGGCTTCGTAAGCTTATATCTTACCATGATGGCCTCTCCTTACGGCGCATCCACTCCAAGACTACTCTCCAACATGAGTCGTTCTCTTGAACCAGTTTCATTCGTTCGGGTTGCCATTTCTCATTTTCTACGGTTGTTTTTCGTATAGGGCAAAGCTTGTCTGCTTGTCTTCCATCCTCGAGCAGTGGATGCAGTTAGAGTTGCACGGTCTTCTGGATAAGGCATCTGCGTTCCCATGAATTTTTTCTGCCCTATGCTCGATGTCATAGTCATATTCCTGAAGACAGTTCTAACCACCTTGCCACTTGTTCTTCAGGATTACGGAATTGCAGGAACTACTTCAACGCTGCATGGTCAGTTCTAACTAGAAAGCGGCGACCATACAAATACTTATGGAAGTGTTCACAGGCTTTCACTTTTCCCAACAGTTCCCATCTGGTAACGCAATAATTCCTCTCCGATTTGGACAAAACCTTGCTGAAGTAGGCAATCACTCTCTCCTGTCTGTCTTGATTTTCTGATGCAGTAGCTCCATGTTCTTTTTTGTAGTGACAAATTTTTCGTCTACTGCTTGAAATTTGAAATTTCTTCAAGTCTCTTGTCAGTTTTTCTGGAAACATCTTGTTTTTTTATCTTGAAGAGTACTAGAAACTTCTTCAAACTTTTTCGAGACTTCATCGAATTTCTCATTATTATTTCTAGAAATTTCTTCAAACTTGTTCGAGACTTCATCGAATTTCACCCCAAATGTCCTGGTTATGTCCTCGAATCTTTCGTTATTATTTCTAGAAATTTCTTCAAACTTGTTCGAGACTTCATCGAATTTCAACCCAAATGTCCTGGTTACTTCCTCGAATTTCTCATTATTATTTCTCACCTCTTTCAGTAATAGTTCTTCCGGAGAGTTGAAGTCAAACTTATCAGGATCTTCTCCATGTTCAATCAAAATGTCCATCAACCGTTTCTGGAGGGTTGCTTTATTACCGGAATCATCACAATCCCGCTCCACCAACTGTTCTTTGAGTTGTTTCACGGTTAACTGCACTAATTTCATTTTGAATTTTCTTTATTAACAAAGTCAATTAGTAAATACAGTTTTCAAAGTCTTCAACACGAAAATGAACAAAATTCTTCACACTTAAACGAGTACGAGCAAAAGAATTCACATTCACACGAAAACAAATAGAAAGTCTTAAACTTAAACTTAAATCTAAAAAAAGTCTCGAAAACACTCAAATCTGCACGAAACCACAGTCTCTTAAAGTCTGTCCAATTTTACAATCACTCACTAATTCCACACTGACACCAATGTAATGGGAATTCTAATTAAAACTGGATTCGATTTATTTTCACTTATTTATTTACACTTATAACTACACGACTATATACACATTTATATTCACAGCTACATTTATTTATGTTCCGTGTTCTCTGCTAGCTTGCGTTCAACTCACTATGACCGACTGTGTTCTGTGTCATTGCCATCGGTATTATATATCTAACCTAAAAAGCTCTGGATGATTCGAGTGGCTCTCGTGTGTTGTTTATATATCCACTTAATCTCCTATTTCGAAGCTTCTCGTCCCTCTAATATATTGTTCTAGATGTATTTCGAAATATATTCGTCGAGAACAATCCAAATCCGTAATGTCTCCATGCTTCTGGATTTCCAGGATGTTTGTGATATTTGTGTGTATGTGTGTGTGTGTTGGTGTATTCGGGTAAGTTTTCACGTTATAATATTCATATTCACACCCACAATGTGAATATATTACTTTTGGTTTTTTGAAAAAACAGTTTTTTTGGAATTTTGACACCCAAAAACCACTCCAATCAAAAAGTTTTGAATATACCCACAATGTTGTGCCTGAAATTATCTATCGTTTGTAAAATCCCAAAAAAAAATCCGTCATTCCCGTTCGGGATATTCGCAAAAACATGAGTCTGTAGGCAAGCAAACAAGCAAGCAAGCAAGAAAGTTAATCCGCACGATTACCCAAGAACGGAACCGAATTTCAACCAAGGGTTTTTTGCTCTTGGTTGGTATCGGCCCAAAGAAGGGCCCTATTGATTTTGGTGAAGTTTAGATACCTGGTTTCGAGTAACGGCCGAAAGACCCTGTTTTAGACCATTTCCTAAGAAAAATCGTCTAAAATCTCAAATTTCTTCGCTTTTTTGGGCTAAACTAAAGTTAAAATGGTTGTTATAACGACTGTTATCAGTCCGCCCAGAAATTGTTGGTACAAGGAGTATGCTAATCGGTGTGAATATGGCCATGAAGGCTTACTGCCTTCGTTACTTGTTTTGTTGTTAAATGTTATACCGTGGTATTCAATGACAACATACAGGGGGTGTCGTATTTGATGTCACTCAAAACAGTTTTTTAATTTTTATAATATCTTGTCAAATAAACGAGATATTTCCTGTATACGATACCTTGGGACACCCAGTATAGTTCCATCTCACTCGTATGGATACCTACCTTTACATTTACAACTACTAGTAAAGCTGAAGCAGCATTTTGGATGAGTTACCGGCTATGTGGCAGTTTCTCGCACTTTGCCGCCTCCGTAAATCAAGTCGTTTCTGTGTGTATATATGTGCATACTCACCACAGACTGAAAGATACCCATTAGACTCGGCCAATCTATTCTACAAAGTACTTTTATTATGATATATAGTCGACATTCTTCTTCGACATACAGCGTTTTCTCTTGGCCACCGTCGTCCTATGTGTGTGTAATGTGTGTTGGGGAAATAAATAAACATAATAATGATGATAATACGAAAACGACGAAGCGACAGACTTGACGGCCAGATGCGCGATTCTGTTTGTGATCTCGATTCTCACTCTCATATTATTATATGCGAGCTTTTATGATATGTAATTAAAGTTTTAACTGCATGTTCGCTAACGATCAAAAAGATGTAGTGCAAAGGAAATTCGATTTATTGTTAAATGGCAATTTGGTTTTGTTTCTAATATGAAAATGAAGTTTTAAATACACTTGTGTTCATATAAATTTTGATTTTACAAGCAATCTGTTATTTCGTATGAAATCTTACAATCAAACTTTTACTTTGTATGGGATCAGGCAAGCTAATTTCATTTATGCATATGATTGGAGTCGAGTGCAGTGCGACCTTTTTTTTCTTCACCGTCTCCCTTTTATAGAATTGAAAGATATGACAGGTGGCACGTAATGTCAATACCAAAACTCCAAATTACGTAATTCTAAACTCAATCAGACGAATTATCTTCTTAGACAAAATCCTGGGACGTTATTCTTAATTAAATATTGTAGACATCCCAGGCTCAAGCTTTCATATACTAATGTCATTTAAAAGAGAATATGTCATATCTTCAAATGAGTCTCACTTTCACATATCCGGAGTAGAAATTTTTAATTATTTTTTCCTAAATACAACTTGAAAGTATCTACACCTAATCTCAGTAGGTGTAACAAAATTCTAAAGTATTCTGCCAGAATAACACTCAATACCTAACCGCAACTGATACCTGATCGAGTTGTCAAGAGTCAATCAGCAGTATTCATAATCAAAATCCGGTAGCTAACAAATTAGCTTTGCGTTAGATCCTATGATAACGCTAATATCAAACGCGAGAGCAGCCATTAAGCTCCGACCATAAACATTTGTCTTTATAATGCAAAAAATCAACTTATACAGTGCGTTCATACAGTATGGAAAAGCTTCAATATCTTCTAAAGCATTAACACATAGAGAAAAAGCTTTGATAGGTCGATTTTTGATTTTAATTTTCTACTATTTTATGCGAATAGAATAATTTTATCCCCACTACCTTCCAAATTATGACGTCATCGTTAATTTTTTAAAATGAGAAGCCCATAATTTTTTATTATAAACGGAAACTGGCAATTTTCTGAGTTAAAAAATACCAAACATACTGGTCTTAACATAAAGAAATTTGAAATATAGCATTATAACATTAAAAACCTATGAAACAATTAATAAACAGTTAGGTAGATGCGAAGTTTTATCACAATAAATGTTCAAATTGTGCCCCTTGAGTAGATTGACAGTATCCAATGCGAGCAAAGAATTCCTGAATTACATTTGACATTTCTACTTCAAATTGTTGCATTTTTGCTCGTATTATTTTCTTAAAAAATGATTTTTTGAATATAACAGCTGAAACACACCGGAGCCAATATGGTAGGTACAAAATGGAACCAAACTTTTTCATAAACTACTACAACGGTAACATTTGTCAGAAATAATGACATAAGTCAATAAATGTAACAAGTAATTGTCTAAACTGGAGTTGATTCAACTCAGAATTAGAAGGCCAATAAAATTATATGAGAAAAAATATTGGTTTCTATTTGAAATCAGAAAGTTGGTAGGTACCGATTGTTAACACACCCTGTATATTTGAAGTACTATGTAAAACGGACATGATTGAATATAAACAGCTCGCCAAATTTAGAGCTTCTAATAAACGGCTTACATAAATTATCCTGTACAGCCCAGAAAAAACGAGATGCGTCGTTATTTCTCCCTCGAAAAACGATTTAATAATTAATTCAGTTGAAGTTTCAAAGTGATATAAAATTCAAATTCAAATTTTATTATTCAAAAACCATCAACGGATCAATTCTAAGTAATCTCTGCCGAACTGTACACAAACAATAGTAGTGTTCTCAAGTTATAAATACAATTTGATGATACTGGAGTAGAATTAAAAAGCTTTGCTCGCTCAGCTCGAATATAGTTAAAAATTCTCATGCTTAAAAATGAATAAATGCACGGCTGGTTGGATTCTTACACTCAATTTTCTATGCAAACACAAAGACTACTATTGAATCCCTGAACACTATCACTATCAGCACTAGCAGCAGGTTCAGACAGTAATTAAGGAGGAAGTATCGAGGTTAAAATCAATTTGAATTTAAACGTGCGAACAGAGCTGCTGGAAATTAGATTACAATTTTAGATAATGTGTCCACTACCCGTGTAAATATTAGGTGACATAATAGTCATAGACTGTAATATAAGGAACAAATAAACTTGAATAAACTTTGAATTGGTGTAACTGCAAGAGAAAAATTATGAGTTATAGCTAAATATAAGACTCTTGGAATCTATTTAAAAAGTGCTTTATCTGAGTCGGTCTTAGTTTTTGTAAAAAATATCTATTTAACAATTTTGAGGGTCAACGGATTCACAGACTAGAAATTACAAGGAGATTCATTTATATCATTATACAATTCACTTTCCCAATCAATGAAAAATGCAACCCTCTCAATCTTTGTAAGCCATATCTTTCAATGTGCCCCACAAAAAAAGTCCACAGGGGTAAAATCTAGACTCCTCGCTGGCCAGGAGATGGTTCCGTTTTGTCCAATCCACTCTCTGAAATTTTCGTTTAAAATCCAAATGATTGCAGCACTTCGTTAGTAAGGAGCACGATCTTGCTGCCAAATTAAGTTTGGATGCTCTGTTATATATTTGAAATTGCCAATTAAGTGGCTATTCGAAAATCCAATAATATACAGGGTCTCTAATTTAGGAAAATTGAGAAAAGTATCATTTTGCAAATCGTGGCAACACCGCGTATTTCTAGAAAATATTTCAAATTTGATCATTGCCTGAAGAAAAGCATTATTTCCTTAAATACAATACGTGGATAAAACTTTAAAAAGTTTATGAGCAACCCAACAATGATGGTTTAAAAATACCATGAATTCTGAAGATGATCGCTAATAAGTTCGAAACCGCGCATCGAATACCCATAGCCATATATATCGTTGAATTTGTCTTTGAAAGGACTATATAAAAATGTAATAAAATATAGGGTGGTTCCGTTTGAAAAAATGTAACTTTGTTTCACCACCCTATATATAACAAAGTGACGATTGGAAAAATTAAAAAAAAATAAAGATCATTTATATTTAGATTATTTTTGTAACCCCCGTAGGTTTCGAGCTAAGGTATAGGCCCCTCTTAAACGGGCCACCCTGTACATTCCATGCACAGCACACGCGTGGCTATTATGTAGAACGTAGTTTGAGACGGAGTGGCGCATATTGCACCTATCCCACGGCCGGTTCAGTACCACCTAGCTTTTGCGTGTGTTTTTTTTGTGCTTGCAACTTGCAACAGTTTTGTGGAACGTGGGTACCTGCTTTCGTGTGTGTGAAAAATATTTTAGTATTGAAAATGGAAAAATTAATTGAAATGGTGAGAGGCTTTCCTGTGTTATATGATACTGCTCATATTACAAGATTACATGATATCAAAACTGAAAGATGATTTGTTGAAGAAGATAGCCAAAGAATTAAATTATACTAATGGTGAGTGATTTTATTTGTCATAGTACTAAAGCATTACATTCTATAATAAACAACACTCCTTACATATTTTTTTATATTCTTGATTAATTTTAAATTTACAAATTTGTCTCAAAACTTTCCCCTTTCTACTGCCTTAGGTGCTAAAGAACTAAAGCTTTCACTCGAATTATTTGCCATTCCATCATTTTCGTCGTGTGTACCGGCATTTGAGAGAATATCCGTTCTCAAATAATTATGAGGCACAATTGTGGCCAACACTACTTTATCTATGGTATCCAATTTGCATTCAAAAGGTCTTATGTATACCCGAAATCTACCTGCTAATATTCCAAAGCTGTCTTGCTCGGGTTAATCGATAATTAAAGACCTTGTTTTGATAATTGCCTGTCACTCTTGCTCAAGGATAGGGACGCAATAAATTTGGCATAAGAGGAAATGCTTCATCTCCGATAGACATAAGATGTTTCTGTGTTTTGCCCAGGTAGCAGTTTGGGTTCGGGCAATTCTAAAGACCGACTATTTAGCGTTTTCCCTATCGAGGAATAAGCAAAATATTTCCATCATTAAACCTACCCATAGAACCCACGTTTACGTTGTAAACCGATAATTTGCATCTACAGTCGCCATCAAAATAATGGTAAAATATTGTTTATAGTTGTTGAAAGAAAACCCACTAAGAAGTGGTTTTCGAATGGCGCAATATTTGCTGTCAACAGCATCTAAACAGTTATAAAACTGCCATTTTCTCTCATAACCTAAGGCAACATTTTTCCTAGTTTCCACTGTTGGTTCAGGCCTCAGGCACTTCAGATACAATATTTGATACGATTCTCTCCCCCAATCTGTAGCTTATTGCTATAGTTTTAAAAATGTCACCAGTGGCCAAAAACCTGATAAAGTATGAAATGAATTACATACTTGGGCTAAAAACCTTTTTGTTTATTATTGTTTTTCATTACAGCCAATGCTGCTAAGGAACAATGGCGGAAGCTGAGAGAATGCCATAGAGAAGCTCTTCGAAGGCAACAAAAAAAAGTGTGCAACAGGCAACACCGATAAGGCTATGGACGTATCAAAAACAAATGGAATTTCTCAAACCATTTATGAGGAACAGAAATACTGTTGGTTATCCCATTTCACCCCTTGAAGATTGTCTGTTGGAAGATGATGATATTACGCTATCTGATGCATCCAGTGTTGAACCAACAAATGATGGTGAACGTTCTGAGACCGTCAGCTCTAAAAGATTAAAAAAATCCTCAATAAACACTGATCTCGGTATAAGAAAGTTTATTGAGGACAGTGACAAGAGAGCTAAAAAGAGGGATGACTTGAGCCAAGATCTTGTTGAAATACAAAATCAACAGGGCTTACAAAGTGATGCTTTGTATCAGTTTTTTATGTCCATGTACAAAATTACTAAAGGTCTTCCACATAAATACCAAAAAGAAGTCAGAAGAAAATTGTTTCATGTGGTCTCTGATGCCGAAGATAAAGCTGACGATGAAAGCGCAGACAAATTTTAAGTGAATCCTCAAATGAACAGAAAACGTCCTATTTCATCAACCTCCCAGCCTGCTGGTGTATTTTCTTGTGAAACAACTCATGAATTCCCTGAATTCTACTCTCCATCGAATACAACATCGATAAGCTAAGGCACACATGAAAGATATGAAGACGATTCTTCAAGACCATTTTTTGACTTGTGATAACATGTTGAAATATACCAAATAAATATTTTAAAAAATAGTGATGTTTTTCTATCAGTATTTTAATTTTCAAACTTTTACCTTAGACATACTGCTAGTTTTTCTTCACTGCCAACATTCTTTTGTGCATTACACCCTTAATTAATTCATGGACCTCACCAAAATGTCTTTTGTATAACCGGAACGACTCTTTAAACACACTATCTGAAATTTCACTGGATAACTTGAACTCTCCATGACTCTTTCTTTTTCTTAAATACTCATTTGTTTGACATCTTTTTCATTTTTGGCTGTGTCATTCTCAGATTCGGATTCTAAATCGAGAAGAAGTAGCTGGCTTGCTGTCATCTTGCATATTGAGAGACGTGTTGGAGATTTCGGCATAGTCATGGGTGTAGGCTGTGTTCAATATGCGATAATTTAAAAAACATGTACTTGGCCTGGGTTTCGGTTACACCTGTGCTGCGCGTGGGATGTTCATGGGCTGGGTTCAATTTGCGGCGGGCCTAATACGCAAGTCATGTAGCCAGACCACCGCTACACAACGACGTGTCATTTCACATTACAACTAAATGCTGATCTTTCAATCTTTTTACTACCTGTATAAACCCCGTAACGCACGTAATTAATGCAGATATAATCTTGTCTTATTGCTGAATAAACCTTTTCAAAAAGTTATTTTTCGGCCATCAAAACTTAAATCGCATTCTCTTAGTAAACCGATTTTGATAATTAATTCTTTTTTTTATTTCAAATTGGACGATTAAGTGATGGCCCCATTTTAATTTTTTTTTGGGTTTCATAGAGCCATACAAATGCTGGATTTTTTTCTCTAAGAGTTGAAATTTTCTTCTGATAATTTTTATTGATTATCTATTACGGTAGATGAAATTTAATCCATCCACAAACGGACGGACGGACCTAGTATATCTTGTTATAGCAGAAACATATTAGGTATGTGAACATTTTTATTATGTTTTATGAGATACAGCCTACTCGGACAGACCGGCAGACTAAGAATCTATTGTATCTAACTTGGATACCTAACCTAACATTTAACTTCTGCACTAATGGAGCATATTGAATTTGTGATATATCTAAGTATATCTAGTTATTACATTATATTGTGCTTGCATTACGAACAAAACCTTAGTAAACCAACAACTACTAAAGTTGAGGTCTGTAATAACCTCTCACTGAACATGCTCTTCTAATCATTTAAACCCTCGTCCTCGCCATCAAACAAGTCATTATTATTGAAATGTAAGTAGGTAGATAAGTATTCTCAATGTGTCGGAACAAGATTATTCGAAATGCATCTGGAATGAGTGAGCTGTTGAAGTTGCGCTCGTTTTAGTTCGTGCCTGTTAATCAGAAATTTATGATTGCTTGATCCACTGGTAATAGCCAGTGAATCCTCTGCATTCGAAAAATGTCACGAACAAACTGAACAAGAAGTAGGTATGTATATATTGTTATGTGTATTTTCCAAGAGGAATTCGAATCTATTTTTGGAACAGATGAATTTTAATAGAAGAAGAAAAAAACGAGTTTGATGACATTCGACGTCTTTTGGAAGCTATAAGCAATCTTGATGTTTTTCCTGTCAGCATAATTGTTTTGCTTAACAATTACATCTAGCTAAGAAGACATAAATTGCTAATGAGTGGGATTTTGACTCTCTTAATTACCGTCCTTATAGGTACCTATTTAAAACCATCCCCTTTTTTATCGAAATTGAAACAAGGATAATCTTCATGTAAAATCATCAATGTGGAAGACATTAAACTCTATAGGTATTTACACAACAGACCTTATGTTCTAATTTTTGATATTACTTGCCATTTGTAAAAGTTTCTTTACCTTGTGCTGGTAACGATTGTTTTCTACTTCTTACAAAGAATTCTTGACATAATTAGCATTCTACGAGTATGTGTTAATGTCATTGAAAAAATAAAAATACAAAATCCAGTGCCTCTCCACTCATACGACTTCAAAAATTGATTTATCTGTTTGCGAGATAATTTGAGCAGAAAGAGAAAGACAAACGAACCGACATACAGCCTCATTTTTTTGTCTTCGAAAAACGTCGGTAACAGCATAATTTTTAAAGCATGCTGTCAGATTCTAGAATGCTATTTATGACATTGGCTATATCATATATTATTAGCACTGGTTCTTTTAAGTAAACACTAAATTTGATAATACATTATGTACCCTTCTAAATATAAAAGCTGGATTTCCATGAAAAACTAAATCTAATTGAAATTTAAATAACAGTATATACTCACCATTTTGTGATGCAAACTTATGTAGGGGCTCATTGAAGTGTTGCAGCCTGTCACATGTGAATGGATTGTTTGTACTATTCTGTAAAACATATATTTAGTTTAGTTAAAATTTGATTTTACGTTCTATTTACTATGCAAAATATTTCTCAATATACCTATATATATTTCTCAAGGCCTTTTTTTGTCGTTACGCTCCTTAATACTTCATCAAATTTCATAAATGAGGCATCATTTTAAAGCTTTCCTTAACCGCTACACCGGGAAATATACAGATCACCACGTAAAGGAAGAACACAGACCTTCAACCGTGTTTCGGAAAATTGCAATTGACATATGCCCATGACGCACGAAATAGGTACACACTATAAGCACTATACGATATTAAATACGCGGTGTTTACTTTCATTAAATGGGTAGTATTCACAGACATATATATATATATATATATATATATATATATATATATATATATATATATATATATATATATATATATATATATATATATATATATATATATATATATATATATATATATATATATATATATATATATATATATATATATATATATATATATATATATATATATATATATATATATATATATATATATATATATATATATATATATATATATATATATATGTCTGTGGTAGTATTTCATATTTTATACAGATAAAAGAAAAATACATTTCTGTTTATGTTTTAATCCAAATTTCTTGAATTGTTCTACAATGAAGTCTAGTGACAGTTCCGGTTTGCAGTTTTCCATTAAATAGTTAAAAAAATGGACCTACTTTATTGGTTGGTGTACTGAAAAATACAAAATAATATTAATTCTATTGGCACTGGCAATTTTGAAGATGTGCAATTGTAGTTTGATAGAAGGCTTTTGGCACCAACTTCACAGGTACCAGCACCAATAGAATTAATATTATTTCGTATTTTTCAGTTTACCAACAAATGAAGTCGTTCCAATTATTTGTAAAAAATAATTATTTCACACTTTTCAGTGTAACACTCGTTGTAACATTAGTCCCGAAAATCGATGAATGTTCCACTCACACCAATACTACTTATCCTATTACCCATGTACATTATTTGCTTGTAGTAGTAATTATTCAGAGATCTAATAAAAGCATCGTCGCAGAAATACGCATATTTTAGACTTCACTACTGCCATATCTCGAAAACCGTAACTCTATGGAAAAAATGTTCAATCTGCATGCTGCTACAAATTAACCTGCGGTAACTCGAAAACTGTAACTTTTTGAAACATTAACAATTCAAATGCTTCCGGATATTTCCTTATCTTTAATTCTGGCTACTCATATTTTCGAGAGAAGTTGCCTCCTCCACACCTTTCGAGGGCGGTTTTTGGAGGGGAAGAAATTTCGGATTAGAGTTTTTATGGACCATTTAAAATTTCTCAAATCTTCTCTTTTAAATGAATCAAAAATCATCAAAATCGGAGTAGTATATACATTGCGCGCACAAACTAAAAAAAGTAGACAGTCGAATTGTATATCTCCTCCGTTTGGGTTCGTCAATCAAAAAGATAATAAAATCGATTCCGTTAAGTTCTATAATAATAGTTGAAGATTCAGGCATCGATTATTTTAAATCAATTCTTTATCTTTTGCTAAAAACGCTACAAGTGAATATTTGACCGACGAACCCTTTTGGGTTCGATTGTCTACTTTTTTTTTGGTTTGTGTGAGCGTTGTAAATAGTAAATGCAGTACGATTTTGATGATTTTTGATTCATTTATAAAAGGACTTGAGAAATGGTCCCATATTCGCAAAAACTCAAATCTGAAATATCCTTCCCACCGAAAACCGCCCCAGAAGGGAGCAAATTTTCTCGAAAATCGAAAATTCGAGATTGCAGAATTAAATATAGGACAATATCCTGAAACGTTTAACGTTTTCGAGTTACAGCAATGTTAATATCTCAAATATGTGTATTTTCGCTATGTGGAGGTGGCGATTTCTTTCGAAAACTGAAAATCTGTGGGTACCACATGAAAGACAAAAATATATGTAGCAACGTTTATAATGTTTTTTTCCTTAGAGTTACGGTTTTCGAGTTACAGCGGTGATAAAATGGATAAATCTAAAACACTTATGCGTATTCCGCCGCGATGTTGTGAGATTTCTACATAATAACAAGTAATATACGTGGTTATTAGGATAAGTATCTACTATCTTCTTTGGCATTAGTGAACGTTCAACGATTTTGGTGACTAATGTTACACTCAAAACTGTGTATTATTAGTTGGAGTAATGAAAAAAACGAAATTATAATAATTCAATTGGTGCTGGTAAGTATCTGTTAAGTTAGTGCCAAAAGTTGTCAATCTAACTACCGCTGCACAACTTCAAAAGTAACAGCACCAATAGAATTAATATTATTTCGATGTGCATCAACTAATAACGTCGGTTCAATTATTTGTAAAAAATATTAATTGGTAGATGATGTAATTTTTTTTACTTTTCTACCGCTAATCCGAGTACCTACCCTAGTAAGGAAAATTATGTTTTCGAGATTCACTCGAGACTGTAGCGCGAAAACGGCTCTAACAATTTTGATGAAACTTGTGTAAAAGGTCTTTATCACCTACTGTAACGTCTATCTCTGAGAAAAAGTAGGAAAAAAGTTATGCTCAAATGAACTGTTATTTTTTTAACTGTTTTCTCATATTCTGGCTAAAATTTCCTCAAAATTGATTGTCGCCCTTGATGTTTGTTTTGACAAGCTGAAAAAAATTAATGGTCACACGACCAGATGAAGTTTTATATTGGATGGAATTCGTTTGAGAGCGGTAGGAAGTCGTGTGAGTGATAATGCAAGAATTTTTTTATTCCAATTCTCATAATATTTTTTTCTGGCAAACTGTTCAAGATGATTTATTTTATCTTGCATATACAGTCTTAAGGGGGCTTTATTTTGTTATATAGGGGTAATAAAAAGTTTGTTATAATTTTAAAGAGCCTGTGGAATATTCTCGTTATTACATCTTTCAAGATAACATTTTTTGTTAAAAATCATTACTTTTTGGTTCGCATCTTACACTAGTTCATCGTTTGAGAGGGAAATGAACTTGTCAGCAAAAATATTTTTTACGATGTGGGTTTCCCCGTTGTTGTCCAGCTTAGCTTAACTTTTAATAAGCAATTAGAGCAACTTATATTAGATGTAAAAACAAAGAAAATTGCTTTAGGAAAATCAATTCAATTGTAACATAACTAAATAAACATACCTACTTTTTAACAATTTAGTTTAAAATTTTGTATTCCCACCACAAGCAATTAAAACTGCTTGCTTTCGTCGTGTCATACTATCAATATCAATAACACCTTGATAATTCTTCAACGAAGTCTCGCAATAATAATCAGCATCAGCAATCTTTGAACTCTTCCAAAAATGTATTGTCTATTAGAACGAAATGTTCACAGTCTGTATTTTGTCGGTAATAATATTAAATTAAAAAAAACAACTTGGGCATATGTCTTATATATACTCTCTCGGAGAAATATTTCTGATTTGGCAGTGCGCCAAACTCTCTCGAAAACCTAGACGGCGTTGGATTAATCGGCGAGAGACAAGCGACAAGTCCCAAATTAAATTCTGCAATCTCGATGGAGCATACACGAACAGACGGACGGACGGACGGCGTTTCTCGCCTTGCCGCTGCGCCACTTCTTAAACCATGAGGATTTATAACAATATTAATAGCAGAACGATTCGGGTAGATGCAATGTGATGAACACGGCACTCGTTGACATATGAAATATTTTATTAATACAGCAGTCGTAAATTATCGTGTTTTATTGATAAGTAAGATAGGATATGATTCTTACGTGAGGTCCCAAAAGCTAGCGTAGAGCAAAGTGGGTAGGATCTAAAAATGCTGCTCTTTGGCGTATTATGTTCTAATTTAAATTCCGCATTAATAGCTTTTATATTTTTTCAAATAATGGTTGCTTTGCCAGTATTAGATAAAGTTAGCATAGCGCAACCTCTAAAAATCGCTTTTTTGAATGATAGGAGAGCCTATTAAGTGCTAATGCTAATGCTCTATTCCAAAATTATTTGCATTTATAATAAAAGTAAGCATAGCAGCTTAACTGTGGAACACCTTCTATCTCGCTGTCCACATTATGACGAAATCCGCGATCGAATAGGACTTAAAGGAAATGTAAAAGACATCCTCAGCACAGCAGCTCATATTAAAACAGCACTACTATTCCTTAAAGAATACCAATTATACAATCACATATAATCACAGCATCTATATTATATTTGAATTTATTTATAAATCATTCATCAATTTGTAATCAATAATACAACAGCTTATCTTCATCTGTAATACATAAATAAAAATACATTGACCATGTTTCAATGGAGTAGTTGCCGAGACACGTTAATTCTAATAAATAAATAAATAAATAAATAAATAACTTTTTACAAAAATTAGACCGACTTTATTAGTTGGTGCTCTAAATGTTTAGAAAATGGTCTCTTCTTCAATTTTGCTGCCTCAAACTAGTCGATTTTCAAAAAGAATTGTCTCCTCTACTCCTTATGGAGGATATTTTTTGGGGAAGAAACAAGTTGGTAATATTTTTTTCGTCCATTGGACTATTCCTTAGTACTAAATCGTAGCACATTTAACATGAGGCGTGTTCATCGGAACATAAAATTGGACCGACTTTTTTAGTTGGTGCACTGAAAAATACAAAATAATATTAACTCTATCGGTGCTGGTAATTTTGAAGATGTGAAATTGTAGTTAAATGAAAGACATTTGGCAACAACATCAAATGTCACCTATAGAATTGAAATTGTTGTTTAAACATTAGTCAGGAAAATCGTTGAACGTTCACTAATACCAAAGAAGATAGTACTTATCCTATTAACCATGTATATTCTCTACATGTACTTAGAGATCTCAAAACATCGCGGCGGAAATACAGATATTTCAGACTTTACCACTACTGTAACTCGAAAACCGTAACTTTTTTTGAAAAATGTTGATACATATAATTGCTTCTTTAATTTAGCTGTCTTATATTTTCAATTTTTTAAAAACTACCCCTCCAAATAGCGAAAATACATATACTTCAATCATTACCATTGCTGTAACCCGAAAATCGTTACACTTATGAAAATATGTTCAATTTAAACGTTTTCGGATATGGTCTCATCTCTAATTCTACTGTCTCAGATTTTCGATTTTCGAGAAAAATTGCTACCTTCACCCCCTTCGGGAGTGTTTTTTGAAGGGAAGGAGATTTCGGATTTGAGTTTTTACGAATATGGGAACATTTCTCAAGTCTCCTCTTCCAAATAAATCAAAAATCATCAAAATCGGATTACGTTTACTATATACAGCGCGGGCACAAACCAAAAAAGCAGTCAGTCGAATTGTATACCTCCTCCGTTTGGGTTCGTCGGTCAAAAATAAAGGACTGCAAAGAAACAACCCAACTGTACACCTCCTCCTTTTTTGAAGTTGGTCAAAATGCAAGAAACAGTCGAATTGTATTTCTACCTCCGTAGTTTCTGCAAAACAGTCGAGTCTTCTATTTCTTCATAACACAAATGTACCTACCACTTAAGAATTTCCAGTACCAATAGAATTAACCATATTTTCATTCTATTTCAGTCAGCCCTACTTTTGTGAAAAAATATCAGAAATAAATTACTTATATTTTTTTCAGAAAATGGTATCTGCTCGAAAAACAGTTGAATCCCAACAAACGTATTTGGTGCTTGTAGAGCATATTCAGTACGAATTTACTGCTGTATTTCAAAATTCATTGGTTAAATATTTTTTCAGATAATGGTCTCTTCCAGAAAATTAGCAGAGCAACCTCTAAAAATCAGTAAATGAGTCTGTATTTTTGTTTATTCTTCTAGGGCATATAAAGAGGTGCTCTGTTCCTAAACTAATATCTTTTATATTTTTTAGATAACGGTTCTGCTCTGTTGAAAAATAGTTGAATAATTTCAATAGTCATCAAAATCGTTAAACGTTTACTTAGGGATATTCAGATATTTCAAAATATAGCGGGTCCAATCAGTTCAATCTTTCACACTTCAAGCACTTTCCTGGTGCTGTGACTCGGAAACTATTAAATTTTGAAAAAAATTAAAATCTAAATGTTACATGAAATGTTCTTCACCTTAATCCTCCCATATGAAATTTTAAATTTTCTAAAAAATAATTTTTCGGGAAGTTTTTGGCGGAAAAGTGATGGTTAAAAATTAGTTGAAAATTAAAACATAAGGGCTGGGCAGAAGAAGATTGAACTTATACCTGAAATAAAATTAGTAATCCAAATTCCCTATGAGTATAAAGGAGAAGAAGGGAGATAAGAAGAAATGATTTTCTAACAAAACCCTCCGACTTTTAGGCATATCTGAGAAGTTTCTTAGAAATATGTCACATTTAAAAAAACGATTTTATTTTTTTAAATGTGACATATTTCTAAGAAACTTCTCAGATATGCCTAAAAGTCGGAGGGTTTTGTTAGAAAATCATTTCTTCTTATCTCCCTTCTTCTCCTTTATACTCATAGAAATATGTCACATTTAAAAAAATAAAATCGGGGAATCTCCGAATTACAGCACTAGGAAAGTGCAAGATTGTTCTTATTACTATATTTTGAAATCAATGAATATTAGTGAACTTTTAACAATTTTGATGATTTATGAAAAAATGTTAAATAACTTGCTCTGAAGAATACACAATAATAATTTGTGATGAAATAAATAATTGCTTAGGATAACCGATATGAATCACTTTCTTGAAACGTGTTCTTCGTAATGGTGATTAAATTAGTTATTCATGTCACTAATTCAAGATTTCGTATTTAGGTTAGGTTTTACGATTTATCCGTAACTATAATATCCGATTCACGTTTCACTTAGTTATAAACTATTACTATTCTACTATTTTCCTAAGAAAAAATGATTGCACCCGAAAGTCAATTTGGCTTGGATAAACCGGATACCATCCGTTTGGTTTCTAATAATAATCATTCTATTTGTGCTGGAACTTTTGAAATTGGTCCCAAAAGTCATGTGACAGAACAGCTTCAAAATTAACATTACCAATAAAATCGATATTATTTTGTATTCCTCCATGCACCTATTTTATATAGAAAAATATTAATTTTATAATTCTCGCAATACCAACGCATGGTTTAATAATTTAATATAATCCCTATAGTACTATTTTTATGTTTACAAAATTGTGACAATATAACTTGTTTATGTCAACACGGTAATTTTTTCAATAGCAAACAATCATTATCAAAATAAAACAATATTTTTCAAGCTCATCTCAAAGCGACGTTCCAAAAATTTATCGTGTAATTTATCGCATACAAGAAAATTGATAGGAGTTGGCTTTCATGTAAAAGTCACCTCAATTATTGGCCAGCCATTCTTTCTCTCACACATAGCTCTATAAATCTCACAAACTTTCCCTAAAAAAACGAGAAAACAGCTTTGGAAGACACCAATAAATCCAAAAATTGACAACGAGCTAATAGGCTTCTTTGATGTTCGCATCATTAAACTGCTTCAAGCATTGCATTCATCAAAGAGAATAAAAATACACGCTGAATTTCAAAAAGAAAACACACCAACAGTTATTATACACACACAGGCAAGTAAGAAGATCTCCTTTCCCTCTAGTTTTTTTTGCTGTATTCTTTCTAGTTAGATCATTATTAAAAGTTTATCTAGATTTATAATCGCTATGGTAAACATGTGGAGTCAACATGTGGACTGAAACTAATCTAGATTGTAGTGTTGTTTTATTTTTCTTGTGATATTATATAATCTCCCCTGCTGTCCAAGAGATATCAATATCAGAATCTGAAAACGTTACTAACATGATCTAACAGAAATAAAATATTTTCATTTAAAATCAGTTATAAATCTAAGAAAGACAAGAAACTGATCGGTTGAGGGTAGGTATTGTTAGCAAATCGTATAACTAACTTCTATCGAGACTTCTAAAAAATCTCATTCGGAGTATGCCATGGAATATAGGAACATGCTTTTATTTGAATCATTTGAAACTGCAAAAATATCACTTGTCATTTATTGGAGCAGAAATTGAGCAAAATTTAAAGAAATGCAAAAACTTGAACTTAAGCAATAATCATAACAAACATTTGAAATGTCTAGATATTAGCTTGTCTAAATAACCTGTAGCTTACGCGAATTTTAATTGAATTGGTTTATTTGAATCCTTTTCAGTTCGTTGTCTAACAGTTTCAATTATAGCAGGTAATCTATTATTTCGCCAGAAAAATGTTCTAAATATTTACAAAATCATTTAATAAATAAATAGATTCAATAATCTGAGATACATTACAGATTCACTGCATATCAATAATTAGAGAGTATGCTAATGACATGAACCATGGACATAGCAGAACAGATATTGACAAGATTGTGAAAAAAGATTGGGTTTGTCCACTCACACGACTTTCCTACCACTCGCACGCAAATGCCAGTGAATAAAAAATCCAGGATGGAATTTTATTCAAGCATAACTTTTTTTGTCCTTTTTCTCAGAGACGGAGCTGATGTGGGTGGTAAAGGGCTCTCAGAATAATACTTTAGGCAAGTTTATTCAAAATCGATAGAACCGTTTCCGCGCTACAGTCTTGAGCAAATTACGTTTTTTTGGCTATAGCTCAACACCCAGTGTATACAGGATTCTCATTCAGTGCCACCGGTGAGTGGTATTGGTACCGAACAAAATAAAAAAGATAGCAACAACACCGCTCCGTTCCCGAGATAATTCTGTTACAGACAGACAGACAGACTAGCAGACAGACACACAGATAGGCCAATGGCTGAAAATATGTTAATTATACTCTGAAACTCTGAAAACGTCAACATCTGTAAAAATCTCGATACCGAAAATTTCACACGATTACAATACTTTTCTTATACAGCTACTATAGTAGCGTAGAAAAGTAAAAAGTAGAATTCTTATCAATAATGCAGTTATTTATATTAAAATATAAATCACTTTGACCAACAGTAGATGAATAGGTAAGTAAGCCAATTACCATGCCAACCAACGATGACAACAACTACTTGGTGAGCAAAAATTCCATCCTGCTAGGGATTACATCATCGTTGATAGGTGAAATATCATCGAAGTAGTATTCATTGTGGTCATTACAAATATTGCAAAACCTTCTAACCCTTATGCTTTTATTTCATTCGGAACACATGACATTTGAATCAAGTGTATGATCGCCGATTTAGTTCTTATTAGAACTCATCAGATATACATATGATGACTTGGGGATGTGTCCGAAGAAGTCAAAGCACCGATGAAAATTCGAGAATTTGGGTACCGCTTTTTAAGAAGACATAGAAGTTGAACGCGATTAACCTTGCCAAAAATGAAATATGTGAAGATTTCTAAGCTATTTTTTAATTAATTTATCAGATATCGAATACGAAAATGCGACATATCAAAGAAAGTAATTGTATTTTTGACCGATTTCCCAGTGTGGCGATTAGGGTGCACAAGCCGCAAACATAAAAACTCATTTTTATTTTTTATGTGTTAGAAAGTAGCTTATGAACTTAAGGAATTTCTAACATCTTTAAAATGATGAAAATCATTAGATGTTTAAACAAGAAATGAAACAATCGCTTTGCTTACTACGTATGTAGTTCGGTACAGTATAGTGTGGCGGGCCCGGTAAAATTCCATACGCACGCCAATGTACTTTCTGTCAACCATTTAGTGATGCTGCGAGACTGGTAGACTGCGACCAAGACCGTCTATGCAAGACCAAAACCTAAGACCAATACTGAGACTAACATGACCTTGGTCTTGCTGCAAGACTTGACAAATTGATAGGAAACCTTTTTTTTTGGCCAATGATTAAAGAAGAAACGCTGGTAAATTATCTAATTAATTTAGCCTTTGAACCCCTTTATTATCGATCTTTATTTTACGTATTCTAAAAATATCGAATCAAAAATTGTTAGGTGAAAAGCGAGCTCATTTTACCCTTCTACGATTTCGTGATTTCAAAAAATTCTGAAACAGCTACAGTAATGACACAGCTTATTCATTTGAATAAGCTGTGGTAATGATTTCCCTAACGAGCTGTTTTCAAAAATACCTCGACTGCTCGTAGCCAGGGGAACGCAAACGAAACGGTTTTTATTTTCATTATCTTTTCTATAACGCAGAATGTTTTAAGAAAAATTGTAGTTACATATATTCTATAAATCTGAAATATCGAATAGCCACTTTTTGAGAATTTTTAAAGTATAAATTGCCCTTATTTTGAAACAATTTTTTCGATAATGCTCATTAACTAACTCAACTGAGATATTCATACGACTGATTTTTAAAACAGATACTTTTATAAATGCACGTATTAACAAATTTCTTACCAGTTTTTATTTTTTTAAGAAAGCTTCATACAAAAGTTACAAACTATATCTATAAAACAGAAATACTTTTGATCATTGGCCACTCAGAGATTTTGTGGTAATTGTTCAGAACAGACGCTCTTAGTATTTTCACTATTTCTTTCAAGAAAATAGTACAAAACCATTGTAGAATGAGTTTTTATGTAGAAGTATGATGCACAAACATAAATCAGGGCAAGATAAACCATTATACACTCCCTGGCAAAAAATGCCATTGAAAACTGATCCCAGTTTTAACGTTGGCGTCCTCGAGAACCGCTCATTTGATTTCGGTGTTTTTTTTTTGTAGAATGATTTCTCAGTTACCATATTATGTCGGAAATCTTTATTCTGATTTGAATTTGAGCATATACGGGGTGCAACAATGGGACGAAGATTATTTCCTTTATTTTGTAACACCCTGTGGAGTGCAATAGCTCTAGCAGCTGTTGTCAACTAGACTCACATTGAACACTGATCTTTTCTTAATTTTTTTTTTAATTACAACATTATCTCGGTTATGACTGGAGATACACTTTTTTTAAAAGAACGCCTCGGACGATGATGTGAAATCACAACAAATAAACATTGAAACGTAAGTTTAATTAGAAAACTAACAAATACATGAAAGGGAGAAGGACAATAAACAAATTTTAAGGGGCTAATATCTAGTGTGGCCTCTCCGCGCTAAAATCACTGCATTTAGTCGATGTTGCATGGAATCAATAAGATTTGTGAGAAATTCTCGTGGAATGGCATCAAATACTTCCCGAAGTGCAAATCGCAGATCAAGAAGGCGCTGTTAGGTAAAACAGGTCGGTGACGAATGCATCTTTGAAGTTGGCCCCAGAGATGCTCAATTGTATTGAGATCAGGACTGCAAGCTGGCCAATTTAACAAAAAATCATCAAAATCAAATGAGCGGTTTTCGAGGAAGTCAACTTTGAAATTGGGGTCAGTCATTCACAGTACTTATTCTAGAATGGTTTGGTACCATTACAATACCAGGAGTGTTTATTCGAAAGATTTTTTTATACGGTCTATATTTATCCTGATGCAATCTGATAATATTATCAATGACATACTTCCGGTGCATATTGCAGGGTTCTTCTTCATTTGAATATAACATATACGGTAGAATCACGCGAATTTTTCACAATAATAAAATGGCGAAGTCTTGCAAGTCTTGCAGCAAGTCCGAGACCGTCTATGCAAGACCAAGACTAAGGATTTGATGAAAGACTAAGACTAATACCATGGGGGCAAGACCAGGACCATATCGATCTTGGTCTTGCTTTGCACATCACTGCAGCCAATGAAGGCTGATCTAGATACCGTAGAATTCCCTTTTTCTCTGAAATGAAGATGACAAAAAACGGGGGCGTCTAGAACCTTCGCACTGCATATATATATATATATATATATATATATATATATATATATATATACGATAAGAGCGGTCATCATTTCTAACATCGCCGAAAGGAACATACTCTCTTGATTGGTCGCGAGCAGACCAATTCAAGGGGGTAAATAAATTGTATTCCAAACGCCGATTGTTCGCTTTCCAATTTGGCGAACCATAGTCCCGTTACAATAGATTTCTTTCAACAAATTCATGATTTCTCAAGGAATATAAAACTGTTCATTGCCCTTCGAAAAACTACTGATTTGCTCAACATTTTGTACTGCAAGTAAGTGTCCAAGGATGGTATGGGACTACCGAAGAAAACTCAACGAAATAGTTTGGATTCCCTGCCATTTGAGAATCAAAGGGAATGAAGAGGCCAACACATTTGCCAGAAAAAAGGAGCACGAACTCCTTTCATTGGTACAGGTAAATCTACCTACAATAAAGAGTCTCAGGAGAAGGAAGAAACCGAAATAGAAACACTCTGAAGGAATCTCCCTGAGCTAGATCATTACAAAAAGTTTCTTGGTAGCTTTAATACTGCAAGATCCAAGAAGTACCTGTATCTTAGCAAGAATATGCTACACCTCCTCACTGGATTCCTTACTGGGCATTGTCGCCTCAGGAAGCACCTAACGAGAATGGGTGAACGACGAGTGCAGATTCTTTGGGGAGGAGGAGGAAACTCCGGATGACCTGTGACAGAATACCTCGCCATTGCGAGCCAACGAAAAAAATGCTTTGGACAAGAAACATGCAGAAATGAGGAAGTAACCTCCTTGAAGCCATCCCAGATTCTGGATTTTATTAGAACTCTGAAATTGGAGGGTGAGCTGTAGACTACGTAATGGCAAGAACAGCTCTGATGGGGGGCACAACAGACCTCAAGGTCATAGTGTAATGACAACCCCTAAGATCTACAATCTACAATATCTCCAGGCTGACACCCTGTTTATATCAGGATGGAATATTTTAAGATTTTGCAAATATACCTACCCATGATCCATTTATAGCCTTCGTAAACTATTCAATTTCTATTCTAACTACTATATCATAGTTAATCTAAGCAACTTACCATATATTCATTTTTGATTTCAGCAGAACTATCTATGTTATTGACATTTTTGGATCCTTGTAGAATCTCTTCTAAATATTCAATATACTCAATTGCATTCCTAAGAATCTCCACCTTTGGTAATCGTTGTCCAGGATTGTTGCAGGTTCTTTTCTTTAACATTTCAAACGCTTCGTTTACCTGTAGAAATTAAATAACAGATAATTAACAACCCCCATGTCTTATCATTGTGGTTATGTGATCTCCATTTTTTGCAATTCAAATTAAATTTATTCCATGGAAATTTTAAAATGTTGAGTTTAGCAATACGTATACATATATATTCAAATTAGAATATGAGAAATGCTGGAATAATCAGGAGGGGCATGCAAATATAATGGAGGATGTCATAACGATAATGCTAAGGGCCTAACTATAGCATTTTGGTACCAAGGGAAAGAGTAGAAAATGAAAATGAGGAATACTGTAGAAATAATTTGATATTGTGAATCTGTATGCTCAGCTAATACAGGGGTTTCTATACCAGGTGATTCAGTTTGCTTCCTAGACCTTATACCAACATTTTGCACACTAAACTCTATTGAGGTTGTACTGGCACGAGTCCGAGTGGTTAGAATTAAATATAAATTTATAAAGATGTCGTTCATAATTCTATGAAATATAGAACTTAAATGAAAATGTAAAGGCTGTTATGGATAATTTATATTTCTCCTACTTTGGAAATAAAAAAATAATATGGTTCTTATGAAGATAAATCACTAAACACAGTGCTGATATTATCTATTTCAATCGATGGAAAAAGAGCCCAAACGGAGGAGGTATACAATTCGACTGTCTGCTTTTTTTCGGTTCGTGCGCGCCTTGTATATAGTAAACATACTTCGATTTTGATGATTTTTGATTCATTTGAAAGAGAAAAATTGAGAAATGGTCCTATATTCATAAAAACTCAAATCGGAAAGCTCCTTCCCTAAATGAAACACCCCCGAAGAGGGTTAAGTAGGGAATTTTTCTCAAAAATCGAAAATCTGAGGCAGAATTAAAGATAGGACAATATCCGGAAATGTTTGAATTGAACTTTTTTTTAAAAGAGTTACGATTTTTGAGTTACAGCGATGTTAAAATGTGTATTTTCGCTATGTGGAGGGGGCAATTTCTTTCGAAAATTGAAAATCTGCGGCAAGCACATGAAGGAACTGATTATTTGTTACAACATTTATAATGAATATTTTTTCTTAGATTTACAGTTTTCGAGTTTCGAGTTACAACAGCGGTGGTAGAATGGTTGAATCTAAAATACTTATGCGTATTTCCGTCGTTCTGAGATCTCTACATAATAACAAGTACAAGCAAAGACTATACGTGGATAATAGGATAAGAACTATCTTCTTTGGTATTAGTGAATGTTCAATGATTTTCGAGGCTAATTTTACACTCAAAAGCGTAAAATAAATATTTTTTACAAAATATTGGACCGACTTTCAAAAATAACAGCACCAATAGAATTAATATTATTTTGTATTTTAATGTTTATTCGCCCTCTTGTATTATCAAACATTTTTTATTTGTACTCCAAAGTTTAAAAAAGTAATAAATTCAATTATATTAGGTCATAACTGCTATAGTCAACAATTTAAGGGTTTCGTACCAAATTGGTAAAAACGGGACCCAAAGATTCCGGTGTCCGGAGCTTTATATAAAGCTAGCACAGCGACATTTAAAATCAACTTTTAAAAAACAATTTTTTATTGTTTGTAAGGCTAACTAAGTGCTGTATTCCGAAATTTATTGCTCTTATGTTTTTATGTGAAAATGGCTGCTTTGCTAGCTTTAGATAAAGTTAGGTTAGGTTAGGTTAGGTTAGCTACCTTTGAAAATCAACTTTTTGTGAACATTTTGACCACTTCTTATAGTGTAAATTACTTAAGTACCTCATTCCAAAATCATTGCCTCTTATATAATTTTTGTTTAATTGGTTTGCTAGGTTTAGGTAAAGTTAGCATAAACACCTCCGAAAATCAACTTATTTGAAAACATTTTCTCAATAAAAGTGCTGTATTCTGAAATTATTTGCTATGTTAAAACAGTTTATATGCAACTAGGGTATTAATTACGTTTATACACTTCGACAAAATAAACTTCAAAGATATTTTGGTGGAAATAAAGAATTGTTCAATATTTGTTATGTGTGATCATCATCAATACAGCTATTCAAACAGGTTTGTTCGTTCCTTGCAATGATGCTTGAATAAATATTCTTGCGACAAATGATTTTCTTTTTGCCATTTAAACTATTTCAAGTAAGGAGACATGTTATTAAATTCCATGGCACAAAGGTATATTTTTTTAATCACATGATATATGATATATTCTTTTTTAATTTCAATAAAAATCTGTATACAAAATCAAAAGTTACTAAGGTGGTAAATTAAAAAAAATAATATGATAAAATAAAATAAAAAAATAGTATAAGCAAAACTTTATCACCATATTTCATAGATAACGATCACGTTCGACGTTGAGGTTACTACAGTAATGTGTTCACTCAATCTAATTTAATAGTACAGTGCATCCCATTTTGGTTGAGACAGCAAGGTATCTCGTTTGTTGTTGAAGATAGAGCCTTGCGGTTTTCGCGATCCTGTGTCACTTTTTTGTGAAACTCAAGTTTAGAACAGACTTTACCTAACTTCTTTTGTTCATAAGTTACAGGGCGTTATTGAAAATTCATACTTTTTGGACTCTTCACAGATCTACGAAGTTTCTCAGCGATAATGTCAAATTGAAAACTTATCCCATAGAGAATTTTATACAGAATCCAGAAGCGCACGCATTTTTTTTCGGGGTTTGGTAATGGATATACGACTCAAACTTATGATTTTTTAAATGAACACCCTGTATTTTATTATCTCTTTGAATTTCTTTTTTTTCTTTAAAATGATATATAATATATGAACATGATTTTTTTTGTAAATGCTCCAAAATCACTAAAACATTGAATTTTAATACTGGGCTATGATTTTTCATACAAAAAAGTTCCAGTTGACGGAATATTACTTGTGAATTTTCCGTGAAAGAAACAAAAACAATACTAATGTTAATTCACTAACAAAACACAAAAATTATTCATTGCATTGTTCAATTTGATGTCCATTTTCCCTAACATATAATCCCCAAAAAACATTCCCAATGTAAAAATTTTGGAGGTGAGAGCTATATTCAGCAAAATTCAACAAAAAAAACTCAAATCTTTCGCATATGCTCAGTTAGAGCTGAACCACACCGATACAATTTTTGGTATGTTGTTTTGTATAAGAATTTTGTTTGAATGGTACATTTTCATCAAGTGATTCTATCGCTTCTCACCGCCCCCAAAATTCCTTCCATGAAATTACGACTTGACGTATTATATTCATAATTGTTTTTTTTCTAAAATTGCACTTGTTACTATTGACCAGGGGCAAGAGAAGGAAGTTGCAAAGATTTACAATTGACGATGACGATCAATATGCGTTAATAATGCGAATCATAAATGCAGGCTGGTGAGGAAATGGAAATACTCGAGTCCAGATTTACTGTAAATGTGGGTTATGAATATAATACGTCAGGTTGTAATTTCATGGAAGGAATTTTGGGGGCGGTGAGAAGCGATAGAATCACTTGATGAAAATGTACCATTCAAACAAAATTCTTATACAAAACAACATACCAAAAATTGTATCGGTGTGGTTCAGCTCTAACTGAGCATATGCGAAAGATTTGAGTTTTTTTTGTTGAATTTTGCTGAATATAGCTCTCACCTCCAAAATTTTTACATTGGGAATGTTTTTTGGGGATATGGATTTATTTTGGAAATCGGTCAGCTGTCACGGACTTTAAATTTCAATAATCATGTTATTTTTAAATACGTGTAGGTATACAAATATCTTAATACTAAAAAAAACAAACACAACCGAATTGTATACCTCCTCCGTCTGGCGAAATCGGTCAAAGACATCGAAAACTCTCTTGAGCAAAACAGCTGTTATCAGAGTTTGAGTTTTGAGTAAAGTGTGGCTTGAATAATAATACTAAGGTGATGTTATAATTATCAATAAAGAAACAAGTTTTATTTTATATATATATATATATATATATATATATATATATATATATAATTTAGAAATAGTTCACAATATAAATTTGAAACGCTCGTACTTTAGTACAATATTTTTTAATATTAAGGTGATGTTATAACCACTAGCAAAGAGAAAATGGTATATTTATCAATAGTTAAAATTACAATATTAAATAAGACTGTAAATATATAGTATGAAGAAAATATATTAATGTTAATGTTAAATTATTCACTCAAAATTTCCTTCAATGTTTCTGGTATATGTCGATTTTATTCTTGCTTGCTTTTGAACAATAACGGAGAGTATTTTCTATTTTCAATTATTTAAGGAATTATACTTTTAGGCATTTGTTGTATAATAAGGTGATGTAACTACCAGCAAATAATAATGTTGAATTTATTTATATACATATTAAAATTTTAATATCTAGTGTTTCGTTCTTGTAATATGTATATTGTATTGAAATACTCGTAGTTATCTATAATATAAAATTTACTCAAATAAACGGTCTTCATCCTGGTCATTCTGTGGTAAACTTATATTGATGCCAACCCAACCTGGCGGTACATCCAAACATAACTGCATAGGGCGATTCACCGATTCCTATTATTTTTCTCATAAATATGACCCACTTAGTTTTACTCAGCACTACATATAAAAATCTAGGATCTCCTGGAAATTGATATATTTAATATCCTTGCACAATCTAAAGTCTTGTTTTTCGGTCAGCTAAGCGGTAAGAATTATGTAGTTCGGCTATTAATAAACTCCCCTTCTTGTCCAGATGAAGTTTTACCTCCTTGAACTTCAAATGTTGTGCAAATCTGCATGTGCCTTAACTTCAAAACATCCCGACACGAAAGCTTGTATACGATCCTTTGGCTTACATCAGTCAATGGCGATCTTGCACTTTAGTCCACCTAAATATTATCCATGCTATAAATTGACACTTCTACGAAAATAAAAGTTGATTTACCTATCTGAGGGTAAGGGAAAGATTTCTGTTTCTCTTTAAAAAATTATGGTTCTTGCTATATTTTGGTCCATTTGGACCAATTCTCTTAATCGAATTATTAAAATCACTGAATTAAAATGAATATTGATTAAATAACATAATTATCGATTGGTATCAAAAGTTTTTCAATATACGAGAGTTCATCATCTGGCGCAGTGCTGGTGTGTATGGAGAGTGTGCGTTTGCAAGCCACAATCATAGAGGCCACAATGACAGGAATACTGTATATCTGACATATACTTCATACTGACACTGACATAACAAACCGATAATCTTTTATGATCCGGACAGTTTTCTAAAGCGGAGAAGGATAAGTGACAATCTTGCACTTTAGGTGGTTTGATTTGGAGCTTCCATTGCGCTTGCGCAAATTTCAAAAAGCAGGTCAACGTTGCCGGATCTTTTGCTGTTATAAGATATAAAATGAATATAAATGTGCATTCACTAGGTCAAACTACGTATTTGAATTGATTGTTTTCTGTGAAGAAGATTCATAGATCATAGAAAACAAACAATAGATAAAAAAATGTTTAAAAATGTAATCTGCTTATATATTAATTCTATAAAATATAGAGAAACTTCTGCCGTCTTCTGCCCTGCATTCTAACAATTAATACTAGAGGTCAGAGGTTAACTTATATTGATAATATTGTCAAATTACTAATTCATTGACTTATATACTTTGTAGTGTAGAGTTAGTTGTCTAAGCTTTGAAATAGAAGACATTAATTTTATTGCTTCTTTTCGCATCACTCAAATAGGCACAACTTGTATGTAACTTGTAATGTTTTTTCTCAAGCTTGCAAATTAAAAAAAGACTTATTTGCTACTTGCTTAAAGGAGACCTGCATTTTGTTTACTATAAAGCAGGGTTCGCCGATATAAATATATTACTCGATTTATATCAGATAAATATCATTGATATATATCGTGATATTTATTGGTTGATATTTATTTAATATGTTGAATAGGTTGGAAGCTTTTCATATTATTTGACAAATATGCTAGACCACAGATTTAACCCAGAATTTGTCCCATTCGTTATTGCCTTAACAACAAAATCAAAGCCATTTCTCAAATGTATTTTGGGTGCCCATTTCAAGAACACCGCTCCTTTGATATGGTGGAAAATCTTAACTATACAGTGTTCAGAATGGCCTAATAAGAATAATTTCGTAAGACTATACGAGCAACTACTTTCAGCTATAGGGGCAACCGCAGGATTAGAAAGATATTTTTTCACAAATCGTCTTGGTAAACAAGAAGCTGGAAAACTAGTATTTACTTTTAAGTATTTGAATCAGAACCAAAACAGACTTTGTAGTTGCACAGATTTATCAGAGCTGACAAGGTAGTGTATAACGCTTTAGCAAAATTGAATAAATGATAAATCTCCCGCGTAAACTTAAAAATGTAAATTAGATTCAGTAAAAATTAACTACTAAAAAGTATCATTTGTCAATTAAGTGGAAGTGGTACTTCACAAACTGTAACACCTGAGGGGCAACGGGTGAAGCGGAGGTATAAAATTTACTACTGGTAGGTGGAGCCTAAATACTACGCAAACATTATTTCTCATTTGTAATTCCCGTCCTAGAGCTGAGCTTCATCGATATCGAATACTTACGAGGGGAAAACTAAATTCGGTACAGCTGCGGCGGTACCGACTGGAGACATATAGGTAGTGAATAAAAAGCATGGGATGCTTTCTATGGTATTTTTATAATGACAATAATTTTACCAATATTTGTCGATAAATTATAAGAACAATTAACGTTAAGCACTTCGCACGGTTTTCTAAAATAAAATCAAATATTTTGTTAATCAATCTATTTCTATTTTAAACTTATTTAAGATTATTTTTTACATTTTAGTTAGGGTTTTGTATTAAAGCGTGTTTTCTATTTTTTTACCGACTTCAAAAAAAGAAGGTATTTTTTATGGCTGTTTGCGCGTTTTGCATAGTAAACGTACTCCGATTTAGAAGATTTTTGTTTCATTTGAAAGAGAAGAGTTGAGAAAAATCAAATCCAAAATATCATCTCCAAAACCGCCCCAAAGGGGGTGGAGGAGCAATTTATCTCGAAAATTGAAAATCCGAGACGACAGGTGTTTGAATTGGACATTTAAAAAAATAATCATACGTTTTCGCGCTACAGTCTGAAATATGTGTTTCAGCTATGTAGAAGGGGCAAATTTTTCCGAAAATAGAAAATTCGAGATTTGAAAATTAGAGAGGGGAGCATATCCGGAAACGTTCAAATTGAACATTTTTTCATAAGAGTTACGGTTTCCCAGTTTCGCAATGGTAAAGTCTGAAATATGTGATATGCGTATTTCCGCTATGTGGAAGCGCATTTTTTTGAAAATTGATATGACACGGCCAAATTAAAGAAAAGATTATATGTAGCAACATTTAGATTGAGTTACGGTTTTCGAGCTACAGCAGTAAAGTCTGAAATATGTATATTTGCGCCGCGATGTTTTGAGATCTCTGGAGATCTTTTTGCGTATTACCAAAGAAAATAGATACTAGTATGTAGTAACTATCTTCTTTGGTATTACTAAACGTTCAAAATTTTCATGACTAATGTTGCACTCAAAAATGTGAAATAAATATTTCTTAGAAAAAAAAAATTAAATTGTAGGAAGTTGTTGTTTATTGAGATAATCCCATCGAACACTGCGCTACTCATGAGTTCCTTCAATGGACTTCTCTAAGACAAACTACGTGAGCGATGTAGGGAATAAACTCACAAATCGGTCAAGGCAATAGCTCTTCATATATTATATCTACAAACCACTAATTTCAGTTAAAGCAATTTTATCAAATTTTCAATATTTTTCTTGATCTTTTCACTTACCTACGTACGATATAAAATACAAATTATTCAATTTTCAACGGAAAATGTACTTCTTCACACATCCGTCTATCCCTCGTAAACATTTATAATAGTGAATGTATTTTATCTCCATTCATAAATGATGATTACTTTAGAACTCAGAGAGCGGCGCCACTCTGCAGGTGCAAAATGTTGCTATGCAAGGGTTTCGTAGTCCCTTACTTTTAAGATTTATTTTTCATTACTAGTGGATGAAAAAAAATGTCCTTGTTGTTAAAGATCGAATCTATGTTTCTGTCGTCTTACTTTTTTGATATTTTCCTTCATTCTTCTCTAAAAAAAATGGGAAACTCGTCAAAAAATATGAAATTTTATGCTTTTTTTAGAAAGAACTAAATAAAATTTTGAAAAAGTGATTCCACAGAAACATAGGTAAGAGCTTTACCAATACGTAATTATTTTTTCATTCTCTTAAAATAAAAAATGAACCTAAAAGTTTAGGGACTACGAAACCCTTGCATACACTGTTTTAAACAGAAGTACAACTTCCTCTTAACAGTAAAACATCCGGCAACGTTGACGTCCTTTTTTGAAATTTAGACATGCACAATGGGGAGTTTTAAATTAGACCACCTAAAGTGCAAGATTGTCGGATAAGTTTCTACTTTGGGATAAGTTAAATAAATAATTAAACTGAAATATTTTCACGCGATGAGGAAACTCAGGTGCAATTGATGCAGTGTTCACCAAATTCTTCTGCAAGAGTATACTCTTATACCAGTATGTCTACGTTTGATAACAAGATGCTCATCAATATTGAGGGTTGCACAAACGTGCAGAAAATTATAAGCATAAACCAGATATTCAGGCAGAGATCTTTGCGCAGGTTTGAAATTAGTCATGGTATGGCAAAGAGATATGATAGTCAGTACCTACTTAAGTTACTACTAAGTAGTTTCAATATGTACATGTTCCAGCTTGTCCCAAATTTATGCCATTTATTGACGCTGGTTCATTTGCAGCATTTTCAATTAGTAATGTTTCTCCATAGACAAAAAATAAGTCAATTTTCATTATCTCAATTTGTGCCTTAACTCCTTAACCTCATTGTGACAGCAAATGACAGAATGTGAACGCAATTCTATTCTATCATAGAGATAACATATAACATACAGCAGGCAAATCGTACCCTCAATAGAAAGAAACAGAAAATAAGGCAAGATTATCTATTTCTTTTATTTTGAACACTCGTGATTGGTGGATTACTGTACCTATCTGTCATCCGCATCCGACTCAGCCGTCATCCAAACTCAAATAGAAATCCGAAGCAGTTAAGTTTTTACAATTTGTAAATAGGGAAATAGTTGATAATTAAACGGTAAACAATATAATGATAATGAAAAAAAGAAAATTTGTTTCTCAGCGCAAGTTTTAAGTTCAAGTACTTCAGCTGCAGTAAACTAACTTACATTCGAAATAAAGGATAGTGAATGAAAATGCTTCAACGTAGGTACATATACCTAAATTCTTGAAAAACTTCAATGACATTTTAGGTAAATTTCTTATAGAAATATACCTATTGCGATCGGTCACACTTTTGAATTTCAAAAAAATTTCAACGGCATGTTGTTATATGTCTATAAGTTAGTCCAAAAAAACATTTGGTTCAAAAGTTTATATATATATATATATATATATATATAATTAAATAAATGAGGAGCTATCCGTACCAGATGACCATATTAGAATATGAATAATAATTTCACGCCTAGCTGGTAAATTGAACCTACATTTCGTAGGGTGCCGCAATAAGAACGAGGTTTGTCGTCTACATATTGCGTTTGTGTGCATTTTTTCCACTATACTGCTCAATCAGATTGATTACCAATCATAGCATCAGTCTCCCAGATATATATCATGATTTCGAGGTTGTTGCCTCTCATCAGTATATCGTAGGGTGAAGAGCCATATTTGATAATCAATCCTTATTTGGAACTCATACTTGTATCAATCTTCGGTATAGAACTGTCGGTGGAGACAAGTATGAGCGATATATTAAGCATGTATAATGGTGGATAATAACAATCGGCAAAGGTTAATAATTAATTAAATAAATGAGGAGCTATCCGTACCAGATGACCATATTAGAATATGAATAATAATTTCACGCCTAGCTGGTAAATTGAACCTACATTTCGTAGGGTGCCGCAATAAGAACGAGGTTTGTCGTCTACATATTGCGTTTGTGTGCATTTTTTCCACTATACTGCTCAATCAGATTGATTACCAATCATAGCATCAGTCTCCCAGATATATATCATGATTTCGAGGTTGTTGCCTCTCATCAGTATATCGTAGGGTGAAGAGCCATATTTGATAATCAATCCTTATTTGGAACTCATACTTGTATCAATCTTCGGTATAGAACTGTCGGTGGAGACAAGTATGAGCGATATATTAAGCATGTATAATGGTGGATAATAACAATCGGCAAAGGTTAATAATTAATTAAATAAATGAGGAGCTATCCGTACCAGATGACCATATTAGAATATGAATAATAATTTCACGCCTAGCTGGTAAATTGAAATGCACACAAACGCAATATGTAGACGACAAACCTCGTTCTTATTGCGGCACCCTACGAAATGTAGGTTCAATTTACCAGCTAGGCGTGAAATTATTATTCATATTCTAATATGGTCATCTGGTACGGATAGCTCCTCATTTATTTAATTAATTATTAACCTTTGCCGATTGTTATTATCCACCATTATACATGCTTAATATATCGCTCATACTTGTCTCCACCGACAGTTCTATACCGAAGATTGATACAAGTATGAGTTCCAAATAAGGATTGATTATCAAATATGGCTCTTCACCCTACGATATACTGATGAGAGGCAACAACCTCGAAATCATGATATATATCTGGGAGACTGATGCTATGATTGGTAATCAATCTGATTGAGCAGTATAGTGGAAAAAATGCACACAAACGCAATATGTAGACGACAAACCTCGTTCTTATTGCGGCACCCTACGAAATGTAGGTTCAATTTACCAGCTAGGCGTGAAATTATTATTCATATTCTAATATGGTCATCTGGTACGGATAGCTCCTCATTTATTTAATTAATTATTAACCTTTGCCGATTGTTATTATCCACCATTATACATGCTTAATATATCGCTCATACTTGTCTCCACCGACAGTTCTATACCGAAGATTGATACAAGTATGAGTTCCAAATAAGGATTGATTATCAAATATGGCTCTTCACCCTACGATATACTGATGAGAGGCAACAACCTCGAAATCATGATATATATCTGGGAGACTGATGCTATGATTGGTAATCAATCTGATTGAGCAGTATAGTGGAAAAAATGCACACAAACGCAATATGTAGACGACAAACCTCGTTCTTATTGCGGCACCCTACGAAATGTAGGTTCAATTTACCAGCTAGGCGTGAAATTATTATTCATATATATATATATATATATATATATATATATATATATATATATATATATATATATATATATATATATATATGGGATATTACGAAATTTGTTAACACGATAGAGGTCGCAGTTTTGAAGGTATAAAATTAAAATTTGCTACAAAAATCAATCTCTCAAATATCTCGGTCGAGTTCGTTATTGGGCAATATCGGGTAAGTAGTTTCAAAATGGCGACCATTCAAACATTTAAAAAAATTATAAAAAAAGAGCCGTAGTGTAAATATTATTAAAAATAATTTTAGGTTATAGATATAATCAGTACCTACAACTTTTGTTCAAAGCAATTTTTCATCAAATACACAGGTAAAAAAATAAAAATTAATAAAGAAAAATAACAAATATTGATAAAACATGAACACTCAATATAAATTTTATGTAATTGTACATTTTCTGGAGATCTTAATATAGACCCTGATTAAAAAAATATATAGTATATTTATTGAAAAGAAATAGGCGAAAAAAAAAATCTGCCTTGAAGTGGACTCGAACCCTGTCTGCTTTATATTCAAAAGCCAAAACAAAAACCTCTAACCGCAAGGCTATGACACATACGAGAATATTTAGTAATAACATACCAATGAAAAGGTTGTTAAAATTTCAATACAATGAATTTTGAAAAATTTACCTTTCCGCTGACTACAGGCCGGGATTTTTTTATTTGTTAAATACCAAGAATCTGTTTTGTAAAACAAATGGAAAGATGAGTTAAAGTTAAGATTAGTAAATTTATACAATCCAATGTGAAGCATTTAAATCAACCTGTTTTATAAAACTATTCGCAGGCCTGTTCTTAAATCAACATCGGTTCGAACTGGCTTTTTAGTTTTCATTATTTGTTAAATAATTTTATGTACCTACTTCATGTGAAAACTTCTCACACAAAAAATATTAAAATATTCTTTATCATATAAATTATCTCAAAATCATGTGGAAATGTTTTTTGCGCTTATTAGGAGAATACATTGATTTATAATAATCCTACCACAATTCAGTTTCAATCAGCCTTTGAAAAGTTACTTCTTAATAATGTGAATGTATTTAGTTCCTGCTTCTGCCAATAGACCTTTTTACGATCACACACAGCAGCTTATATACCTTATACCTAGTACAAAACTACATAGATATTCGCCTATAGGCCTAAGACATGAAAGTGATAAATTAAATGACCTAAAATTTAGAATTATAATGTACCTACTATAATAAATTACCTATTTTTAGAGGATAATAAGAATTGTAATAAATTTCAATTAGAATTATGCGCAAATATAAACTCTTTCCTCTGTATGCGTCATGAAACAAATACGGACACGGGCACGATATTCTCTATCTCTTTTTATCTATGGACCACACCACTAGCAGTGCTGCATAGGACTTGCCTACTCTATGTTAAATATTATATCTCTATGGTTTGCATTGTTATTATGACTGACATTTGTTAGTTGGGAGAGAAATACTGCTACCGTGTTGCCGTTTAGTTAGGGATACGTTAGTTATCCGTTCGACGAATATTATTAATGCGTTAACAATGTACCATTTTGGAATAAAAGCGATGCTTTTAAAGTAAAAAATGTTTTTACTATCACGTTCATTATTACATTATTGGTTTCACTCAAGTATTTATCCGACATTTATATATGATTTAGGTCTTTATAAACAGGTAAAATTTTAGCACCGGCAACACCGTAGAGTCTTGAAAATAATAAATTGTGAAATCCGTCTACTTGGTTTTACATATATTGATAATATAAATATTACAGTCTTTTACGAGTTGAAAACGGTCTCAAATGATTACTTATCATTCTTAGATTGTATTATATACAATATCTCATCAATTTCAAGCCATATTTTTAAATTAATCGGAAAAAACCATTGCGTGACCTTGAATATCCAACATTTTTCTGTAAATAATGCTTCTGTATGCAGAAGTGAGAGATACCGCTCTCACCTCTGCAAACTACAGTTTGCATTGATTGACACACTTTTTCAGTACGTCTTAATGCATTTAAAATTATCAAGGACCGTCTTTGTAAATTCTGGAATAAGTTTTGTTTTATTAGTGAATTAGCGTTAGTATTGTTATTGTTTCTTTCATGGAAAAATCACAAGTTAATTGGAACTTTTTTGTAATAAAAAATCATAGCCCACTATTAAAAAATACAAGGCGTTCCATTAAAAAAATCATAAGTTTGAGTCGTATATCCATTACCACACCCCGAAAAAATTGCGTGCACTTCTGGATCCTGCATAAAATTCTCGTTTTCAATTAGACATTATCGCTGAAAAACTTCTTAGATCTGTGGAGAATCCAAAAACGTGTGAATTTTCAATAACACCCTGTAACTTATGAACAAAAGAAGTTAGATAATATCTATTTAGACCATCTTAAGTTTCACAAAAAAGTGACTTAAGATCGCGAAAACCGCAAGGCTGTATCTTCAACAACAACCGATATACCTGGCTGTCTCGAAAAATTGGGATGCATACTGTACATATTAAGTTTTAATAAGCCATATGGGTAAAAATATAATGTTTTTTTCCGCTTACTTTTCTAAGTCTACGCCTCTCTCTGAGTGTAGCAGCTTTTCGCCTATCGATAGCCACTGTCTTTTTCTTGCATGCCTTGCATGCCCAAGCAAGACACTTTCTAGGGCCATCGCAGCCCACATGGGATGGTTCCAGCACGTGATGAATGTCAGCTTCCTTCTCATCTTCACTTTCGATGGAACTTTCAGCGCTGACATAGCCGGTGTCTATGCGTAAACTGAAACAAAGAAAATTATAGGTGGATATTAAATTGTATTAGAATTGACTACTGATATAATCCCACCTTACATATATTCAGAGAGACAGTTAAATAAACATACTGAACATACTTGCTAGAATCATGGTTTTGTGAGGACTCGCGATTCTAATAATTCTTATTGTGTTACCTTAGCGTTTCAACGTCCGTAAAGTTGAATACAATGGATTTCAGGCGGATGTCTGGTATGGGAACATATTTAAAATAAACGTACCGGTATGGCAAGACTTTCAGCCAAATATCTTGAGAACCAAACTTTATAAATAATAATAAAATTGATGTCAAACATAGGTAAAAAATCACTTCCCGTATACAAAAGATATATTTTTATTTATGAATAAGTACTAGACCTCTGGATTTTGCAGTATAATACCATATATTATTTCCTTGGGGAATAATGAAGAAGGATTAATAGTCATCATTCCCTCTTGCACGCCAATCACAATTTCACAAATAAAATAATACCTTGGAAACAATACCTATAAACAAACACAAAAGTATCAGCGTCAAAAGCATAGTGTTTGTGTACCTATTTGTATTGAGATGGATGAAAATGAAGAATCTTTTAGTTATACACCTCCAGGAATTATATAATAGTCGTAAATAAAGTAGAGTATACTACTGGGGCTACTTAATGGCTAATAAATTTTACTCCTTCGCAGCTAACGCGGTTCGGTTCGTAAATATTCCTCTAGAATTATCATTATTGACTCGTGGTGTAATTTACTATTAATTCAAACTCACAACCTATAAACAAAAAAAATCAGATTGCTTCTTTAAAATATCTCCTAGAGTCATAAAGGACAATAAAATTTAATTGCATCCCTCGCACCCCATTTACACAAAGTTCTTCTCTTCTCTCTTAATGAGCCTTTCTCCTTGTGAGAATAGTGTGGCAAATTTGTCACAAGCGGCATCACTTGTGGTAGGGACAAATATCGAACTTTCTCTATTCAAGACAGTGTTATGTTATTGATATAACTGAATTATTTGAAATAATTAAGCAAATAAGAAAATATTTTCAAATAATCAAAATGCCAAAAATACATTGTAGTTCTGCGAACTGAACAGATAATCGATATCCAAAGGAAAACTTGTTTTTCTTACCATTTGTAGAACGTCATATTGATGAGGTTAAGTTCAACAAATATGTATCCAGGCATAGATGAGAGTCGATTTAACAAAATGAATAAATATACCTTTGTTTGTTCTAAACATTTTATTAATTATTAAAGTAGTAAAGGTCTAGGTGAAAAAGATCTTGATCCAGTTTCGTCAACTATTAGAAAGGTAGGTTAGGAGTTAGATTGAGTATATACTATCGAAAATCCTATTAACTTTAAAAGAAGATTGGATTTTTGCTTTAAAATAATATGTCTCTTAACGGCTTCTTTGAATAGCTTTGGAGTTACCCATCACATACTAGCTGCAAATCATGGTAATTTTTTTATGTATTCATAAATTATGAATGATACTATCAAAAAAATGAACGAGGAGTTATTTTGAATGAAAAAATATGTCAGTTATCATGAAGATAGATGGTTGGTATGATTTATTTATTTACTATTTGGGATACCGAGCTGCAATAACGCTTTTTCGGATTTCTCTACCACGAAAACCCATGAACCTCGTTGGTCACTCTCATTAAATATGAAAGCATCACCATTACTCGACACCAAAAACCCCTTTCTACATTTTTTATCAAAATCTGCTAAGCATTTCTAAAAAAATCTTATGGAGTTTTTTTCAGGAAAGCCATCTATACTTACCTATAGATAAACTTAAGAAGCAAAACCATATATCAACTTTGATCAAAATCGTTAGAGGCGTTTCCGAGATAGGCGAAACGGGCTACTGAATTATTCACTGACCATAACTAATTTGATTTATTTAAATTACCAAATATGTATATTTGAAAAAAAATTCAATCTGAAATCTATTCAAAATACATAGCTATTTCAAGCGTCTGTAATTCAAAAATGTCACTATATAAATACTAGACCCTGCCAACTGACTTGTCAATTAATTCTTTTTTTATGGAAATTTTAGTATTTCTATAAGCAAGCCACCGTTTTAATGTTGCTTCATCATTATACTTCAGATTGGCTAATTTTAATTTTGTTCCTAGCATGTCGTCTTCTGCCAAATTCATTTTTTTGTTATCTATTTTTTCATGTGCGTGAATGTGAATTTGTTAGAGTTTGTTTCTACCAAACTAGTAGCTCTGCAAGTGAAAAAGTCTTCCTTCTTGGGAGAAGCTCATTCTATTTAAACGCCAAAAAACAAATTCAATGCTGTACTAACTTCTCTCACAACCCCTTCATATAAAACAAATCAATGAACTTCTTTCACGCTCCACGGAACACGGAAAATCTATCTTAATACTCTCAATTCCACCATATAGGTACATAAGCATTCCAACATTCTTCACTCACACACCGAAACCAAAACCAAAACCAAACACCAAACACCGATTTAATCTGCTCATAAATTCCGTGTACCTAAACAAAAATTTCAATTTAATTCTCTCACATAACTAGAAGACACACAAACATTTCCACTCAATTCTTTAACACCCCGTTTCATGGCACCTCAATCCAACTTACTTACCTACCTTATCACATACCCCGTATTATAAGCAAAACAAAATCCAACTTCTTTCATGAACGCAGTACACAGCTAAATCCCACTTTCTCATCTCAGACGAAAAAACCAACCTAAATTTCGTCCAAATTATCTATTTTCTGACATTACACCTTGTGAATAATCAAAATTCTAATTTGTACGAACCGCACTCGATCAATAAATATATTGATCAATATTGGTTTGTCAAAATCAATTAACATTGTACACAAATTTCGCTAAGGGCTATATTATTACATGTTCGGTTGAGCAAGGGTTGAAACTTACCGAGATTCAACCGGACATTATAAAACCGACCCTAAAGTGTTCCACAAACTTAATAATAAAATACTTCAACGAAAACTTTTCACAATGGGCTTAACAATAAACAGGGGTACCATAAATATTTGGATTGGTTTTTTGGTTTTAATTTTCGAACGATTCATTTCATCTGGATAAAATTTTAAGTATACTTAGAACATATGTGAAGGCTTATTTTTGACCGACTTCAAAAAAAGGAGAAGGTATACAATTCGGTTGTAAGATTGCTTTTTTTTTATGGCTGTTCGCGCATTTTGCATAGTTAACGTACTCCGATTTAGACGATTTTTGTTTCACTCGAAAGAGGAGTGTGGGGAAATGGTCCCATATTGAGAAAAATCAAATCCAAAATCTCCTTCCCTCCAAAAACCACCCCCAACGGGGGTGGAGGGGGCCATTTTTCTCGAAAAATGAAAATTCGAGACGACAGAATTAATGAAAATTCCATATCCGGAAATGTTTAAATTGGACATTTTAAAAAATAATCATACGCTTCCGCGCTATAGTCTGAAATATGTGTTTCAGCTATGTGGAAGGGGAAAATTTTTCCGAAAATCGAAAATTCGAGATTTGATAATTAGAGAGGGGACCATATCCGGAAATTTTTAAATTGATCATTTTTGAAAAGAGTCACGGTTTCCGAGTTTCGCTATGGTAAAGTCTGAAATATGTGATATGCGCATTTCCGCTATGTACAAGCTAAACCTACCTATATCTTTTTGGGTATTAGTGAACGTTCAACAATTTCCATGACTAATGTTACACTCAAAAATGTGAAATAAATATTTCTTACAAAAAATTGGACCGAATTGGAAATGGAATTGGAACGAAAATGTTCACTTATTTGAATTCGATAAAATGAGCCTTTTGAAAGATATTTGCCATTTTCGACTGACTTTCCAAAAGGAGGAGGTATACACTTCGACTGTGGGCTTTTTTTTGGTTTGTGCGCGTGCTGTATGTAGTAAACGTACCCCGATTTTGACGATTTTTGATTCATTTGAAAGAGAAGAATTGAGAAATTGTCTCATGTCTAGAAATCTCCATCCAAAAACCGCACGAAGGGGGTGGAGGGAGCAGTTTTTTTTCGAAAATCGAAGATCTGAGATAGCTGAATTAAAGATGAGACAATATCCGGAAACGTTTAGATTGAACATTTTTTCAAAAGAGTTACAGGAATCGTTAAGTCTGTAATATGTCTAATTCCGCTATATGGAAGAGGCAATTATTTACGAAAATTGAGAATATGATACGGCCAAATTAAAGAAGAGATCATGTTTGAAATATGTGTATTTCTTTGGTGAACGTTGAATGATTTTGATGACTAATGTTACACTCAAAAGTGTGAAATAAATATTTTTTACAAAAAATTTATTAGTTGGTGCATGGAAAAATACAAAATAATATTAATTCTAATGGTTCTGATACTTTTAAAATTGGGGCCAAAAGTTTTCAATCTAACTACAACTGCAGAACATCAAAACTACCACTACCAATAAAATTAATATTTGTATTTTTCAGTGCCCCAACTAATAAAGTCGATCTAATTTTTTGTAAGAAATATTCATACTAATGCACTGCAGGTTGATTTTTTGCAATAACCATTATTATAAGGGGAGTTTTGAGGAGAAAATTGTTAGTGTCGCACAAAGTATTTATTTTCAATTTTCACGTGAGCAAATCTGCCTCATTTCAATCTTAAAATACTTTTTTAGTATCTACCTAAAAGCTTATTTTATTGAATTTAAAAAGCAATTTCAAAATTCATACTTTGGAAGCCTATAACTCTATAATGAGGCCCTGTATTTATTTGAAGTGCTCATATTATTTTCGTTCACTTTGAATAGTTTCCGATATTTTTGCTATTAGTTCCGTGCCACCGTTAGCTTATAAATTCATACCTGCCTTAAAGAAAACTATGTTATGGTTCAGATATTCACTTTTCGTCTTGTGAACTCCTAAAGGATCTGCTCTAAGCCCGCTATTATTTATAATCACAATAATATTAATACGTGAAGATAATACATACTTTAGACAGACCCCTTTTTAAGCATATTGCGTTCACAGGCGTACAATTAAAGTTTATATGAAGAAGGACTGCAGAAAGCTTAATTATTATACAGTGCGCTTATAAAGTATGGAAACTTCGATATCTTCTAAAAGATTAGCATATAGAGAAAAAGCTATGACGGTTTTTTATTTAGATTTTCTACTTTTTATACACTATCATTTTATCCCGCACCTTCCAAATTATGACGTTTTTTTTTAAATGGGAAGGCCATAATTTTATATCATAAACAGAAAATTGGCCATATTCTGAGTTAAACAATACCAAATACATAGCTATTAACATAAAGAACTATGAAATACAGGGTGCTAGAATATTAATATTCTCATTCAAATTCATTTATTCATTCAACTCTAAAAACATCTTTGAATTTCAAAATATCCCAACAAAAACCTATGAAACAATTAACAAACAGTTAAATGCGAGGTTATATCACAATAAATATTCTTATTGTGCCTCTTGAGTAACTTGATAATATCCGATGCGAGCAACGAATTCCTGAATTACATTTGTCAAAATATTTTCTGTAATTTGTTGCATTTCAGCTCGAAGTTCGTCTATAGGTGAATCCAGCCAAGTGTTCGCCCTCTGCTAGTAAAAGTGCTAACTGAGAACAGATAGGTAATCGTTTGTTTACATTCGTATTTGTTAACACGTAAATTTTACTCATCATGCCGAAGAAACCTGTTTTTAATACAAATTGTGACTGTTTTTAATACAAATTGTGGTGTAATATAATTGTCAGAGCAGAAAAATAAGTAAAGGGCAATCCATTTTCATCGTTTTACCAATAAAGGATCAGAATTTGTCTATACTAAGAACAGTTTTGGAGTGGTCGTGAAATTGGGTAGAAGGTTAGCTTAGGAAACAGTTTATTAAAGTAATTAACTCATTTATATTATGTTCCTTAATGTACAGAGTTCATATTCAATATCTGCTATGCATTATGGCTCAAAATTTATTAGTAACTTGCTCTGTTCAGAAAATGTGCGAAACATCTCATATGGAGTCACTGTACTGTTATTTTTTTTGTAATAGAACTGTTTTCTCAGATAAAAATACGTGCTCTTTTAAGGAAATACGGTAAACATCTTATATTGTATTTCTTTAGATTTTGCTGTACTTTTTTATGTATAATGATTCACTCAGCTTTAAAATATCTCTAGTGAAAGCGGTCCAATATTAATATAAAGGAATACATAGAACTTATTGTATATTTTTGAAAGCAGAATAAGAACACACTTGTTTTCAATCTGATCGGTTATTATCATTTACACGGAAATATATAAACAATATTACAGGTATGGCTAGTCATTTTAATTTTATTTATATCACCACCCATTATAGATTTTCAGTTAAGATACCTACTCATTTTTGAAAATTGTATGCTATCGGAGATAATTAGTATTGGTGGAAATTCATGGGGGAAGCATTCAAATATCAAAATAAGATAAACATAAAAACCCTTCTTGTATCTCCGCTTCCATGATACCAAGCAACTGAATCTGCAAGATAAGCAAAATTTACGTGTACATACTTGTTTCGCTTTGTAATTTTTATGAATGATTGTGCTTACTTTTCATTATTGAATCCTTATATTATAATAACCAACGACTATTTTTATTTGAAAACACAATAATTGTCCTCAAGCACAGATCAAAGAACTCACACTAACGTACTCTCATAAAGATTGCATAGAATCAGCTGTTCCTTCCGATAAACATTACCTATCTACAGTAGCGCCCTCCCACCTGGTGTGGTAATTGGATTCGCCAATATTAGTACGTTGGCTCACGTAAAATTTATTTTTCAAGTAACCCCACATAATTAAGTAGATTGGGAAAATGCTCATTCAGGAAATCTTGTACCAACAGCGCATAGTGAGGAAAAAAGAAATATGGTCCTACTATATTATGTTTTATAATTCCTGCCCAAATATTTTTACTTTTTGTGGATACTGGGTATGGACTTCCATCATCCAGTTAGGCTTTTCAGTCGCTCAGGATCTACAATTTTGTTTGCTCACTGAACCATTTAGGCAAAAAGTTTCTTCATCGGGGTATAAGATGTTATATTCAAGGCCATTATTTTTTTTACATATTCTCTGAATCGTGTCAGACGTAGGCGTCTATCAAAATCGTCTTCATTAAGTTCATAGGTCAGTTTAATTTTATAAGGTTATAATTTCGCTTTCTTTGATACTTTGTGAACAGCACCAAGGCAAATCCTATTATTGTTGGGTTAACGTTTAAACTATTGAAGAATGAGGATTTCCATCAAGTTCTTATAAAATATTTAGTTGGGTATCTTCAGAAACGGCCGGTCTGTCACTTTTATTTTTATCTCTGACATGCCCTATTTCATTAAATGTACGCTTTATTTTACTTACAGTGAATTTCTGGATTTTATTTCTGGATATTTTTCATTGAAAATGTTGCATAATTCTTTCATACTCCTTTTAATTATACTATATCCTAATATCATCAAATCATCAAAATTTTTATTCGTTCGTTTTCTGATAAGTCATTCATGGTATCTGAAGTCGTAGTACCTCAGAATTTTTTAAATGGAACAATCATAAATCAATGTTTAATTTTGAAATATACCTAATCTTAAAATAATAATAATATTATTATGCAGTGGTGGCTAAGAACTTATTAATCCAAACTCATACTAATGATTTGTATAAAACTGAAAGCAGCGAATGAAAATATATACATTTCTTAGCATCCTGTATTTCATCGTTCTTTATGTTAATATCCGTATGTATTTGATATTTTTGAACTCAGAAAATTGCATGTTTTCTGTTCATGATATAGAATTATCGCCTACCTATTAAAAAAAATGATGATGACTTCATAATTTGTAAGATGGAGGGGATAAAATGATGCTATTTAAATAGAAAAGTAGAAAACCAAAAGTAAAAATCGACCTGTCAAGAAGCTTATAGGTAGCTGACCCAGGTTCGGTCACATCATTTTGTTTCATAATTCTTATTTGAAACTGATGAAGAGAATTAAAAAAATTATATCATATATGTATAAGATTTAACATAAAAACCCCAATAATGTTCCAATTGGAAATAGGTACAGTCAAATTTCGACCCTAAGACAATCTAGTAGGAAAAATTATGTCTACAAATATGATTTACAGCACATCTTGAGGCTACCAAATTTCCTTTGCACATTTCAATTAATTTTAAGTACCTATCCAATATGTACCAACGTTGAAATTCAAATAGCGCTTAGCCACCAAGGAGGAAAAGAAATGTTTAAACTCAAGATCTATTTATCCAGACGAAAGCACACGATGTAAATAACCCAGATATATATCTTTATCGAAATTGGCAAATTCAAATTATATGCGATATGCCATCTTCTTCCGAATAGACATCATAATAAAAGAAACTCCACCGGTTAGCATAGATATAGACCTGCAAAGTTTGTCCTTGGAGATCATCTCTATACGGAAACTGGCCTCCAGCTCGAATCGAATCCTCTACCATGCTCTATAACTTTGTCCATTAAGATGGGGAGACGGGCAAACTTTGAAACCACTTCCAGCGATTATGTGGTTTGTGCCAGGACAATTTATCTTTTCTCGAGAGCTGAGTGAAAAGGAAATGATTTTTTCAGCAGCAAAACATTCTTATACCGAATGAACAAAAGGGAAGAATGAATCAATTTTGTTTGTTAATCTTGTTAAAATATATATAGATTATAGTGGTTTTGGATTCTCTTTTTTGTGTTATCTATGAAATAAGAGACTTGGAATAGTTTGTTTGTAGACAGAGAATTGATTTATTTTCTACAGCACAAACAAATATGCAGAACGTTTACGTCATTACCTTCTATTTCCGTAAATTAGGCTTTTGAACCAAACTATTCAAAAACTTGCATATCCTACAAATGAAATTCAATAATTTTGAATGATAGCATTCAGTGTAATTTGCGCTGTTATTATCATATTGATGGATTATATTATGGTTTTTACTTTTTGACCTTAGTTTGAATAAGGTGTTTTTTTTAGAACACTTGGCCGACTTTTAAAAGTAGGAGGATTGCTATGTATCAAATTTTCAACAGATTTTTAAGTTTCAGAATTCTCTGAATCCAAAATACCTGTTTGCTGTCCACTCACAAGACTGCCAACCGCTCTTAAGCAAATCACATCGAAAATGAAAATCAGCTTTTCAGCCTGACGATACAAACAACAATACTCATATACCTACATTTTTCTTAGCCGGAATATGTGTAGGTACAAAATATTCAATTTCTTTCGAGCAACTTTTTCTGAAGGATGCGTGTTAAGTGATTTGTTCCAGATTTTTGGAAGAATAATAATTTAGGGAAGTTTCGTAAAAATACTTTGAGTAGTTTTCATGATTCATTCCTAGAAAACACGTTGTTGACTATTATAATGCAGTTATTAAAAACTTGGTGTCACACCAAGCGAGCTTGGTACCCTACAAAACAAAAACGTAAGCAACAAAATCCATGCGCAAGATATCTTTGCAGACAAGAACAGACAGTCCGTCAAACAGATCAACAGCTGAAGATATGTTGAAAACCGGTCAGCGAATATGACAATATTTTCCTTTCGTAGCTACCCGCTTCGGGTAGTGGTATGAAAGTAGGTAGAAACCTTTATGTCTGTCTGCTTCAGCCAAGATAATCTCGCGATTGGATGGACCAATTTTGTTTTTCTCATTTTTGTAGGATACTCGAGACTGGCACCTTTCTAGCTATAGCTAAAATAATAGGTATCTTATGGTTGATATAGAATGTACCGCGAAAACGGTTCTAACAATTTTGATAAAACCTTCCTAAAGTAGGTCGGTTTGTGTGGAGAGAGCTCTGTACCTATAATTTTCGCATGGGTTTTCCTGTATACTTTGACTGAAAGCCCAATTTTACGCTGAGTAGTTTCAGCGATAAGGAAGGGAATGGTCAGTTTTCGTTTTTTTAATCGACTTAAAGTCTGAAGTTTCTCTCCTCTAATGATGAGTCATTTCATTTAATATGTCACATGAAGAACTTGACAAAAATGTTTCTTTCAATTTTTTTTATGTACCCTACAAAATATACCCTCAGTATTACGATTTGTTTATGTATGCTTTAGGATGTGTCAAGTTAATTAGGCATAAGCAAAGATTAAAATTAGTTTCTAATCTTTGGTAGGTATAAGTAGTTATCAAATTTAATTTAGTAGTTAGTATCAGATAAACTTTGACAAATGGAGAAACAGACAGACAGAGATCAAAGTTTTTTGAATAATTCCATAGAAACCTGTTTTATGTTGTCATATTACATTTTGTTTCTAATCCTCAGAATATATAATATTTAACTAATTCATTAGATCTAGTGTGTTTAGTAATACCCACTTCTAATTACTAAATCTCAATTTTCTCTAGAAAACATCTCACTATTCACGAGATAACGACGTCCAAAAATCATTTTTATTACTGATTGACTCACACATCAAAAGAGTTGATTACTTCCAGTTAAACATTAATGTCGAGGTAGCTTATTGGATGATCAGGACTCCTCTGTAAGAGAGAAACGATGAAGAAGAGATGTTATGCATATCAGGATCAATGATGTAAGGAACTTCAAAAGATATAACTTCTTTCATAGCGAAGCCGTTATCTAAGTATAGTTCTTTTCACAATAAATAATATTTCCTTTATGAATGCAATAGAACCACCGGGTGTATTCTCATTATTTACACAATCCACAAGCAAATAAACTACAGGATCGGATTTTATATATTGATTTCGGTATACAATATAGATAGGTACTTAATTTAATTAAAAATAAAATTATGGAGATATTTAGGAAACAAGTAATCTAACACACATTGTATGTTTATATAATATATTTAATGACATGAATACCTACATGCTAATTATTTCGTAGAAAGAAATATATTTAAATATTATTTATTATACTGATATGTTATGATCCGACCCTGAACGACAGTTTATTGCATGTTTATGGCCGACTTTTGGCAAAACGTCCCAGGTAAAAAAACGCAGTCAACCATTTATTCTGAAAAGAACTATACCTACCGACTTATTTTTTTGAGGTTTTATTGTTACGAATCTGGGTTTCTTTCACATTTATTTTTTTGCTGGGACATATAGATTTAGGTTAGCAGCAAACAATTATTTTTTGTTAATTGCGTTATTCGAAGAACGATATTTACTTATTATGAATATATCAGAAAATATAAAACTAGGCCAACATTTCATAACTTCTGTATAGTTTTTCTTTTTTGACCGACTTCAAAAAAGGGGAGGTAGGTATACAAATCGTCTGCATGTTTGCTTTTTCAAATTATTTATGTCTATTCGCTTGTTTTGCTTAGTAGGTAAACGTGCTTGCATTCGAAATTGTTTCTCGAAAATTGAAAATTTGAAATTTGCAAATTAAATAGATCATTTCCGGAAACCCTTAGATTGGACTTTTTTCAAAAACTTCATTGATTTCCGAGTTACAGCCGTTGGAAGGAAGAGTTTTCGAAACATTTGTCATACCACATATTTTTTACCGACTTCCCAAACGGAGGAGGTATACAATATTTCGAAAGTATGTCTGTATATTTTTTTATAGATGTTCGTGCCTTTTGCATATAGTAAACGTGCTCCGATTTTGATGATGTTTTTTATTTGAGAAAGAAGTATTGAGAATTGGTCCCATTAAAAATTCAATATTAGACATGCCCTTCCGGAAAGTTGCGACGGCTGAATTAATGTAAATTCCATATCCGGAAACGTTTAAATTGGAGATTTTTAAAAATAATCATAGGTTTCCGCGTTACAATCTGAAATATGTTTCAGCTATGTGGAATGGGCAAATTTTACCGAGAATCGAAAATTCTAGATTGGCAAATTAAACAGATACGGTTTTACAGTTTACAGTTACCTACAGCAATGGTAGTCTGAAATATGAGATTTCTGTATTTCCGCTTTGTGTTTTTTTTTTCGAAAATTGAAAACATGAGGCGGCCAAATTAATAAAGAGATTATATGAAGCAACACTTAAATTAAACATTATTTCAAATGAGTTAGATACCGTTTTCGAGTTGCAGCAGTAAAGTCTGAAATAAAGGGTTTTCCAATAAGAACGATATGATTTTAGGATGAAATAAAATAGAAATGAATCCAGACACATAACATAACACTTTTTATATTATCTTAAAGTACAATCGATAATGTCTATGTATTGTATACCAAGTCGTTTAAATGTCCACCTCGGCTTCTTGTACACGAGTGAATTCGACATATCTAATTTTCGACGACTTTTTGCAATAAATCGGGCGTAAACTCACGAATACAGTTCAACCTCAAAGCATAAAGTGTTTGTGGCCTGTTTGCATAAACTTAAGATTTTAAATAACCGTACATAAGGTAATCTAGAGGAGTCAAATCCAAGCTTCTTGGAGACCACGCAGCAGTTGAATTCCTTCTTGCAGTATGGCGAAAGTTTTATGGGCAGTGTGCCATGTAGCGCCGTCTTCCTGGAACCGCATATCGTCTAAATCAAACGCATCCAAATTTAGTCATAAAAAATTATCAACATCTGTCGGTATCGTTCACCATTCACTATAACTGTATCTCCAATCTCATTTTGGAAAAATATATGGTCCAACGATACCACGATGCGATAAATCACACTATACAGTTACCTTTAGGGGATGCAAAGGCTTCTCGTGAATCTGTTGTGGATTGTTTTCACACCAAAAACGGCAATTTTGCTTATTTACGTAACCACTTAACCAAAAATGAGCTTCATCTGAAAATATATTTTTTCCGCATAATTGCGATCCCTTTCAAGTCGTTCTAAACTCCAAGCAGCAAATTCGCGACACCGAAGATGGTGCAGAGGCTCATTTTCTTGGGTCAGAACAACCTTATACGGGAGTAAATTGAAATCTTTTTGAAAAACTCGTCAAGTTGTTGTTTTTTAAGTCCTTACTCTTGAAGACGACGAAGAATTGATAAATTTGTATCTTCTACAGTTCTGGCCTTTCGGTGACTTACTTACTGGTGTTTTTACATCGTGAAAAGTTACTTTCAAATTTATCAACGGTGTGACGGATGGCAAGCACAGAAGGGCGATAATTTAGACCAAAGTGTTCTCAAAAGAATGATCATTTGCGTAAAATGTTTGGACAATAACCAAATGTTCTTGGAGCGAGTATTTAGCTACAATGAATTGTTAGAGTTTACTAAACATAAATGATAACTAGTGACAGATATAACTTTGTTACCACAATAATATTAATTCTATTGGTGCTCGTACTTTCGGAGTTGATGCCTACAACAACAAACTACAATGGCACATCTTCAAAAGTAGGTACAAGCACCAATAGAATTTATGTCATTTTGAATTTTTCAGTACATTCGGTCCATTTTTTTTGAAAAATATTTATAAATACATCTCACTCACCCTATAGATTTATTTTCCTCCCCATCTGAACAACGACTGCTATTGGACATAGTCTCTGCAGCTGATGACATTGCCATGTTATTTTTCAGTTTCTCTTCCAAATTTCTTCTAAATGCAACCATACTCTTATCCAAGGCGTTGTTTCTATTGTATCCATTTGTCGTCCTTATAATGGGGTTGTTATTATTAATGGTGGTATTATGGGACTCAGTTTTTGCGCAAGTATCTCGACTTGTTTGGGGTCCCACTTTTGTGGTCGTGATGGCGGCTGGCAAATCAAAATCACGATTGGCGTAGTCGGAGCGTAGGCAAGTCTTGCTTAAGCAGCTGTTCAGCTTGTCTATCTGATGATGTGTAGCTGCTGCATTTTGGTAGTTTTGGTACACAAAGTTTTGGTAATAGTTCATTTTTGGCTTTGGGTTTGTTATTGGCTAATTTGGTATTTATCTGTGAACTTTATTCATGGAGAAAATAATCAACTATACTATTATATGCAAATATTTATTTTGTCCTCCCATTTGAAGTATTTTCAGTGTTAAGAAATTTAAGTTTAGTGCATTATTTTGATGGTATTGAGTCGCATATGTGCGTACTTTTTTTCTAAAGGTCAAATTCATTGACGAAAAGCCTAGAAAATTTCCTCTATAAAATGTTGAATGTAAATCAAATATTGTGCCATTTTCTTATTAGGTATATAGGTACCGTTCGTGCAAACACAGAATCACAGAACTGGTTTTGCTTTCGACAATTTTTTTTAAGTTAAGGAGATTTTTGGTTTGATTTCCTAAATTGCATTGCAGTGAGTAGTTTATAGTCATTGGTAGAGCTTTTCAGTTTTCAATTAAATTCAATCCTAGGATTAGGATATATAATATTATAAATGCGAATGTAATTTTGTTTGTTTGTTACGCTTCCACGCCTTAACTACTCAGGCGATCATCATGAAATTCTATATACATGTTGTTACATGGGGGGTACAGAAAAGGATATAGGGTATCTTACATCCAGAAATCCCAATCTTATGGGGTAATGGGGTAAAGAAATCTCAACGACAATATGGGTATCGTTATTGAGGTTTCTGGGAGAATGGTATAGGTATATTTTTAAGTCCTAGAGGGTGGACACGACATAAAATTAGAAACCTTGTAGTGGTGAAAGGGGCTTCAGAGTCTATAATGTGAAACAATTGATATCTAATCGCGGAAATTTGCTTTATATTGCATGACATAATGCCAAGAAGACCTTACAATTCGACTTCTTTTTGGTTTGAGCGCGCGCTATAATTAGGTACCTATGCAGTAAACGTATCCGATTTCGATGATTTTTGATTAATTTGAAAGAGAATAGGTACTTGAGAAATGGTTCCATATTCGCAAAACCTCAAATACGAAATCTCGTTCCCTTCAAATAATATAGGTACTCCAAAGAGGGTGATGGAGGCAATTTTTCTTGAAAATCGAAAATCTGAGACTGCAGCATTAAAGAAAGTTTTTTTTAAAGAGTTATGGTTTTCGAGTTACAGCAGCAGTAAAGTATAAAATATGCGAATTTCCGCGACGATATTCTTACATAACTGAGTAATAACAAGTACCTACCTACAAGCAAATAATACCTATACCTAGATACACGGGTAGGTAATGTATAAGTGAACGTTCAATGATTTTCGTGACTAATGTTATCAACAATCAAAAGTGTGAAATAAAAATATTTTTTACAAATAACTGGATCGACTTTAGGTACCTGTTAGGTAGTTGGTGCATTGAAAGATACCTATATACCTACCTATCTAATATTAGTTCTATTGGTGCTGGTGCCTACTTTTCAATCTAACTGCAACTGCATAACTTAAAAGTTCAAAAGTACCAGCGCCAATAGAATTAATATTATTTTGTATTTTTCAGTGCACCAACTAGGTAGGTAATAACGTCGATCTATTTTATGAAAAAAATATTTACCTACCTATTATTCGCAATCGTCAGTTTAGAAGTAAAAATGTTTGCGCATGCCTCGCCTATGCATAAGTAGGTAAGAAGGTTTGTTAATTGACGGTTAGTTAATCATGGATTAATTAACAGTACCTTGATATGGGTTACTTTCATTAGTTTTCTGTCAGTTAAACTTTGTAATTATATGAAAGAAGAGATTGATGTTTAAAATTACCATACCTAATATTTTTTAGACCATATTTATAGTTTTTAGCGAAGAATATCTAGGTATACAGTTGTTTTTTATTCTGTCATTTTTTAGATATCAGTGAAGAGCATTTTCAATATTCAATAGGTAATAGTTTTTTCTTATTTTTCTCTTAAAACAATAGGTATCTATCTTTTAATAACTAGCCGACCAGACAGGTTTCCATTATCCAGCCGGATATTAAATTTGGGCAACTTATATAGGCCGCATAGCTAGCGGATAGCCGTTACTTAAATAGTAGCATTAATTTAAGCTAATGCAGTCAAATGATTTAAAAAAATGGTAGAATTTTCTTTTTCTCACTAATATCTACATAATATTTTCAGATAAATACCAGAATAACCAAATCTCGTTTTCGAACAAAGAGGAACTAATAAATCTTTTCTGCACTATCTACCTGTGAGAACGCACTAGCACTACCCTACCGAAAAGATGAACACGCGCGCGTCGCAAAATCGTATCACATTAGCATAATATGCGCTCTGATCATAATCTAAAAGAATACTGAAACTGAAAATGTCTCGTGTGTCTTCTACGATTCAAATTAGAATTTTCGGGATGCTGCGACACATTCTTTTTTCTATCTCATTCTAACTCATCAAGCAGATAAACTGGGCTCCGCCCCCACACAAACTGTGACACCGACCATCGGAACTACTGCATATATAACAAATTGGCTGTCACTGCAACTCATAACAACTCTATTTTGCTCATAATTAATACCGACCACACATAATATATGAATAATATGGCGACGCACTATATAATTATTTTTCTGTCTCTTCCAGCATTTGTACGCTTATTTATTTTTGGGTAACTATCTATGAGCGATTTCCTCATAACACACATCGTATTTAGAATACAGTTCTTTTGCAATGACGGCTAAGGTATTTTGCCACGCCTAGTTCGGAGTGGCTTAGCCAATGGTGGATGGCTGCTGTGTTAAGCAGCATTAGAGGACCACGCCTATTGGAATTTGTGCTGCTTGGTAAAATCATAGAGATACAAGATACACCTCCAAAGGGTGGGTTTTGAGCATCATCATCTCTGCCAAACTGAATACAAGGCACTCAAGGCAGGGCACGTAGATTATGTTTAAAATTAATACAGATTAGGTACTTAGATATTAATTTAAGTAGCTACCTATAAATTTAATAATTATTTTATCTACGCTAACATTTCTTTCATTCCGTAGTTTTGAATAAATAATGCTTGGTTTGTATACCCATAGATATTGGGGTCCTGATAAATAATAGATAAAGAAAAAGAAAAGGTAGATAAATATAGGTAGATACCTACCTACTTTAAAACCTAACATAACATTAGTGAATCTGTTTGGGTACTTTGAAAGTTATTTTTTTCTGTTACCTATATGTAGGTACCTAGGGTAAATGTGTATAAGAGTACGCAGTTAGTGCTTGAACCCGATTACCTCGATAATGTTTTTAGCTGCAGCTGTTAGAATTGTAGCATTGTTTAAGGATATCTTTTCCGCACTTAATTCCATCAAAGTTTTCGTTAATTTTATCCATAAACGTTATATATATCTTATACACATGTATGTATAAGAGTACGCGTGTTAACGTCTAAGAGTACTCACAAAATATTTTCATTACTCTGTTCATTTTTTAAATAGATACAAACAATAATTATGAAATTCAAATGTTTAATAAAGATATAGGTAACAATTAAGAATATATTTTAAGCAAAAACATCTAAAACAAAACAAGTTTCTTAATAACAGGAACAGTTTTGTTCTTCTTTCGTATCCTTTTTGGTTTTTGGTCAAAAACAACTTTCTCTTAACCGTTTTCATCTTTTTCTGTTCCTTGGCTTTCTTTGCTTCATCTGCTGCCTCTAATTCATCTTTAAATTTGGATTTGGAACGATTAGGAGCCTCATCAATTTTTGGCAGTGTTAAAATTTCCGAGATGGTGACAGATTCATTTAACACGTTTTATTCAGTGGTTCTTATATCTGATGTGCTCTGAATAACCACACTATCCTCACACACTATATCCAAGTCACATAGGTATGTCTGCTACTTCTACTGGCGGTGGTGTAACGTATGATCGGATGACGACATTGGGCATTCCAACAATGTCCTCATCCTTTGCCATGTAGTGGTTATAGTGTGAAAGATCGTTGATTGTTCCGTATTCTAAGGTGTCATCTGCATTCTCTACTTCATGTGTTGTTGTAACGTCGTGAGAATATCAGAAATTCTTATTTTGATCTCGTTTAAATTTTCCTCTGTGAAAATTAGCTTCCTATCGACTTATTATATAAATTTTGAAAAAAGAAATACCGGTGAGCCTAGAGTATCACTACCATTGTATAAGAGTACCTACACATTGCGATCTCGTATACTGACAAAAATGCGTACTCTTATACATCGGCGCGAAATGTAATGTTTTGCTTCATTTCTTTTGTAAAACACATGTCTCCATAATTCTTTTAACGTACAACAAACATCGAAGCTTCACACATCAACAAGAAAGCACTGTCAACCTCATGGTCTATGTACTTACCTCCAAAAACGCTAAATGCTGACCACCTCAAATTATAGGGCACTTGTTCAAAACTTTGCTGTCGCCATATTTAAAAACTGGCCTTGTCAATGCACATTGTATGTTTTGTCTATGGAATCATTTGCCTTTGTGGTCACAATAGATGCACCAAACCGTCCCTGAGAAGTCGATACATATTCAATATCATGTGTGCGTGCTCTTATACATATGCGTGCTCTTATACACATTTACCCTACCTATATTGGTATGGAGAACAAAATAGTTCTCTGACAATTGCTGATTCATGTATCAAATATAACTTGTCAACGTTTTAGAAATTATTATCAAAATGAAACTCACTTATGGCGAATGCGCCAATAGCCGAACAGTTTTTTTTTGTCAAATAAGCTTGCTTTGAATTATCTACACTCTTTCTGGTCCAATATGTGGAAGGTGGAAGAGTTTTTCATTGATATATGCCTAGGTAGGACATTAGGTTAGGTTAGGTTAGGTTAGGTTAGGTTAGGTTAGGTTACACCTAGTTACACATATATCAGGTAGCCTTTAGGTATATTTCGATCTAAATTTAGAAAAAAGTTCATTGAAATAACTGCTTCTACTAACAAGGGTGCAAGACCAAGACCATATCGGTCTTGGTCTTGCTTTGCGAATTACCTACTACTTGTAACATTACGTTTGAATTGGTAAATAAAACGTACTTGTCAAATTTAACCATCTATTAGCAAACAAGCACATTTAATAGCATAAAATTACCGGGACCGGGACTACTTTGACATAGTTTTGAATGTTTTCTAGCTTAAAACTATTGCATAAGCAGACGGTTTTTTCCCTCATATGAACAATTTATCCTTTGGCTCTAACTTAATGAAATATTAACGTTTCTCAAATACATCTTCACAATAAAAATAAATGAAATTTGGTGTCAAAGTAACTCTGCGTACGTGGGGCTTCTTTGGCATAGGTATCTACCTATCATCGTTATTTTTCGTTGTAAATGAAAGTAGACCCCACGTGGTGTTACTTTGACATTTCTGTACGATAGTTTTTTTATTATTTGAAAGGCTCTAGCTATAAAAAACTATAGTTATTTATTATACAAGCGATAAAAGTACTAGATTTTAGTTCGAGAGCTAAAATCTAGTGTATAGGTGATGTGTGACGGGAAAAACGATGATTAAATATTACAATATATTAAAGTCAGAAGATTATAGAAGTAAAATTTGAAGTTTTAAGGTGGTAGGCGACAATTAGATATGTGTTGCTAAGGAAACCTTTGAAGTAATCAAATATCTGTCAGTTTAAATCTGCGATTTGATTGATATTTATGTGTATATTTATCGAGATATATATCTACTCGTGAAAAAAGTTCCTGTCAGCAGAGATAAAATGTCAAACTTTTTTTCCGTCATGGAAAAAAAAATATTCATTATAATAAACTTGAAACAGAAAATCGGTCCACGAAATAATCTACAATAAAGACCAATGGCTGAAAATATATTTTTTCGGACTCAGAGACTTCTGAATTGTGAATATCTCCTGAAAACCGGATACATAAAATAACATATTTACTTTTTTAAATAGGTAGGTACCTACTATACTTAGGGTAGCGGGTAGCGGCAGGAAACTAAAAAAAGAACCGAAGATGCAATCAAAAAAGTGGATTTTTATATCTACCTACCTATATTTTTTCATATAATGTGGAACATTATGCGCGTGCAGACATGAGTTGTAGGTACTTGCGGGTCATCAAGTAGATTGTAAGTGGTTTTCATTGCACTGCGACCTTGAGGTCTATTGTGCCCCCCCCATCGGAGCTGTTCTCGCTATTACGTAGTTTACAGCTCGCCCTCCAGTTCCAGGGTTCTAATGAAATCCAGAATTCGAGATGGCTTCAAGGAGATTAGTTCCTCATTTATGCATGTTTCTTGTCCAAAGCATTTTTTGCATTGGCTAGCAATGACGAGGCATTCTGTCACCAGGTGATCCGGAGATTCCTCCTCTTTTCCCCAGAATCTGCACTCGTCGTTCTCTGCTAGACCTATTATCGTTAGGTGCCTCCTTAGGCGACAACCTAACCTAACGATAGTAAGCATTTTGTGCCAGGCACGAATACTCCAACTCCAGTCACTGTAGTGGTTTAGAACCATCTTTGTACCATTTGATGGTATTCTTTTTGACAGGTTGAATTGTAGGCTCCCTTTCCCAATCTTCTTTTCCACTTAGCATCGTAATAAAAGCTTTCTCGATGCTAATTTTCCTTATCCTCTCATCACTGGGAAGGTTAGCTGATGGGACGTATTTGGTCAGAGAGGACTAGGCTCTCCGATTCCTAATTTTCTCATTGCCGGTACCTTCCCTGGCTAGTTTTAGAATGGCCTCATGACCTCATGCGCTAGTTTATCTATCACAAGATGAAGAGGTGTGCTATCTGTGATGATCTCTAATGCCCTAGTTAGTCACGTTCTCATAGCTCCGTTGATACAAACACAGACCGACCATTGTATTCCATCGAGGGTTTTCCTCGTACTGTCCTGGCTTACCTTAAATGCCAGACGATTGCCCCATAAGTTATTATTGGTCTCGCAATCATGACGTACATCCATCGCAGTATTTTTGGGTTACATACCCAAGTATTACCAGCTAGACTTCTGCAAGCCAACAAAGCCTTTGTTGCTTTGCTAGCAGTAATATCAATATGCTTGTTCCACAGAAGCTTGCTATCTAGGGTTATTCCCAGATATTTTACTTCAGACTTTCACTCTGTGATGTCTCCATTCAAAGAGAAATATTTCATAGCTCGAAGTTTCCTTCCCCGGGTGAATGGGATTACAGTGGTCTTGGTTGGGTTAATATGTAGCCCCAGTGACAAGCACCATTGCTCAATAATTCTGAGGCCTTCTTGCATTAGGTCGCATAAGATGCTCTCGAGTCTTCCTCTAACTATTAGGACTATGTCGTTAGCGTAGCCTATGCATTCGAAGCCCAGCTCCGTAAGTTTATGGATTAGATCATCTACTACTAGGCTCCATAGAAGGGAAGATATTACTCCTCCTTAAGGTGTACCGCGAGTGACTTTAACAGAGGTATTTTGATTATCTATTTGATAATCGTTTTATTAACGCCTCGCCTTATGAGTGCCTCTTTGCCCGACACATGTGTTATATTGTCATATGCCCCAGATATGTCTAGGAAGGCACACATTGCAATTTCTTTGTTACTCAGACTAGGTACTCTGGATGACATCGGTCAGCTGATACACAGCAGTTTCTGTTGATTGGCTCGCCCTGTAATCATGCTGAGATTTATGAAGTGGTTTATTCTCCAGATTCTCCGTTCTTAGGTGGTTATCCACTACTTTCTCCATTGTCTTCAGAAGAAACGATGTCAAGCAGATGGGTCTGAAAGATCGGGGATCAGTATCATCTTTCATCCCTATTTTTGGTATAATGGTTACTTTTGCCCTTCTCCATATTTTAGTTATAGAACCCAGTGCTAAACATCTTTTTGTAATCTTCAGAAAATGGGAAAGAATCTTCTCAATTCTTTTTTGCAGGATTCCTGGGAAAATTCCATCTGCTCCTGGTTATATATAGGTACTGTTGAAAGGTTTTTATTTCCCATTGCGACGATTCTTAGTTTGAATTGCTGTGTCAATACTAATTATGGGTTCACTACCTGGGAAGTGTGTTTCGAGAAGAAGAATCGATCGTTCCTTTTCTCCCTCAGTATATGTACGGGTCATCAAGTGCATTATTTTGAAGTTATACTCCTTTGGGCTCGTTGGGATGGTGTGTTGGTGGAGAAACCGCGTCGCGCTAAAGTGAGAAAAATCGTCAATTATTGACCGACGAACCCCGAACGGAGGAGGTATACAATTCGACTGTCTGCTTTATTTTTTTGGTTCGTGCGCGCCTTTTATATAGTAAACAAGCTCCGATTTTGATGATTTTGGGTTCATTTGAAAGAAGGGGATTGAGAAATGGTCCCATATATGAAAGATATAATTATTTGTAGCAACATTTATAATGAACATTTTTTCCTTAGAGTTACGGTTTCCGAGATAAATCGGTGTTAAAATGGTAACAACTAAAATATTCAAGCGTATTTCCGCAGCGAATCAGCGATGTTCTGAGATCTCAATAATAATAACTACAAGCAAGGAATATACGTGGGTAATAGGATAAGTACTATCTTCATTGATATGGTATAGTGAACGTTCAACGATTTTCGGGACTAATGTTGCACTCAAAAGTGTGAAATAAATATTTTTTACGAAAAATTGGACCGACGTCATTAGTTGCACTGAAAAGTATAAAATAATATTACTTCTATCGGTGATGGTACTTGTGAAGTTGGTGCCAAAAGTTATCAATCTAACTGCAACTGCACAACTTCAAAAGTAACAGCACCAATAGAAGTAATATTATTTTATACTTTTCAGTGCATCAACTAATAACGTCGGTCCAATTTTTTGTAAAAAATATTTTACGTTTTCGCATACTTTTCTGTACGTTCTGGCTTTTAAAGTTTTTTTTTAATAATTAAATTATATATTAAATTTCTTTATTAATTACCGATTTTTTCTATTTCCGGATTTCCTTTGATAAGCTCTTTCCAAAATTGTATAAAAAGTTGTTCCAAATTGGCACAGGGTGGGCAAAATACAGAAAAAATGTTTGAGAAGAATGGAGAACAATTTGAACATTTCTTGTTAATTTTATTTAGTTTATCAAAGTAGCTGTATAACTATACGTAATTTCATTTAATGTGCGTACTATTAGATAAGTTTACCTATTCTTTATATATATTTTGTAAATAACTTGAAATTTTTGTAGTTTTGCTCACTCTGTACTAATTTGAAGCAACGTGTTACACATTTTTGGAATCAGCTCATCAAAAATCCGGAAATTGAAAAAAAATTGGGGTGTTCCATTTAACAAAAATGGTGATAATGTCAACACACGAAGGTAGTTCACCCTGTATATTAGATTATAATGTGAAAAAACAGTAAATTTAAAGAAAAATTGACCTGTATTAGAAATTATTATTGTTTATTTAGCTAATAATGAACGTATGCGTTACTTTATCGAAATAGATGGCGCAAAGATTAACTTATTAAACTTATTATGTGTATTTATTGGCTCATTTAACAGGTCATCCGAACAAACTACTTTTTGTGAAAAGACAAATAATTTCCATCTCACTCTAGCAGACATGCCGAGAAATCATTCTCATTTGCGATAGCCTACTTCGGATAGACATCGTCTATTTCTAAAAGAATACGAGAATCTTTATCTTTAAAGATTCAAACTGGTAGGTAATACGTAGGTAATAACAAGTACCTATCTACAAATTTGCTATTGTTTGAATGGTATCAGTTATCGTTCATTTTTATACGAAAATGTATAAAACATTTATAGGCTACACCAAGATACACATTTCGCGCTCCATTGTGTCACTTTTCTTGCAAAATTAGCACAATGTAGCCCTTTATTATTGCATCTTTTATATTTTATGTCTGTCGTAAATTCTGATCGGTTATTAGTTTTTTTTATTACTCGTTCTACCTACTACTTCCTCACCAAAAGAATCTATGCTGTTCTACTACGTTCTTCACGAATATATTTGAATGTTCATTCATTAATCTCATCTGAGATTTTGTTTTGCGATTTATGAAAATATAATATTGCTGAAATCCAATTCAATTATTTCTAAATTCTTTTGTTCCAACAGAAATTTGCTTCACTATTTAATATTTTTTTCAGTTCCAATATTAATTTAATACGTGGTAGGTATTTTTACAAAAATAATGTTTTCAAAGGAACTCTGTAACATGCTTAAAATAAACTTAAAAAAGAAGAGAGAAAAAATCTCTAAAAGGTAAAACTAAATCCAATTTGGTATTCACACATCAAACTAACACTAAACACCCTTCTTTTTGCATCAGGGGTTAAAAATGCGTTTCATTATGTTTACTGAGTTTTATTTCAAGACAAGAGGAGTCCTATAGCCCTTTGCTCTTCCATCTCGTAATGTACGAAATCATTGAAGATTGCATAGGTACTATGCAGATGAAGTCAGAAAACTAGGATGATCTTCAAATTACCTCAGTATAATATGAAAATGGCTAGTAAAAAACAGAAGCAATAGAGATATGTAAAGAACAAATAATATGTATCTAAGCTAACTGTCGAAAATAAAATAACTGAATAGGTAAACGAAACTGAATATTTAGTCGTCAATATTCAGTTGTGGCAAAATAGACGATGAAGAGGAGAAACAACTAATGGAGCATATATAGAATTATCCTTAGAAATCTGAACACCTAGACCACGCATAGCCTCTTTCAGAGCGATCCAACATCTCAAGACCATTATTCTTCTGGTCCATAATGGTTCGTGTCCGACTGACTGAAAAATTATCCCATTATAAAACTTTTGAAAATTCAAATTTCCTTTTCCCAAAATAAATCCGCCAAAGAGGGGAGCAGGGGTAACGTCTGAACCCAAAGACCGTTACACCCCAACCAATTCGCCTATACACCAGAGCAATCTACGGAATCCGCACTCCACGTTCTGGTGGGCAGGATAGAGAGAGCCCTGGACAATGGCGAACACTCCCTAGGAGTCTTCATAGACATCGAAGGTGCGTTTGATCGAACTACCTCCGAAGCAGTCAACAAAGCTCTTCGGGACAGAACCGTACCGCCAGTTTTACGCAGGTGGGTAGGGAATGTACTCGAGAGCAGAATAGTTGAAATTAGTGTCGCAGGCACAACTGTCTCAGGGAATGTTACGAAGGGTTGTCCTCAGGGGGGGTAGTCTCCCCCCTGCTATAGAACATAGTAGTGGGCGATCTCCTAACGACCCTGAATGACGAGGGCCTGTACACCATAGGATATGGAAGCACATTGGAGTGCTATGCGAACTGATGGAAAGAGCACTACTCATCCTAGAAAAGTGGTGCAGGGCAACGTCTCTTTCTGTGAATCCCCACAAAGTAGAGGCTATGCTCTTTACCAGAAAACTAAAGGTGGGCCACATAAAAATGCCTACACTAAATGAAATCCAGCTCAAGCTATCCAACGAGGTGAAATACCTAGGGGTGGTTATCGACAGAAAACTGACCTGTGGAAAACATCTGGACAGTAAGCTGGACAAAGCCAGTGCAGCTCAATGTCGAAGAGTTGTAGGTAAAATCTGGGGCCTATCGCCCTACGGTTGTACACAGCAGTGATAAGGCCCATGATACGCTACGGTTTAATAGTTTGGTGGCGACGCACCAAATTAAAAACTGAGAAGGACAGACTTGCGAGACTACAGAGATCTGTCTGCATCGCAGTCACTGGTGCCATGAGGACGACACCATCCGCTGTACTAGAGGCGTTGTTGTGCTTGCCACCCCTAGATCTATATCTGGAGGGGCAGCACTACTGACCGCCCTTCGTTTGAAAGTTGGTGGAACATTAAGGGTGCACAAGAGTGCGAATAGTCATACAGCCATCATGGAGGAGGGTCTCGCCAGAATACCACTCCTCGAGGCCAGCTCAGACCGCATTGCACCCCTATTCAGCAAATGCAAATACCACGTTTGTTGGGAAGAATGACCTGCAATTGTCTCTACAACAACCACTCGGGAAGTATGCCACCGTATTACAAACGGAAGTAATAGCACTAGCTCGAGGGGCTAATGCGGTCCACATGAGCAAGGTGCGAGGACGAGTAATACGCTTCTTCCCAGACAGTAAAGACGCCTTGAAAGCGCTTGAAATGGGCAGGTACGACGCGAGAACCACGCTGAACTGCCACCGCTAACTGTCGGAACTAGCGAATGAAAATGTGGTGGAAGTAGCTTGGGTGCCAGCACACGATGGGAATGTGGGTAATGACAAAGCGGATAAGCTGGCGGGTGCTGCCTCGTCGGGACCAATATGTGGGCCCGAACCGGCAGTACCCATCACACACCACATCATGGCTAACCTCATTAAAGAAGACACACACCTCAGACACTGTAAGAGGTGGAACTCAATTCTGGGCTGTCGACAGAGCAAGAACTTCATCACGGAGCCATGCCGAAAACTGGCCGAAGACTGCCTAGCTTTGCCCCGGGCCAAACTACGCTCACTTGTAAGCGTCTGGACCGGGCATGCGACGCTAAGAAAACACCTACATACAATGGGTGTCATCGACGACCCGACATGTCGGGCATGCACGGAGGAGGAAGAAACAGTGGAGCATCTCTTTAGAGAATGCCCCGCTCTATCCGACGTTCGTAAGGGCATCCTAGGACTGAAGTGGCCGGCCCCCATATCATGTAAAATTTAGCAACCAGTTGCAATCGCGTTGTTTTCTCAGTGTTGCCACTGTCTACATGTAGTCCATTACACCTTCTCTATTAAATATTAGATAAATATTTGAAAATAGCTATTATATAAAGAACATGTTACAAAAATCCTTAATTATTCACAAATACATGTAATCAAATTCGTTTTGATAATTTTATTCAGGCATCAATTTAGGCTCTACATTGAATGAGCGGCAACACTGTACCAAATCGACGTTTTGACAGCGACAATTGTGCAATAGTCGCGGTCGCATTGCAGTTGCTAGTTACATGATAACCCCCCGGATCTGACCAACATCAGACGCACCTCGCCTGCGGCAATCCTGAGATATCTGGATCAGGTTGTCGGGATACTCGGGGAACTGTAGGTCTGAGGAGCAAGAGGGTGAGGCACAATGGGCCGAATTGGCCTAAGTACCCGCTTTGGCACCCCTGCGTCAAATAATAATAATAATCCGCCAAAGGAGGTGAAAGGAAACTATTTTCTCAAAATTAAATTAAATACACATTTTTATGTGACCATATTAAAATATAATTTGTAGTAACATATAAACTGAACATTTATCAAAAGTAGGTATTAAGATTTTAGGTTAAAGCAATAAGAAAATTGATGAGAATGATGAAGTGAACGTTCAATAATTATGATATTTATATTTATTTATTAATTCCCAGACAGTTTAACATAGGTAATAATAGATGCTAAAGAGGTAGATAATTCTATCTGTTCGCAGATTTGGGAAAGAAAACAGAAAAATATACCTACTTATATGTATAAAAGGAAAAAACTCTTAATTTAAAATAAAACTAATCTAGGGTAAATTTAAAAACATGTGCATAAAATAACTAAAATTTACCAAAATAAAAGAGAAAAACTAATAATTTGTGAGTTTTAAAGATCGATATAACATCAGAACGCTTGAGAGCATCGGGTCAAATGGATTGTTCAATGCCTAAAATTGATTATGTGTACAATAGGTAATACTATTTGATTAGAGATAAGTTGTAATGTTTTGGCATTGATATTGTCTATACCTCCAGTTTTATATTTCAAGTTTTTTATTATGGCATCAATTTCATTGCAATCTTTTAGCAGTATAAAATAGTTATTTTTGTATTAAGTGCTTAAGAGATAAAATAATTTTGATTTTTTTAATAGCACATAAGAGGGTGGATTTTCTTGAATGTGCCATGAAAACACGAAATACAAACAACATTTTTTGTACAACTGTCAAAAAACTTGACATTTCTGCATCTCTTTTTATGTTGGAAGTAATTGTTCAAACTTTACTATCAATTATTAGTCCAATAAATGAAATTGATGATTAATAATCAAATAATAATTGACTCTGTTAAAAATAAATCCTTCAAATAGTAACATTTCATGTTTTATTCTATAAATTATTTTATGATCAATAGAGATGCAGAAATGTCAAGTTTTTTTGACAGTTGTACAAAAATAGTTTTTTTATTTAAAGTAGGCAATTTTATTTTTGCATTTGGTGACTTGGTGGTTGAGGTCTTGTTTGACTAAGTTTAGTTCCGATATTTCAAAAATAAGAATTCAGTAAATTTGAGACTTCACTAGGATCTGTTATAGTTGCCTTCCACTTAACGAGGCGGTTGATAATTTCCGAATCAAATCACTTGCATCAGAGGTTCCAAACATTTAACTTTAACATTTTAACGTAAATCTTATATTCTAATTTAGTTGTTTCCTTAGTTGGTTCCTTCTTCCAAATTTGATACAGTAACTGCTTTTCTGGATGGATTTATGATATTTTGATTTGATTATAAAAGATATAAGAGCATTCGTTGCCAGAATCTTCTTATCTACCTATGACATGATTGCACAATAAACACAATAAATTATGGAGTAACTTTTCATCGGTCCTTTTTCTAATGAAATATAAATTATTAAAAGTAAGATACCTTCTTTTTGTTTTCTATAAAATGAGATATATTCTTGAAAAAAATGATTTATTAAAATTATACCATGCTTTGTTCTGTAGCGTCCTATTTTATGGAATTATTTGTTGGGGTTCAGCTTATTCAAATACATTAGGGCCGATAGTAAGAATACAAAAGCGTGCTATCAAAATTTTAACTTTTGGTAAACAACACAACCTTTTTAGTGAGACACGATTGCTGAACATCAATCAAAAATATATTTTGGAAGCACTAATAAATAATTATTGTAATCTACGGGAAGAGTATACTATTGCTGAAGCATGTTTATTTTCTAGACACAAATAGCTTACAGTAAGTAAAACTAAATTAAATATTGGTCAAAAAACTAGTTTATATCGATCCAAACTTGTCTACAATAGATTAGATAACAATCTAAAAAAATTAAACTTCTCTAGAGGGCGTATTAAATTTCATATTAAGAGTTGGATTTTAAATAATTTGAAGTTATAATATACATAGATATTGTTATGTTACTTAAAAAATCTGTTTTAATATTTAATACTTCCTATATCATGTGTCTTTCTTGACATTTGTAGTTGTATTTATAGTTTTGTTGCATTTTAATTTTATTATTTGTTTATTTATTGTATATTAATATGTATATTTAGATTATGTTAAGCTTGTAGATTTTAATACATTATTAAGTTCAGGTCTACACACAGATGCTATTTGCATCTCGGTAGGGGATTGTTGGACTTTATTAAGTCAGACAATCTATTAGCATACTATTTTTTAATCAAGATTTGTATGTTAACCTGAATAAAGATTATTATTATTATTATTATTATTAAAATCGAAGCATGCATACATAGGTAAAATATGCAGTCACATTCTATTCTAATCATTTACTAGTTTTCAAATCAGTTGAATTTTTTCTGTGCGTTCCGCTTTATTCCAAACAAAATAATCTCCAAATATCTACGACCTGTTAAACTATTTTTTTTGAGCCGGATATAGTTTTCAAAAATAACTTTTAAGGAAAAACTAGGTCCGACTTCATTAAATGATGCACTAAATAGTATGAATTAACACCAGAAAATGCAAGACCCATTCAATTCCAAATTGATGCGAAGGCATGATGCATCAGCTATAAAAGACCAATTTATAGCCAGGGTTTCCGATATGAGCGCAAAAAATTTTCAGAGCTCCAACAAGCTCTGTTAAGCAAGCAGTAGCAAGTTAACAGAACAATCGAAACCAGCATGGGAATTTGTTGCTAATTAGTCGCTAATTAGTTGCTTAGATCCCGATTTTGTTCCCCGAACCAGTTTTGAAAAAAATGAGTTACGCTTAAAGTGTAAGATAGCAGTGCAACCATTGAAAAAAATGTTTTTAATGCTAAGACCATCTGACTTTATATTACTGGAAGATTGTATATAGAAGATAAAAAACTAAATTAAATAAAAAAAATAAAAAAAAAATAAACAATATATAGAAATATTTTAAATAAAAACGCAAAATCAATTTTAATCACCTATTAATTTTAATACAACAATAAAAATTTCATAAATCTTTTGATTGGACATATAATTTAAAGTTACTTTAAAAGAACGAAAGATACGGTGACTGACGTTGTAAAAGTTATTAAAAAATGCATTAATTGTATTCTGTCATCAAGATATGAATTACAAAAATTGAATAATTAACTAATCCCCCATTAAAGATTCATTATGAAATCAGAACTTAGTGCTTGAATAACCTGCAACAAAATACAAATAATATTATAATAGCAATAATAAACTTGCGTTGCTGTCAAAATACCTCGATATAATATAATATATACAAGTTTATTATAGATAATATGTTTTGTTTGTGTTTTATTGCTGGTTATTCAAGCACTGATAAAGACTTATGTAATGAGTAATAAGCAACAAATTTTCTAGTAGAAATTAAAAGAGGAAATGGAAGTATTCTGATAGCAACACCAAAAAAATTCAATTACAAGTTTATTATTCGTAATATTCTTTGTTTGTATTTTGCTGCTAGTTATTCAAACGCTAATAAAGACTTATTTAATGAGCAGCAAAATTTATCCTAGAAATTAGGAAAGAAAATGGAGGTATAGTGATGGCGTCAACAACAATAGTTGATTTTTATAAAAAAAATATTATTTTTTTATACTATCATCCAGCAACAAATTAGTTAAAAATTAAGGTGGTGTTAATATTCAAAAAAAAAACATTTTTTCACTGGTTTCACTGCTATCTTACACGTTAAGATAACAGTAACTAGATTTTTTCAAAACTGGTTCGAGCAACAAAATAGGGATTTTAGCAACCAATTAACAAAATTCCCATGACGATTTTTTCTGCTAAATTGTCACTGCTAGCTTAAATACACATTCACGAGATTTACTTATCATGAAATTTCCTAGTTCGATTTTTTCAAGCAGTTATACCTATTGTCTATAAGAAAGCCATAAGAAAGTTTCAATTAAGAAAGAACATTCTAGCTGTCATTCGAAGAGCTTTATATAAAGGATAAACTTACTCAAACCTTGAAAATTTCAATGAGGGACCATCGCTTATCTACCCTCTCACAAACATAAAAGAATCGACAGAATCGCTGAATGATACAAATTACTATGCGAAAAGAATTTAAGTCGTTTAAAGACTTTACTCTACTCCACAGCTATACCTCGTTTTCTTCCTACATCCATCCATCCTATATGAAACTAATCTCCATCTTCAACGTGTCACGTCTTATGTCCCGATTATTTCGACGCATTACCACCTTGCGGTAGGTATTAAGCTTTGAGCTTTTATGTCATGTCCTATAACAAACTTCAAGCTCAACCCTCGTATATGATTTCCTGTGGGACACTCGATCCAGTCCCAAGGCCATTTGGCCTGCTCGCGTGACACAATTCGCAGCAATTTAGGTCACACAGAATCGCAGCAGAAGCCACTGCCGTCGCGGCAGTCCATTGGATATTTAGGGTCCTGCAGGAGCAGGCGTAGTAGCAGAGGCATTGGCGACGATAGCATCAGGGAGTTTTCTGAGAACTGAAATAATGAGAAACTTATTAATTAAGTATCTACATTGTGGGCCAAATTAAACTTGCACACTGTTTAATCACTAATCGTTTTCTACCTGTTGCAACTATATAATTCATTTTTGAAGGGCTCATAGTATGACATACTCTCACTAGGACACCTTAGTTTTGACGATTTGGTGTAGACAGGACCAGATTTGATTGTTTCTGACCAACTTCTCAAACGGAGTAGGTATACAGTTCGACTGTGGGTTGGTTCTCTTATTTATTTTATATGTTTGTTTGCGCGGTTTGCATAGCAAACTTGCCCCGATTTTGAGAATTTCTTTTTGTTTGGACGAGTACCTAACAATGAGAAAAAAAAATCACAATTTCTTCCCACCCAAAAGTTGCCCCCAAAAGTGTTGGAGAGGGAAAAATGAAAGAAGAGTCCATATCCAGCAATATTTATATTAGTAATTTTTCAAAAAAATTAACCGTTTCCGAGTTACAGTAGTGATAGAATCTGAAATATGTGTAGGTAGATAGACTTTTGGCACAGCTATGAAATATTTCTTTCACAAAAATATAAAAAAAATTGAGATCTCAAAATTTCGCTTCGGAAATACGCATAAGTATTCTGGATTTTACCATTTTACCACCATTGTAACTCGAAAACCGTAACTGTAATGAAAATGTAATGTTCGTTATAAATGTTGCTACAAATACTCTGATCTTTCAAATAGTTTCTAAAGATTTTCAATTTTCGAAAGAAATTGCCCCCCCCCACATAGCGAAAATACACATATTTGAGATTGTAACATCGATGTAACTCGATTGTTGCTTATTGTCTTTAATTAACCCATTTCAGATTTTCGATTTTTGAGAATGGTTACAGAGGATAGACCGATTTTGTTTTCTTATTTATTTTGATTTTGGTAAGGCACCAATACCGCTTGACTTTGACACAGAAAGGGCATCCAGCATGCACTAGATGCTGCGCTGTATTCGAACAACGATAGGATTTTGAGCGGGCAATTTTATATTCAGATAAGTTCGCTTGAGGGCATTAGGAAAGTCATGTGAGTGAGCGCAACATATTTAAACAACTGTCTAGAAAATTACTGAATGAAAAGTTTTCAAAAAACACAGAATGGGTGTAATGCTTCACTCAAAGTTTAGGTATAGGAAAACCTATATAAAGATCCGATTATTTAAATTAAAGAACAAGTTATTAACAGGTTTTGAACAAAAAACAAGTTATTAATAGGTTTTGAACAAAAATTGACTGAGCTGATAGTTATATAAATATGGATCAAATAAAACCAGTCCTACGTTGATATAATAATTATTTTTTTCATTTTCGAGATAATCGAGTCAAGAATACCCCGCAGACCACGTCCGAATTAACTGAGCTGTAAGTACCATGAAAAAGTGAAAGAGATGATGTGAAAATTAGACTAGCAGAAATAAGAAAGCAAACATACAAACGAAATGTATACCTCCTTCTTTTATGGATTCCTCAAAATATCTTTCTCTAACTATTTGTAGGTAATGTAGGTAATACAGAATTTAGGAATATTTACTGTGATATAAAATTCAACGCAGAGCTGATACTTGGAATTATTATTAATTATTGACTATATTTTAGTTGAAGCTAAATAATTACCTTCAACAAATTAAATGGAGCCTGGCAATTGCTATGAATGTGGATAAATGATCTTCGTACGCTCTCTTTCCATGAAATGAGGTCACGCTCAGATATTCCATCCAGAGGCTTGATTTCTCAAGCGTCCTCTCATGACGTTAAAATTGAATGCCACATTCAACTTTGTTAGTGCTCCAAGGAGAAGGAATCTATGGAATTCTAGATTGGGAATTTTATATGTTTGTTTTTGACTTGAAAGAATATCGGCAATTAATAGGAATGCCATTTAGGCATCCAATTTATGTTCCGTAACTCAAGAAACAAAGAGGGACACCCTAGATCATTTTGTTATGATGGAACTAGAACCTTGAAATTTAGCATGAAGGAAGGTCACCTAAGAAAGATCATTGAAGAATATGAGGAATATAGATTTAACTTTTTATTGATCGACTCCAAAAAAAGGAGAAAGTATACAATTCGGTTGTATGTTTGCTTTTTTATATATTTATTTTATGGCTGTTCGCTCGTTTTGCATAGTAAACGTACTCCGCTTTAACCGATTTTTGTTTCATTTGAAAGAGGAGAATTGAGAAATGGTCCCATATTGAGAAAAATCAAATCTAATCTCATTCCCTTCAAAAACCGCACCCAAAAGGGGTGGAGGGTGCAATTTTTTCGAAAATTGAAAATCTGAGACGGCAGAATTGATGAAAATTCCATATCCGGAAATGTTTAAATTGGACATTTTTAAAAATCATATGTTTCCGCGTTAAAGTCTGAAATATGTGTTTCAGCTATCTGGAAGGGGCAAATTATTTCGAAAATCGAAAATTCTAGATTTGAAAATTAGAAAGGGGTCCTTATCCGGAAACGTTTAAATTGAAATTATTTTTAAAAGAGTTACGGTTTCCGAGTTACTGCAGTAAAGTCTGGAATATGTATATTTGCGCGGCGATGTTTTAAGATCTCAGAATAATAAATAACAAGTACAAGCTAAGCCTATATCTTTTTGGGTATTAGTGAACGTTCAACAATTTTCATAACTAATGTTGTACTCAAAAATGTGAAATAAATATTTTTTACAAAAAATTGGACTGACTTTATAGTTGTTGCACTGAAAAATACAAAATAATATTAATTCTATTGGTGCTGGTAATTTTGAAGTTGGGCCGTTGTAGTTTGTTGTTGTAGGCACCATTTTTTTTGTAAAAAATATTTATTTGAACATCCTTATAGACTGAACATCATCAGCTGCGGCTTCGGGTAAAAGAATTTTACAGATGCAATTGGTCATTGCATCCTTAACCGCATGTTTTTTCCCTAAAAATGGAAAATTTTTGTTCATTTCTTCGGTTTACTCAGTAATTTGACCTATTCTTTCAATTTTTTGCCTTCAGTCTTTTTAAAATTCTGAACATTCCTTTCAAACATTTTCTTGGTAATTTGCTAATATACCGTAGCTCTGTATTTGTAGATATTCTCTTTTCGTCGAGAACTGGACAGAGGACCAAAAATTTTCTACTACTGGTCTTATGATTGTAGGGTTTTACATTGAGTTACAAAGAGAGGTGTTCTGGCTGATTGACAAGTACAATACAGTAACAAATTCTGTTTGAGGATGTCAACTTTTAAACTGAAACAAATGTAGAATAAATTCCTTTCTTTCCTCAGAATGAAATTAGAAATTAGAAATGCTTGTACTTCTTGCTTATAAGGAAATAGATTCAGTTGTTTTATTGTATGTATGCAAGAAATTGATGCTTTAACAAAAATGTTGTAAGATAATAACATTTTGTCCATTGACTGTTTGGTAACCTAAGCGCTGTCAAATATTTACAGCTTCTCAAAATTTAAACCATTCTTCTTAATTTTCTGAACATTTAGTTTCAATAAGAAACTGCTTATCGACAAAAATATCTCGACGAGAGACATGAGAATATCTCTGAGCCACTGATACCTTTATAATTTGACACAACGAGATGGTTTATTCAAAACTTTATTACATTAGATTTGTGATATTTATTGTTTTTTCTTAGGTCGCTATGGCAAAAAAGAAGCACTCAATTTTCAATTATTATTTGTTACATTTATTGGAGCAAATAATTTCTCGCATGCAATCAAACGACGAAAACATAATCTATTTCCTGATAAGTTAGAAGTTTGAAATTCTGATACTAAGCTGGGACGTGTGAGCGTGCGTGGCGCCTGGTGACTCCTTCGAAATAGATAAAATGGGAATGATTCTACAGCTATTTCAGTTGAATATTTGATACTTTTCGATGGGGATCTTCTACTGTACTGGTCGCCTACAAAAAATATCATAAATCTGTTTTGATATGTTATATCCTAAGAGATAAGCACGGAAAACGGATTGATCAGTGTTCCATACCACCGTTATTGATAGATTCGGGAGCCTGACAACTGTTCAGTGAAGGAGGGTGGGTGTAGTACGGCCTTAAAAAGTTGTAAAATTACTTGGAAGTGTTCAATTTATGGAGTCAATAAGATGCTAGCTAAAGTTATATTTCATTATCCACATTGTATATTATTCTATTTTTATGAATTACTGTAAGAATCATTTGTGTCTATTATTGTTTGTTATTTTGATTAATATTATCTTCACTTTGCAAATGACGCCCGGTATTTTATGTTAATTTGTATTTATGAATTTACCTATTTTAAAATTTGTAATTGTATGCGGTGAGAAAGGAAACAAGAAATAAAAATTAACACTCCCTATGCACAAATTCCAGAATTAAAAATATATCATATTTCACACTACTACAAGTACCTACCTATATGAAATTTATCCGAATTTCTCCATTTTCCCATCCAGGTACAAGGTATGTTTATATAGATTGAGGGGAAGAAAAAACCTCCAAAGTTCGCAAATAAAATAAAGTGTGTTATTTGACTAAAAGTAAGTCACATTATTTCATGTAAAAGTTATTGCAGCATATCAAAATTTTGAATCTTGCTTTCATACTAAATGTTAACATTGCTTTAAATTACAATGGATAATGGAAGATAACTGTAGCACCCTACTGACTATCCTGCGTGCAGTTTTTGCTCTTCATGGGGGTCTGGCGTAGTTTTTGGCTAAATAATGTTGCCTGTTGTTTTGTACACAGTTCTGAAGGTTCACTATAAAAAAAACATTATTTCTCCGCCCTATATAAATGAGTTGAACTCCGAACTTTTTTACGCACCTTAAAAATCGCCTGGTACTTTTACGCCAATAGAATTGCCTGACAATATTTTTATTGCAATTATAAACATGATATCACTCACCAAAAACCAGCATTCCATGGATAGAACACTTTCAAATAATTTCGCAAACCCTATGTAGGCGTAACCACGCCCACCCCCACCACTGAAAGGCTGCCTGGTTCCCGAATTTATTAACAATGATGGTATGTAGACGTGATTACAGGAACTTCATTGCTCTATAAATTGTAAACCTTTTTCCATAGCTAGGTCTTATTACTTGTATTTTTCAGATGTAGTAACGTAATAACTATTAAAAGTGATCGGCTGATTTTCATTAATCCAAATTTTTCATCTTGGCAACGTTTTTGAGTTTCCGGCAAATTTCGCTTTGCCAACTGTGACGTAATCCCCTTCTCTTTATTTTTATTTATCTATTTATTTATTTATTTACTCTGCACAATGCAATTTTATAATGTTTCATTCCTAGGGAGCCTGAATTTTTAAACATATGTTTTCTATAATTACACTGCCTAAACGTCTAACTTACTGAATCATTACAATATTGAAACATTGAATATTAAACAAAATAAACAACCTAAGACTAATATTGAACTCTACATCACATTACATTCACTAAAGAAGATTTAATTTGTTTTAAGAAACCATTAAAAAATCATATGCATTTTGTACTTTATTTGCTATTTTAAACATTCTATCAATTTGAATATTTTGCCCATAGTTTGTTTTATGAAATCTTACATAAAAAGTTTTAGTATGTCTACCTCTCCTATCAAGAACATGTAGTGGAACAAAAAACAAAAGTTCAAGGCAAGAAATATTACAATTGACAATCTGGTGCAGAAAATATATATCATATAAGTATATTAAATATACCTAGTATAAAAAAAAAATAGAAAAAAATATTGATAAATTTTAAAGATAGAATATTTTCTAATAATTACAGTCAAGATATTTATAAGGACAACCTCAGAGAGAAGCTGACATGAAATATAAAGTAGGATAAATATTTTTTACCAAAAATTGGACCGACTTTATTAGTTGGTGCTCTGAAAAATACAAAATAATATTAATTCTATTGGTGCTGGTACTTTTGAAGTTGTGGAATTGTAGTTAGATAGAAGACTTTGGGAACAAACCAAATCCAGATATGGTCTTATTTTTAATTCTGCCGTCTCACTCCCTTCGGGGGTGGTTTTTAGAGGAAAGGACCCTTCGGATTTGAGTTTTTCGAAATATGGGACCATTAATAAACTCTCTTCTTTCAAATGAATCAAAAATCATCCAAATCGGAGCCCGTTTACTATGCAGAACCATAGAGAAAATAATCACACAACCGAATTGTATACCTATACCAGCAAGCCCGTCCGCATGGGAGGGTTTAGAGAGTTTAAACCTTGTACCTAACTCCCTTCCCCATTGTTGATCCTTGTTCATAGATTTTTACTAGGGATATAGTTCTCATATCGTAAAAATTAAACTGTCTAAAAATTTATACTATGTTGTCGACTATTGTTTTATTAGTTTTAATTTCCTCGATATCACGCACATGCGTGAATTTTCACAACAGCCGCAATAGGGGCGAGTAGGTAAGAGTAGGCGTTCTACAAGAGTATTCATTGGATATTTCGCGGAACCAGAATTAGCACGCCATCTGGTTGGGTGATTTTTAGAATCTGTTAATACGTTTCTATGTTCGCTAAAAAGGAATCTGTAGTACAAGCGTTAGTTTTTATATAAGACGCGAAAGCTGTTTTCTGGGCTGTCAACTGTAAGTTCTGAGCGTTGGAAAATAAGGAACGAGATCCCAATTTTCTGAAAATAGTTTGAATATTTGTCTTTGCGGTATTCCTGGGTATGTGAGGTATGAATTGCAACATCAGTTTTTCATATAGTGTGACGATTTCTATGAAAAATAACCTAAAATTTGCATCAATGACATAACCTACAAGAATACGCACCGACAATTTTATAAGAGTACGTATGTGCGTACTCTTGTATCCCTATATTCCACCAACTATGTTCGCACAAACTTTTATGAAAAAAGAGTTAATACAAGTGGAAACGTGACAGGAAACTGAAGTTTACGGCCACTTTGATGGAGGAGATACAAGAAAAAATCAATAGAAGGCAAAGCAAAAGGAGCATTGCAGCCGAATTAGGAATTCTGGAAGCAACTTTACGCAAACGTTTTGTAGTTGGAACTGTACCTGAATCACTGAGAGGTTGTAAGTGTGTTTTTTCTTGAAAGAGAAATGGCTAATTATGTGAGAGAAATGAATATAATCATCTGATTTCGATAGTCTTTGCGGAAGCTAATGGGGTAGCCCATAAATATATTATTGAAAAAAGAAAGCTGGGAAGATGTGGATTAATGGCTTTTGCCAAAGGCAAGAAATTACTTTCCGACAACCAGAACCATGTTCTTTGAAAAGGATAATAGGTTTCAACAAACCGCAGGTAGTTTTTTTGTAAACTTAAAGAATACTTCGGTCCTGGGGGGAATGTCAACTGTACCGAATCGGCCACCAAAAGTTTTTACGCAAAATGGCAGTTAGAAAAGTTGCATTTGCAGAAGGAGGCTAGCTGATAATGGTAGTATGTTGTGTTAAAGGAAAGGAAAAAGCAGTACATCTCACAATATAATCAAACCTGTTGTTCCTCTGAGTTACGACCATATCCTAAAATCCAGACAGAGCAAACAAGACGCCGCTGCCAGAAATCAAAAGTGTTAACAAGCACTCTTTTCAAATGGAACATGAAGAAAAGAGACAAGAAAAGAACAGAAAATCAGCCGAAAAAAAAACAAAAAGGAAGGTATTTACAGAAATTAAAAATAAGAAAACATAAAAATGCAAAAAAACCAAAAAGGGTGCTACGAATAAGATGCAAGAAGAAAGACGATGACAATGAGGTCCATCTGTGGCAAAAATCCTCAAAATAATGTGCGCACTCAATAAACAGGTTTGCGTACTCTTGTAAGTAGTGGAGCACAAGAGTACGCATGTGCAGTTCTTTACAGAATGTACCTTATTTACTTTTTGAGTTGCAATTTGTAATGTTTTTCAGAGTTTTATGGAAGAATAAGTATTTTATTTTGCTTTTTTGTGTTTATTTAATTCGTCAATATGCGGCACTGTATACTAAGTGCGTACTCTTATACGCCTTTACCCTATGTTTCGATTTGTCACTCCATATCAGATTTGATCTGATATCAACGAAAACATTCTAGGATTCTTTGGAGCAAAATGATTGACACCTATTTTTTGTGTCAATATAATATTTTTATTTCCAATAATATAATATTTTTTTTAACTTTTAATTCCCTAAAGGCACAAAATGTTTTTATATAATTTGGGTTATTACATATTTCTTAGTCACGTAACAAGCCAGTGCGCATGGGGGGTTTCGAGGGTTGTACCTCCCTTTCCCGTTGTGGATCTTCGTACATAGATTTTTACTAGCGATATTGTTCTCATATCGTAAAAACTAAAAATATTTTTTACAAAAAATTGGACCGACGAACCAGTAGAATTAATATTATTTTCTACTTTTCAGTGCATCAACTAATAACGTCGGTCCAATAGAATTAACATTATTATTTATTATTTTTCAGTGTACCAACTAAGAAAATCGGTCCATTTTTTTGTAAAACATTTACTTTTGTATTATCCTATTACCCATGGATAGGCATAGCTTGTCTTGTTATTATTCATTGATCTCAAAACATCGCAGCGCAAATATACATATTTCAGACATGACTGCTGTAACTCGAAAAACGTAACTACTTTGAAAAAATGTTCAATATATGGTTCAGTCTCTAAGTCTGCCGTCTCAGATTTTCAATTCTCGAGAAAAATTGCCCCTTTTCGTTGGCGGTTTTCGGGTTTGAGTTTTCCTGAATATTAAACCGGTGTACGTTTACTATGCAGAATGCGCGAACAGACATACATAAAAAAGAAAACATACAACCTAATTGAATACATTCTCCTTTTTTGATGTCTCTCAAGAAGATACAAGTTATCTAACAATTCCGTCGTCTTCGCTTCGTTGCATTACTTACGCATGCAAACTTTCAACTTTTCTCTCCGAGTATTGAATGAATAAATGTTTTTTACAGTACCAGCAACAATAGTATTAATATTATTTTTTTACTGTTCAGTGCACCAACTAATAATGTCGGTCGAATTTTTTGTAAAAAATATTTATATCTTGAGCCTTTATATCAGTTTTTGTGAGGAAATACTTTCTTTTAGAAACGCGTCAAATTAATGGCTGCAGGTGATCACCACGTGCAGTATAATTACCCATTCGTAATTTAACTTAAGGCGGCTACACATCACAGTTAAAAAACTACTTCCGGGACAACAAAACTTTGACATATGCAAAATATGGCATTTACGTAGTACTTACACACTAGCGCCATCTGATATTACCGAAATACAAGCAGCGTCTACTGAAGCTTACAAACTTTAATCCCCAGATGGAATCCCGTCCAAACAAAATTTTGAGCCTTACGGTTATGCCCCGCAGTACGGTTCTGCCACACCTTCCTCTAAGCCATAAATCCCCAGCAGTTTACCCCCCGTAAATAATATATAAATAATAAACTTCCCATTACCAATTCCTGGTAAGCCTAAGCTGTTAATCACCCAACTCAAATTACGCATCTTCATCTATCTTTAGTCTAATCGCTTCTTAATTACTCTGCAGCACTATAAAAATCCTTGACCCCGTACTTTATCCAACCAAAAAACTCAGTACATACAACCGAATAACAACAACACAACACAGATCATGTCATTCGAAGGTACCCAAGCCCTAAACGAGGCCATCCAGTACTTCACCAGCCACGAGCCGATACCCCCTTATCTTCGGCGTCTTCTGTCCAAGATGAACCACATCAAGAAGGAAGCTGCCCTCACCAAACAACCATCCAAAGAGATCACCTACAAGCATCTGTACGACGCGGCCATGTTGGAGCTAAAAACACCCGACGAGCAGGCCAGAAAACGAAATGATGAATTGGCAGAGTTCACAATAACCCTACTACGTATTGTTGAAGACCTTATTTATAAGCGAGTGGCAACCAGATCGAAGTCAGGAATGGATTATTACAAGGGATCCTTTGAGGCCCTTAAACTGTTGTGGGTCTTCGCGGATCAGAAAAGGTTAAAAAGGCATACCAAGTTGCGAGGACCACCATAGAGACATTGTGAAAGCCTAGTAAACTGATCAGATTGTTCATTGTAATCAACGAAATGATTTACACAAATGCAATATACTATTTAATTAGTATAGATTTTTGTTTTATTAGTATAAATAAAACCTTCTTCATAGAGCTATTTTTTATTTATCACTTCAGATGCTTCCGAACATAGCTGAACATAAAATATTGTTCGGCAGCGAATTGAAACTGAATAGACAGCAATGTCCACACAATTTATAAAAACTCCAATGATGACTAAAAAAAAATAAATTAATTTGAATAATCAATCAAAGCACAAAATACCTAATAAAATGTGTTTCATTTTATTCTCTTATTATTTGATTGGAACTACATGCTTTTATGGTTCAATTTTAGAAGTAATTTATGAGAAGTTTCAGTTTAGCACTGTCAGGTTCGTCATTTTAATAAAAGGAATTTCTTGTCTGTTAAAATAACTAGGTACTTCATCAAATCATTTTTGTGCGTGGGATCAGATTTAACTTCTGTTGTGGAAAAGGAAAAAACTGAGGCCAAGAGCGAGTTGAACTCCACTGTCCACTTCAATTATATGAGACGGTCAAATTAAAGAAGATATTATATGTAGCAACATCTAAATTGTTTTTTTAACAGAGTTACGGTTTTCGAGTTTCAGCAGTAATGTCTGAAATATGTATATGTTCTCGGCGATGTTTTAAGATCTCTGAATAAAAATATTTTTACAAAAAATTGGACCGACGTTATTAGTAAGTGCACTGAAAAGTATAAAATAATATTAATTCTATTGGTGCTGTTACTTTTGAAGTTGTGCCGTTGCAGGTAGATTGATAACTTTTGGCACCAACTTCACAAGTACCACCACCAATAGAATTAATATTATTTTATACTTTTCAGTGTACCAACTAATAACGTCGGTCCAATTTTTTGTAAAAAATATTTATTTCACACTTTTGAGTGTAATATTAGTCACGAAAATCATTGAACGTTCACTAATACCAATGAAGATAGTCCTTATCCTATTACCCACGTATATTCCTTGCTTGTAGTTGTTATTATTGAGATCTCAGAACATCGCTGCGGAAATACGCTTGAATATTTTAGTTGTTACCTTTTTAACATCGATTTTACTCGAAAATCGTAACTCTAAGGGAAAAATGTTCATTATAAATGTTCCTACAAATAATTATGTCCTTCATGTACTGTCCACAGATTTTCAAATTTCGAGAGAAATCGCCCTCTCCGCATTGCACATTTGAGAATTTAACATGTGTCTATCTCGAAAACCGTATTTTTTTTGAAAAAATGTTCAATTTAAACGTTTCCGGATATTGTCCTATCTTTAATTATACCACCTCAGATTTTCAATTTTCGAAAAAATTTGCCCCCTCCACCCCCTTCGGGGGCGGTTTTCGGAGAAACGGAGGTGTCAGATTCCCGTTTTTATGAATATGAGACCATTTCTCAAGGCTCCTCTTTCAAATGAATCAAAAATCATCAAAATCGGACTACGATTACTATATGAAAGGCGCGCACAAACAAAAATAAAAAAATAAAAAAAAGCACACAGTCGAATTGTATACCTCCTCCGTTTGGGGTTCGTCGGTCAAAAAATTATAGATAAAGGTTTGTTAGTCTTAAGTCTTGTGAACTTTCCGTGAAAATGCTGTCACAAAATTGTTCTCATCAAAATATACAAATATTTTAATTGAATTTCGGTCTAAGAATATTTATTTTATAAGAATTTTTCACAAACATTTATTGAAATATCTTTTTCCTTAAAATAATACCATTTATCCCGTGATTAAAAACTCCTAACAGAGCGGACGTGACTTGTGACAAACAAAATTGTTCAAAACTAGGGAACACCCTGTATATAAACTTTAGCTAATTTACCACCATCGTTTATGTTATAGTCTCATAATAAGAGTATGTAGCATAACATACTTCAGTTCCCGACATTCTAGTCTGAGCTCACGACCTCATCGTAAACAGCCCTTGTGGCTAGAACAAATGTGTCGGTAGGTACTTGAAAGAATCTTCACCGCGCGCACCGCGACGTATGGAACGGATCAAACACGTGGTTTTCCCTTCTCTATCCAACTCCCAACTTCGATTTTATACGCGAAAAGTCCTCCGATCCAATCCTGCAGCGGATCACTACGAACTGTGCCGACAACTAGCGAGAACAACTTTGGCATCCTGCTCCTGAATTTGGTCCAGATACTGATAAGGGGCGGCTGCGAGAGCGAACGCCAGAGAAAGAGGGGTGTGTGAGTGTGTGTGTTATCATTTTGATCGAAATGATATGATTTTCGACTCAGTTCAACCGTGAAATTGCTCACTGTTAACGCGATAACATCAGGAATTGTGTTGGCTGTTGTGGAAAATTTTGATTGTATCTTTTTACAAATTGAATAGAACCGACACAAAAAAGTGCAAAATGGGCAGGGTTGTAGGTGTTTCTACGCGGTTAATGATAAGAACTATCACATTGTCACGGTTCAGTTATGTGGGCTGTCTGATAAGAAAATGTTGCTAACCCTTCGAAGGAGACAGCAATGTCGTGGGAGTCCTTAAATTCTCACCAGGACTATGTTAGGTGAGTCTATATTCGCAGTCTCTTTACATTGAAAACCATTATTCTGAACTATCTATAAAATTATCAAACATATTACGAAAACTATCTGTCAGCAGTAATTTGAGAATTAATATTCGGTATACGCATTATACGGGCAAAGTCCTGGTTGGCGACAATCCTACTGCCAGGATTTAAAGGTTGTAGGTTATGAGGGTTTCTTCAGTAGGTCGTAACCCAGAATCACTTGAGCATCCAGACGTTGCTTCTCCGTTACTAAATCTCAGGCATGGTTACAGACAATCCCAATGATCTAAGGTCTATATCTGAGTTTGGTTATCAGTCTAAATATAGTTTGGAATTCCACTTGACTCAACAACAGAATAAAATTTGTTCTAATTTAATTATTATAAAAAAGTTCTAAGAATTATAAAAATAATGCAAACATAAGATTAACAGAAACAGTCAAACTTAGCAACATTGAAAAAACGGTTAAGTCGGACACACGTCAAGAAGGCTCCGTATTTAAATTTGAAGATTGTAAGTTTCAGAGATATATAGAAAAGGGTGGTTGATTTTTGTTTAATAATCACTTTCTGAGCCTTTCATATTAAAATATAAATACATGTATTTATATGGCTCATAAGGAGTCCTGCTATTTCATATTTCACGCGATACATTTGAAGAAAGTGTTTCTTTTAATTACCCAATTTTCCACACAATATTAACTCCCAGATTCAGAATTATTGAGTCACTTAATTCCATATACAGGGTGGTTCGAATTATAATGGAGAAACTTTAACAGCATATTCAGCAGATAAAAATAATTAAAAAAATTCTTATCAACTTATCTCAAAAAACGCTTCGTTTTGTTTGTTTTGAAATATTGCAAAAAAAATCATTTTTAGTATTTTTAAGAAAGAAGAGTTTGCTTTCAAATTTAAAAACAAATGTATAGCATGATAAACACTTGTTTTTGTTTTAACAGTGGCGTGAGACCGTTTTATTTATTTTAAATAAAAAAAAAGTTACACCAATGGTTTATCGCGATTTTGTCAACAAATTTAGATACTCTGATCAATTCTAAACAAAAATGGTCTTTCCGCGAAAACGAACCATTTTCGAGAAAAAATGTTTGCATGTGCACCTAATATCTTAGGTTTGCAAATGTGATGTAAATAAAAACGAATTGATTTATCTTAATTTGCTTTGCAAACATCAGATATTCGGTGCACATGCAAACAAAAATTTTTTTTTTTTTCTAGAACGGTTTGTTTTAGAGAAAAGACTAAAGAGACCATTTTTGTTTGGAATTATTCAATATATCTAAATTTATTAACGGAATTGCCATAAACCATTGACGTACAACTTTTTTTATTATTTAAAAGAATTAGAATGGTCTCATGAACGCCACCTACTAAGTTTGAAAGCAAAATCTAGAAGAGTTTCCTTTAAAATAAGAAAAAACGTTTTTTTCGCAATATTCGCCGTATCTCCAAAACGAAGTGTTTTTGGAGATAAGTTTATATGAACTTTTTAAATTATTTTTATCTGCTAAATAAGCTGTTGAAGTTTCTCCATTATAATTCGAACCACCCTGTATAGTTAATAAGTAACTAGTTATATTACTGTTAGTACACCTGAAATTTCAAACGTTGTAAAATCGTAAAATTGACACTGATCAGAATCAGCTGATTACCTATTTAATAGATTATGATAATCATTTGTCACATTTGAGGAACTTGTATTGGGAGTTGAAATCCATAGAGTAAATGGAAACCTACAGACATGAGAATGCCCCTTGAAATATTTGTAGACATCAATAATAATTTAATTTGATAAGTCTGTAAAACTGTACTAGGTATTCAAACTGATAAATTTCAATACAATATCTGTACCTATACATTATCTATAGTTTGTTTCACGAATGATGGCTATTTTGTGTAATCATTAACGAGCTACGTACCTACATCATGCTATACTTCTCATCACATCTCATTATCATGAAATTCTCTACTACGTTTTTCGCTCTAAAAACATCAGTATTTCAAGCTTATCTCCTTCAAAATCATTGTTGGGCGCTGCTCGTATGTCCGACGGCAACGCAATACTTATTTCATTGGGGTCTCTAAGTCAAAGTGACATTTCAGATAATTCAAATGAATAAATTTTCATTTTATAACCCAAGCAATACATTTGTATTTTATGTTTTTGCATTATTGTTGACAATAGATCTTTTATAATATTTGCTTATTTACTTAATCAATCGATATTATTTTCTCCCTAATTATATGAACTTCCTTGAAGCGTGTAAAAAATTGAAATACCATATTTTGTGTCAAAATCGTTAAGCCCCTGATTTACTCATGTCATCATTCGTGAAACAAACTATATGCGTCAATCAATGTCAAATGATGTTGGAAGGTCCAATAAAAGTCACTAAAAAGTCCCTAGCTGATGACGTAATCACATTGCTTATTTAAATAAACTATACCTAGATAGAAGACTTTATAATATCAAAATAAAAAGTTTTAGCTAATTGCATATATATACTATACATATACTAATTGTATATGTGTCACTAATATCAAAAAAACAGTTTTCATAATTTTTGTCTGTCTGTTTGTTCCGGTTAATCTCCGTAACGGCTGAACAGACTCCGACGGGACTTTTGCAGGTAGCTAATGTTATAAAGAATAACTAAAGGTGTTTTTATTTTAGAAAAAAATCTATACAAATAAATAAAATCGAAGTGTATGTTTGTAATTTCAAAATAACAGGTTTCAAATAATTGCATATGGAGGTATACCTAGGTGTCACCAAAAAACAAAAAGCATTTTTCTATTTTTTTGTCTGTCTGATTGTTCCGGCAAATCACCGTAACGACTAAACCGATAACCGATTCTAGACAGCTAGAAGTAAATATGTAGGTATAATGATTCTTATTTTCTTAAAACTCCTCCTTTCAAAGGTTATAATGCGAAAACGTTTGTTTTCAAAAAATGTTCAGTTCAAAGGTTTCTGGAAACGATTTCTTTAATTTTGAAAGATCAAATTTTGGAAGATACGTTACAAAATTGTCTTATGGCAATTCCCTAAAATCTGCTACAATAATAATTTTATTATTTGTAAAATAATATGAAAATATCATGTAATTATACAATATACAAAATATATTTTCGTGCTAGATAACCTAATTCAAGGCAAAAAACTACCAAGTTACAAAAGTTACAATAGAAATACTAAATCTTGACAGTTACTACGTTAAGTTACGGTTAAACGGTAGCCGCTGACTGCTGTGCGTTGATTGGCGGAGAGCGTCAATGGAATCGATAACCGTAAACACAAACCAAACAATCAGTGGGATACAGACTTTACAATTTTTATGAACATTCTGTAAAGCCCTTTACCACCTGCTATATCATGCTATATGCTCTGACATCTCAAATTTCATTTCAATATACATACTCTGGCTAAACGATCAGAGCGGTAAGAAAGTGGGGAGAGTGAACACAAGTAAACCTGGAGAGTAGAGAGTTTTTCTTTTTCGAAAATGGAAATTTTGATCTGGCAAGATTAAAGATCATTTCCAGCACTATTTACACTGGACATTGAAAAAAAGGATTTCCGAGTTAAACCACCATTAATGTACGAGATTACTGCTGCCATAGTGCCATAGTTTGAAACCACAGAATAGAAAAGTTGAACAATTTTCATGGCAAGTAAAGCATTCTCAAAAATGTGAAATGAACATTTTTTGTATAAAAATTTCGATAAAATAATATTAATTCCAGTGGAGTATAATATAATATAATATAATTATCAAGAAAATAGTATTTTGGTATTTGAATGTGAGTTTAATAAATCTATGTTAATCTATGTTAACTCGCCTATTTCGTTGAGTTTTCTTCGGCACTCCCATATCATCCTAGAATCGATGATATGAGAGCTCTGTGCTCTAATCGCAGCATGACAGTCAGAATTTATAGCTATAACACATTTCTGATAGTTTCTTTATTGTTTCATTTTCACACATCTTTCGTTTACAAGCACTTCTGCCTGAAAGATGCTTGGACAGCGACCTAACGATAGTGAGCATTTGGTGCCAGTCCCGAAAACTCCAACGCCAGTCCCCGTAGTGGTTTTAGAACCATCTGTGCATTCGTTTTGAGAACTTGGATTGTGGGCCTTTCCCAATCTTCTTTTCTACTTAGCATCGTAGTAAAAGCTTTCTCGATACTAATTTTCCTTATCATCTCGTCAATGGGAAGGTTAGCTGATGGGATGTATTTAGTCAGAGAGGACCGATTCCGACTCCGATTCCTAATTTCCTCCTTGCCGGAACCTTCCCTGGCTAGTCTTAGAATGACTTATATACACTCCTAGAGAAAAAATATTTTCTTTACAGTTTTTCAATGCTCTAAGAATAAAAGTTTTGCAATAGTAACTTAAAATTATAATAAATTTTAAAAAATTAAGGAAAGAAACTTTCGGCTGCTTGCGCGATCGGAAGATGAAGTGCGATTTCAATTTTTTTTTTTCTTCTATATGCCTACCTATCGCAACTTTCCCGCACTACAGTAATATGAATTCAGAACTTGAATTTTGTCGCACCACCCCAGTGTTTATTGTCCATTCCAACCGTTGCCTTGTAAATATTTTTTTTAGCAATATCCCAGTCTTCCTTGCGAGGATTCTTGTTTTGAATTGCTGTGTCCATACTAATTATGGGTTCACTACCTGAGAAGTGTGTATCGAGAAGAAAAATCGCTCGTTCCTCTTCTCCCTCAGTATATGACCCGCCTGGCTTCTTGAACGACATTGTGGGGTTAATTCCCCCTTTTGCCATGACCTTTTGAAGTTTGGTTGCTGTTGCAGTGGAAGTAATGTTCACAAAAGGCTTGTGTACCCCTACCGATAATCATCTCTTTTAGCCCTACTGAGTAGCCGACGGACTTCCAATGTAAGGTTTGACAGGTTCTCGTTCCACAAAGGTGTTTCCTTGCTTGCTCGATTTTTTGAGAGTGGCAACAAAAAGGAGAACCGGTTAGTGTGACAATAACAGAGGCCTTTTACTGTTATTGCCACACTAACCTGTTCTACTTTATGTTCCAGATCATATAGCGCGTGTTTTGCCCCATTTTTTTCGATCTGTTTCAAATTTTGCTTCAGAGAGATTTTATAGGCAGACTAATCTGTATTTCTAAGATTTCGACTTGAGGACGACGAGGTGACCTACCCTGTTACCCTGATTTCGATAATTCTGTGGTCAGAAAGTGACTGTTCGTCCATCACTTTCCAGGCTGTTACATCTTTTCTGGTAGCAACGTTGGCAATTGTTACGTCCAGAACCTCCTCTCTCGCTCTCATGATAAAAGTGGGAGTTGTTCCTACGTTAAGGGTCTTAAGGTTATTTGCTAAGAGATGTTCAAGTAAACACTCACCTCTGAAGTTGTTGTTCGTGCTTCCCCAAATGACGTTATGCGCATTGGCATTACAGCCTATTATGACTGGCAGTTGTCTGCTGTTGCAGTATTGTACTAGCTCCTGCACTTCCGCTGGCGGTTTTGTTGGGCCGTCTCCAGCGAAATAAGCGGAAGCAGTGACACTGTCTCGGTAGATGCCCCCAACTTTGAGTTATACCATAACTGGGACCAAATCCCGAGTCATGTACTGTGAAACACCAATATATTTAATATTGTTTTTTATGAGCACACAGGCACGTGGAGATACCTGCCACTAGTCATAAATCAATTTTGAGTCTTTACATGCCAAACCTTTGGTTTGGCCTACTTTGTCAATCCAGGGTTCCTGGATCAGTATAATATCCAATTGTAACTTTGCAAATAACTTTGCAATCACTGCTGAAGCTCCCTTCGCGTGATGCGTTCCCTTTGTGAAAGTGAAGGCTATTTGTATGGGATGGAAGAGCTGGGTAGTCCAGTCTGGACGTATCCCCCTCCCTTCTCTCTCTCTGCTCCTACTCGAATTTCATGCGGGAGGAGTCCTCTCCTGAATTCGAGCAGGTCTCTTGGCCTCAGACCCTCAAACCTCTACAATTCACTGCCCAGCCCCCAGGGTCACAGAGGAACCCTCTGCCACCCCGAGCCCCTCAGCAGAGCTGGCGGAAGTCCTAGATTCCTGGGATATAGAGGGCGTCTCCACATTTCTAGAAACCTCTAAAGGGTTCCCTCTCTTTCCTATCCCCGAGACTGAGATGCGTGCGAACCGAAAGTTCAAGGCACCCTCCTATCTTTAGACTTTTTCCCGATTGGTGATCCATCCCAATCTTGAGGACTGTTCCTTTTCTCTCCTTTTTGGAGTACAGAACCTTCCAAGCCCCATTTCTGAGGTTAGAGTTCTCTACCTCGACATGTCGGAGAATTTTCTCCATCTCCATTTCAAGGCTCTTTGGGAAAAACAAGGTTATGGTTATGGGTTTATCCACACACAATGCCACCAACTCGGGTCCCTTACAAGAACACAGCTTCGGCACTGACTTTATAAGCCAGTCTGCCGATTCTTGAGATCCACAATCCACCAGCATCATTCCACAGCGGAAATGAATGCCGAGGAAGTGGATCCCCTTCTCACTGCAGAATAGCTCCTCCACCAGAATATCTCCAAGTGAAGAGAGTCGCTCGGCTTTCAGAGTTACCCTCGTGTATTCCTTGGGTCATATTCCCACTCTGATCGCCTTCTCTGCCTTGACCGCTGCTGCATATCCAGTTTCTGTCGCAGCTGTCTTCCGCTTCTTAAAGAAGCCTTCTTTATGTTATGAGGCCGTTCCGGAGGTGTTTTATGCTCCGAGCTCATATACGAATGGGATGATTACAGAATCCAATATTTCTTCAACAAAAACTAGAATTTACTTTTAGTAGATGATGCTCTTAAAAATATAAAACCTATACTGGGTGTCAACGAATCTATTAGACAAGTCATAATATCTTGAATATTAGGTAGGTATATAAAAACGGTATTTGGTGTATATTGTATCATTTTTGGAGTTCTGAGACATTTCTGGATCATAATGTGACATTTAAAAATAAAAAAAAATAAATTTGTGCCTACTTCTTGTTTTTAGAGTAACTTTTATTATTGCATCTAGGTCGCCAAATATTACGTAACTTGTTGGAAGATACAATTGAACAAGGTGAAATGTATTTTGAACAAGGAGGAATGTACTTAGAAAATTTACTACGGTAAAAGTAGGTAAATACATTATTTTCCGTAGTATTTAATTTATGTTCTTATATTTAATCCAATCGCAAATAAATTAGTATCTACGTATCGCTAAATTCGTCAAAAAATCTTATTTTAGGAAACTGCTTGTCAGAAAATGGTCTTCATTTGAAAATTAATAATCAGTCACGAAAATGTAATTTTGCCAAATGGTCTTATTCCTATCTACCTTACCTGTCACTAAAACTTTGTGATTTTAATAACCTAAGGCATAGCCTTCTATTATTGTTGACACACAATAATAGAAGGCTATACCTATGGTCCTCAGACTAGTTTACGTCCGATAATAGCAGCCCCTAACTACTACTCCCAAAATAAATTTTGCAACTACTACTGATGGGTCACTGTGCCACTGGGTGACTGTGACTGAACAATTTATAAGAGAGTAAGTATACAAAGTTAAAAAAAAACTCAAAACTGGAAACATAAATTTCTTAGCGCAGATCGGACAAATTTTAAATGCTCATTGTTGGCAAATGTATTTCTGACTACTGTTACAAACATAATTTTTTTCGGCCTTTGACCATGAGCATATGGTACATCTTTTTCGTTTGGATGTTGTTCTATCAGTAAGAGGTACTGGTGGTTCTGGAATCTGAGTGGAAATTATATTGAAGTCTATTTCTCGAAGCTTACGAGGTTCTTTTGTGTTTCCTAGACTTTTTGTGACAAAAGGTTTGCACGACGATACCCCTAGTAGAAAATCATAGCGCGGCATTTTTTGGTTAATTTGTGCATTTTTGTCCAGAGCTTCACCTTCTGCATTCGCCCCATTGTAGTACTCGATAATATCTGGTTTCAATAAAATTTCATTTATTTTATTACCATGATGCATAAGTACTTGATAAAAAAATTATTGCTTTATTTGTTTTTGTGACAAACGATACCATGGTAGAACGTAGATAATTATAGCACAACCACTAAAAATGGGTCACATTGACCCATTTTCGTAAATTTGCACAGAACGGAGAGTGACACCCTAGAGTAGTTGGTTTATTACTGAAAGTTGAATGTAAGTAGGCGCAGGCGCACTCGCTAGGCAAAGTCACGAAATCTCGCTGCCGCAGCCACAAAATTGAAGGGGGAAATCCAGTTTCAATTATTAGACTGTGGGTCAACCTGACCCACCCAGAATTGTCTCAGAAATCCAAAATTGTCTCAGAACCTACTACTGGGTATTCTATTTAAAAATTCCAAACCGGAGTCATTTCCAGTGAAATATGAAAAATATGCGAAAACTCTCCTCTATAAGTATACCATTTACCTATAACAAATCTCATTTAGATATACCTAATATTTTAGAAGTTACGATTTGTCTAATAGTTTCGTTGACACCCAGTATATAAATAGGTAAAAATAAAATCTTTTTCTCCTCTGTTTGTCAACCTCTTTTCTTTTTTCTTTTTCTTGTATAGTAGCTACTGACGATCTTTCAATTAAAAAATAAAAATAATATTTTCTTTACAATCTGCATAGAGTCGGAGTCCGGAGCTTAACCATGTTTTTCTCGAATTATCACTAATGATTATGGTTGAATATCAATCACTGGACAAACACCATAATAATATTAATTTTATTGGTACTGTTACATTCGACACTGGTGTCAGAAATCTTCTATCTACTCACCTAAAACTGTACATCTTCAAAATTGTATCTACCAAAACAATTATTATTATTTCGTATGCCGCACCAACTAAAAAATAAGTTTTTGTAAATAAATATAAGTATGTAATTATACTTTCTCATGTGGCAATATTTTTCCTAACCTCCATGATCTTTCCGCAGCAGTTTCAACGCCGTCACCGGCATTGGCCACCAACTCTCGGCCACCAGGCTGCTAGCATCACCGGACGGTTCCCGCCATCCGCTCGATGGCGACATCGAGCATCCCTGGCCATGGAACGACTCATACAGCAGCTTGCATCGTGACACCTACACCGAGGTGAGGACACCCCGACCTCCAAGGTGCACCTGGGGCTGCTTCCAAGCATGCAGGTCTCGGATATATCACAGCATCGCTAAAAGAAAAGTAAGTGGATTTAATTTCAACAAATTTGTTTTTTTATACACTACTTTCAGATAAGTCATATGTCATAAACTGTTTTAACCACCGAAAAAGAGGTGTTATGATAAGTTATAGATCTATCTGTTTGACAAAATCCTCACAGATTCACACCTCGAATTTATAATATCATCTGTTTGCGTCTGGAGTTAAAAATATCTAACAAGTGCAATGTTATCTAACCACCACGATACCTTATACCCTACTATTTGACTTTCAGAAGTTCTGATAAATCACACAAATTTATTATGTTCTTTTTAATATTTATTTAAAAATACTATCTAGTCTTTTTTATAAGTCTACAAAAATCGTTGCAATGTCTCCTCTCTTAACGTAGACTTACGTTTCATCATAATGGAGCCCATACACAATTGAAAATGTTCATAAATGAGTTTCTTCGATCTGGTTGAGCAACACGAAATCAACAGACGTATTTAAATGATAAATAGGTTTCATCAACGGTGGTTCGTTTTCTCGAATCCACCAAAAATCACGAGTTCGAGAAAGTTTGAGACTTATTCAAGTGTGTATAGGCCCCATAAGGGCTCACCATAAAGTATTTTGAATCCTCAATAGAATCGAATAGAAGACGAACAAATCAACAGACGAACATAGTTTCATTTTTTATCAGAAAACCTAACAACAGTGCACATAACAACTGACCAAAGTTTTATCGTAATTGAATGAAGCTCTTTTGGGAAAGTTTTTTGAGAGCTGAACAAATCAAACTTTGAAAAGGTAAATCAAAGAAGTATCTTACAGTTCTCCTCTTTTCAATAAAAGAAGTATCATCAAAATCAGTATGTAAGTTCATTATTCAAAACCATGGTCTATAGATTCAAAACGCTCGAATATGTCTAAAAATGGAAAATAAAAAAGAAAACATAAAATGGGAGTGTATATCTCCTCCTTTTGGGAAGTTATTGTAATATATTTGTCAGAATTAAGGCGCTGGAAATGCATTCGTAGCCTGCGAGAGCACATCGTGAGGGCGGGTTCGAGTCCTGCCAGAGCCATGGTTGTTGTTTGTACTGGACCCGTGCACAGGTATCTCTTTACCTCTTCGGGAATATATTTAGTTATATAAAAAAAATAACACTCATTTGGGCCAAAGATTATAGCACAGTTTTGGATCGGACATTCTAGTTAATGTACTCAAATCAACCTGCCAATGTTGAAGATTCAGTTTTGGCTAGCTGATTCTGTCAACATGGAACAAAGGAGATAACGATAATAAATATGTTTTCCTAAAATAGTGGCATTTTTATCTGCAGTACACTAAACATATGTCCAAATAAAATTGGTCATTCATAACAATGGCCGGTCAAAGTTGAAATTATCCAAAAGTGTATTCTAGGTGCATATGCGGCATTAGTAGGTGTCGGTACATACATGTATCGTTTAAATGAAAATAACTGCATTTTTTTAATATTTACTTCGTTTATAAATGAACATTTCCTTCGTGAGTATGCTCTTAACTTTATCTTTAAATAAATTAAGACTTATTTTCTACCAACTTTTGAATTCCAGCGTGAAATAATCCGGTTGCAGACGGCCGAAATCGAATTTTATTGATCATCAAATACTTAGATACAATTCAATTTTCACGAACCTTTAAAACTACATAATATATTTTGGTCTATTATTGATTCAAATAGAACGCTTATGTTTATCGAAAAATTATTACTTGTTTAGACTTTTCTTTCAATTGAAATTCATCATGGCTCAATTTAAAAACGCCATAAGTATTGTGTTTTTCACTATTGTCAAATTTGTAAATTCAAATCCACCAATACATATTTGAATATTTTGTCCCGTCGCACATCTCTATAATATATTCATTTTAATTCAACACTCGAATATCGTTCTCACGAGCGTTCACAATTTTGTGGGTTTATTCACCATGTATTTGCTCTTTTTTATTTTGTTGCCGGCAGCCGAGTCAGAAGCTTGTATACCTTCACAAAACATGCTAATGTCATCTCTTATCATTGAATATAGGGCGAGATTCAACCACTATACCCGTGGGGGCATTCCTTTGTCTACGGAAAAGCCGAATTTTCCATGCATACCATCACTCGAAACTTCTTACATAATTGAATGGATGGATGATAGTGTTTCCAGGGATATGCGCAAGGTTTATGCAGTTGTCTCGAACAATTCATGTGTAAAACGTCTTGAATTATATCTGAATGTCAGTATTTGATCATTAATTTTGAGCTAATGAGCGGCACGAGACTTTGACTATTTATTTATTAAGTCAACCATTAGATTTATTTCATCCATTATTAAGTGGAATAGTCTGAGTTTTCTCAAGGACATTCATTTTTACATTTTCAATATAGTTATTCATACACCAAATATATTTTATTATACCTACATTGCTGTCGCCACGGACGACTATGGCAAACAATATACTTTTTCCAATGTTCACCAAACCGAAATCGTGTCGGTCAACAATAACTTCATTTCAAATTGTTAGATCATTTTTCAAAAAAAAAACGGTTTCCGAGTTATAGCATTCGTAAAGTGTATAAATATTTTTTTCTGTGACGGGAATTTTTTTTGACATTTTGTCTCTGTTGACATGTGACAAAGTATGGGGAAAACAGTGAGTTCCCGTGTAGATATATAGGTATACACATAAATATAAATCAAAACACAGAATTAATTTGACGGATATTTGATTACTTTAAAGGTTTCTTTAGCAACGCAGGTCTAATTGTTGCTATAAGTACAACAGACTATCAATTTCAAACTTAAAATATCACATCGATAATATTATTTATTTATTTTCCAATTACCTTTTACATACAATAAAAGACCTACAGGAGGCATAAATGCCCGTACATAGGATGGTCCAGAAAAAAAAATAATCAAAGAAATAAAATTAAATTAATTATCTTATAACAAATAATAATAATTTGAAGTTATAATATACATAGATATTGTTATATTACTTAAAAAATCTGTTTCAATATTTAATACTTCCTATATCATGTGTCTTTCTTTACATTTGTAGTTGTATTTATAGTTTTGTTGCATTTTAATTTTATTATTTGTTTATTTATTGTATATTAATATGTATATTTAGATTATGTTAAGCTTGTAGATTTTAATACATTATTAAGTTCAGGTCTACACACAGATGCTATTTGCATCTCGGTAGGGGATTGTTGGACTTTATTAAGTCAGACAATCTATTAGCATACTATTTTTTAATCAAGATTTGTATGTTAACCTGAATAAAGATTATTATTATTATTATTATTATTATTATTATTAAATTCCTCTTAAAGTAATAATGTTTAATAATATATATCATATCATCATATCATATATACCAACTAAAATTATAAAATAGAGAAAAAAAAAAGAACAAAAAATAATTCTATGATTTTCCAGTTTTAACTAATCAATGATAATATCTTTAATTTTCTCTTTTATCTTTCTTTTGAGCACATTTCTATTTACACTTATTGTTTTCAAGTCATTTGGTAGATCATTAAAATACCTTTTAGCATAATATTCGAAACTTCTTTGCCCAATGGTTAAAGAATGTAGTGGTAATGCAAGACTTCTAAATCTGGTGTTAACTGGTTTATTTATAAATTCACTTTTTAAATCATTATATTGATGAATAATAGTTTTAACAACAAAAACTTGCCTAATATTTAAAGGTTTATCGGGATCATCTTCAGTTATACCAATAATTTTGAAAATACGTTTCTGCAGTCTATCCAATGGATCAAAACATGCATCATAAAGACCACCCCATCCTATAACAGCATATGAAGCCACACTATGAAACAATCCGTAATATATTTGTAACAATTGACTTTTGTTTAACAGATGCCTAAGCCTGAAAAAGAGGTAAACTAAATATTTGCTTTTTTTTACTATGTTGGCTACATGAATGTCCCATTTCATATTACAGTCATAAGTTATTCCTAGATATTTATTTAATTTTTGACCATTTATATAAATTCCAAGGTCTTTAGGGAACGAGTCACTATGATTACCAAACGTAATGAAAGCAGACTTGTTTGTGTTAAGCACCAAGTTATTATTATAAAGCCAAGAATAAATGAAATCTAATGTTGTTGTCATTTCTTTAGCAAGTTCAGGCCATGTAAAATTTTTCATTGCAACTGCCGTGTCATCCGCATATGCAACTAATTCGTTTCGTAAGACAAGCAAATCATTAATATAAAGTATAAACAGCAAGGGCCCCAGAATAGAGCCTTGCGGCACACTAATATTGGTTTTTATAGGCCGACTTTTGATTCCGTTAACCTTAACAACTTGTATTCTGTCATGCAAATAGCTCCTAAATAGGGATAAACATACTCCTCTTACTCCCATTTTTTGTAACTTGTCTAGAAGAATTTCATGATCTATTGTATCAAATGCTTTGGAGTAGTCCAAAAAAGCGACAACCGTTGGTTTGCTAAGACTTAAATTTTCATATATAAATAAATATTGTAATATTTTTGCGATATTAAATCATCGTTTTTCCCGTCACACGTAGCTCTCGAGCTGACATCTAATACTTTTTTCTTTTGTATAATAAATAACTATTTTACCAAAAATTGGTTGGTGGTGCACTAAAAATATAAAATAATATTAATTCTATTGGTGCTGGTACTTTTGGAGTTGTGCAACTTGTAGCTAGATATATTAAACGCCTCCGGATATAGCCTCAACTTTAAATTCTACATTCTCAGATTTTCGATTTTTCAAGAAAAACTTTCTCCTCCACGCCCTCTGGGGATGGTTTTTGGAAAAAATGAAATTTCTCAACTCTATTTCAAATGAATTAAAAATCATCAAAATGAGAACACCTTTACTATACAAAACGAGCGTACAGCCATACATAAAAAAAAACAACATACAACCGAATTATATACCATGTCCTTTTTTGAAATTGATCAAAAAAAGCAAACATACAAGCGAATTGTATACCTCCTCCTTTTTTGAAATTGTTCAAGAATATGTTTGTGTTAACCGCTATATTATGAAATATCTAGTAATAAATCAACGCTCAACTTCACAATTACCAGCAGCAATACAATTACTAATATTATTTTGTTATTTTCAGAGCACCAACTGCTAAAGGTTCTTATTTTGGTAAAAATATTATCTCTAAAAGGAATTAACATCCAAGTTCAAATAAAGCTTTTCCGCGTTTGAAGTTATGTTTAATAGTTTATGAACAGACCACCTATGTCACATTTGTCGATTTAACAATCTCAGTAGCCAAAAAACACATTTTGATCAAGACTATAGCAACAAAACTGCTTCAGTGTTGATTTCGAGATACAAAACATAAACAAGCGTTTTGTTTAGCGAAACCATTCGAAACTAGCTGTACTTTCAAACGCACCAATATGTATAAAAAAAGAGATTCGATCAACACAACACGTGGTATCTAATTCTTGGATTCATTTTTGGTTTCTGTTCATCCAATGAGAAAACGGAACCATTGACCACTCTGTTGTCTGATTGTCTTCTTGTGAAATTTGGTACTGATAACGGGAGGTGAGCGCAACACTGCATAGGTCTTTCTTATGCTGTGACTGCATTGTTACGTAAGCTGTGACGTAGGTATTGTAAATAATGCGGATTAATTTAGTGGAACAAATTTGAATTAAATTGTCCATTTTCTACCAGCATATCATGTGATATATCAAATAAAAGGACTCATTATGCGTGTTTCAAATAATTTAGAGCGAAGCTCGTTTAGCGCTGTCTCGCTGCTAGTAGTTTTGACCGACCCATAGACATCTGAACACCCAAAAGTGTAAAGAGACGTTCCCTACAATGCGGTACGTACCTATAGAAAGAGAAAGAGGGAGAGAGACAGAGAAGACATTCTACAGACTGTTGTTGAATACTTTGGAAAGGAGTGCTAACACCATCTGCAATTTGATGAGTATTAATTAAAAAAAATCTAATATTCCTTCCGTGTATAGTACGCTATTTTTTCTGTGATGGGAAAAACGATGATTTAATATTGAAAAAATATTAGAATATATTGAAATCGAAAAATTATTGAAGAGAAATTGTTTTAAACTGGTAGGCTGTTATACTTATACCGAAAATTACACCTGCGTTGCTAAGGAAACCTTTAAAGTAATCAAATATCTGTCAATTTAATTCTGAAAATTGATTCAAAAATTGCGAACTTGGTGGTAGCGTCACAAAAATGATTGCCAGCTAAATCGCTATATTTATGTGTATATGTACCCTGGAAAAAAGTACTAAGTGTGGAAAAAAAGTAATATTATAAAAAGTGATACTTTGTCACTTGTCAATAGAGATAAAATGTCAAACTTTTTTAACGTCACAGAAAAACAATAATTGTTTTCTTTAATTCTACCAGATAAAAATAATTTTCGATCAAATATGTTTCCTATGAACCTTTTAGGGTTATTCGTTGGGGGAAGGAGGAATTATATTTTGGAAAAAATATATAAGGTACTACTTCTGAACTTTTCTCCTTCCAATGAAATCAGAATCATCAAAAACTGTGTAAGTTTAATATGAAAAACGCGCGTACAAACAAAAAAACAGTAGAATTATTATCATCCTTCGTTTGGTAAATGAGTCAAAAATGCAATGTTTTAATGCTAACCGAGATGTCCATGATCAATGTCCAAACTTTGAAACATTAGCGCATTTTTAATGAAAAACTTAAAAGTGGCGTATCATGGGTACATTTTTATTTCGGTGAAAGTTTACAGAGCTAAAAAAGTTTCTGTGAAAAAGTTTATTTTTGACCGACGAACTCAAACGGAGTAGGAATAGAATTCGCCTGTCTGCTTTTTTGTCTCGTGCGCGCTGCGCGTTGTAGATATTTAGTAAACTTACACCGATTTTGATGACTTTTGATTCATTTGAAAGAGGAGTCTTGAGAATTGATCCCATATTCATAGAAACTCAAATCGGAAATCTCCTTCCCTTCAAAAAAATCTCCAAAGGGGATGAAGAGGGCAATTTTTCTAGAAAATCTGAGGTGGCAAAATTGAAGATAGGACAATATCCGGAAACGTTTAAATTGATTTTTTTTTCAATAGAGTTACGGTTTTCGAATTACAGCGATGTTAAAATCTCAAATATGTTTATTTTCACTATCTGGAGGGGGCAATTTCTTTTGAAAATTAAAAATCTGAGGCAACCACATGAAAAATCAGATTCTTTGTAGCAAAATTTATAAAGAACATTTTTTCCTCAGAGTTACGGTTTTTGAGTTACAGCGGTGATAAAATGGTAATATCTAAAATACTTATGCGTATTTCTACCGCAATGTTTTGAGATCTCTAAATAATAACAATAATAAGTACAAGCAAAGAATATACGTGGGTAATAGGATAAGTACCATCTTTTTTGGTATTAGTGAAATTTCAACGATTTTCGTGATCAACGTTAATACAAACGCATAACTTCAAAAGTAACAGCACCAATAGAATTAATATTATTTTCTATATATACAAACTCAAAGCACTGGCAAGACAAGAGAGACCCGAAGAACTTTATAAAAGAAAAGATAGAGACAGACAAACTCTGAATGAAAAACTGTACCCTGACGTAAAACCAGAGAGAAATAGAAATTATATAGCTAAAAAACTAAATTACAAAACCGACACAGAGGGAGACAGCCAAACCCTAAATAAAAAACTGAACCTTGAAAAAAACAGAGGGATACAGCCAAACCCTTACTAAAGAACTGAACTCTGAAGCAAATCCAGAAACAAATCCTGAGGGAGACAGTCAAAACATGACTAAACTGAAATTGGTGTACGGGTATATATAGGTATATTTGGCAAGGCCATGATAAACCAAATAAATTGACTTTTATGAATTGAGAAGATAAACTTTTAAACAATAATAGGAACAATGTGTCTTAAATTTGACAGTAGTCTTATTTAGATGAAACTACAGAAACGAGCAATAAATATAAGCAGCTTATTTTTTTTAAACTATAGCTAGTTATTGAAATACAAATCTTGAGAAAACCACAAATTAACTTACTAAATCTAAATTTAAAGTTTACTACCCCTTTCATCCATTGACGTAGAAATCCAAAAAGTTAAATGAATAAAAAACCCAAATTCTACGCTCATGGATAAATATTAATAATAATTTTTACATGTGATTTTTCAGCATATGAAACTTTGCCATTGTACTAAATTTCGTCGAAATTACATTAGCCGTTTTAAATTTTTAGCCAAAATTGTATCTTCAGGGGCTTATAACACCTAAACTAAGCAATTTTGTACCAAGGTAAGTTTCATTAAAAATGCTTATTTTGGCCTGAGGAACAAGTGGTTTAAGACCTTTAAGGGACACCCTAATTGTAATATATTTGTAAATATGAATACTGTAAATAATGTTTCTCACATAAAATTTCAACCCTATATTTATTATACGTAACCAATATTACAACGAAATGAGGATAGAATTAATTAATTTCATCTTTCTTTATTATCGTGAAATAAACGGTTTAGATATTAACCAATTTTTTGATTTAACTTAACCTGAAATTTCTTTTTACAGGTGGACCAAGGACTTCGACTATACAATCAGCACAAACAACAACAAGCAGTGAGAAAATGGAAATCAGCATTGAAGGCAATCCGAAAACGTGAGGATAAATTCAACTTACTTGGTTATCTATACCAAGCTTATATGGATTGGGGGAAATATAGGTAAAAATAAATAAAATAGTGCTCTGAAAAATAGAAAAATTAAAATTATTCTGGTCGGAGAACCTCCGTCAATAACTTAGATTCTTATGTATTTTCTATATTTCCAAATTTCATTTAATATAGGACTATAGGAATATACATACATAGTTATAAGTGTATTGGCGGTTACTTGATGGTAATCCGTAGTAAATTTGAACTAAAACACTATTACAAATTTCCGATAAATTACCTACTGTTTAAACATGACAATTGTTTCGGTAAACTGTGCATCTTTCAAGATTGAGTAATAAGTAAATTCTATGCGGGTAAGTGCTTACTCACATAATAAGGATGGTAATAATTATATATACAGTAAATCGCTGGATATACCATTGATTTGCTGATTGAGGAGATTACCAGAATGTTTACGTTTATTAATTTCTATTAATGCAAGTACCTAAATTCAATTTTAATTCTTTCTTTTTTGTATGTAAGGTTTCAAAATTATCTTTAAATATGTGATTACTATCATTGAGATATAGCGCATAGTTTGAGTTAGTTTCATGGTTTATGAATGAGCCCTTGTGCTCAGTGTTACCCAGTCCTTTGTTACCAGCAAGTCTTTTCAGTTTTCAGACTTTTTGATGGACTGCACCTCTTTCTATACCTTCCTAATGAACGTTTCTCTCGTTCTTCCTCTTCTCATAGTACCTGGCGGCATTCTCTCCAGGGCTATCTCTTCAATGGCCCCGTCCCATTTACTCAGTATATGCTTTCACCACCGCTGTTTCCTCTCTTTTACATAGTACGTAGTCAGGAGCTTGATCATTTCTGGTCCATCGTTCTTCTTTGGTTATTTTGTCCAGCCAGTAAATATGCAGTATCCTGCGAGGGATCAGTGATGACCTGAAGACGGGAAGAGATCGGCTTAGACACTTTCTAGGTTCCAGAAGCGAAGAGGACCAGTGCTTTTACATTGGTGTTGTAATTTATATCTCAGTCCTCTGAAAAATACTCTAGTTATATGCAGAATACAACCACATTTGCCTTTCTTATCCTTTTGCAGATATCTATGGCTCCTCCATTATTTTCCATCTGTCTCTACAATTAGCCCTTTTTCAAACAAGATCTTTTCCTGCTGCAACACGGTTTTAATAAATGAAAGGATTATTTCCGCAGTAGTTTGCAGATGATTTTTAACAACTCTGTAGGATATTCCTTCCTATTGTGCTTCCATTATCTCAACCTCCGTTCAGCGATTCAGGTTGAATTCTTGAAGTTCCTCTGGTATTATCTCACCGCTCCATCTGTGGTTTGTGGTTACTCCAAGGTTAAGACGATTTCGGAAATGTTCTGCTCATCTTTGCATCTGGTCTCAGGGGTTTGTAAGAAGTCTCCCACTTTTGTGTTCGATGGGACATTTCTTTAGGATCTTCCGACTTGTCAGTTTTCTTGTAATTTTTTAGAGCTCCCTCAAATTGCCTACCTTAGCTGCTTCTTCTACTGTTTCAGAGAGAACATCGAACCAAGCAAAAAATTTAAAAATATACAGCATCTACTAGCATGGAGGTATCTTAGATATATGTCTCCCAGTGGTCTTACTATGTAGGGAAATTTACAGATTGTGTCTAATTAAACTAGTCTCGCAATCAATCGAGGGAGTTCCAGGAGGACCACCGTGTATATATGATGTTAAATAGAGTGTAATTTATTACAGGGATGCATTAGAGTACGCGCATCGACAGCTATTCATATCCGAAGAATTAGACAGTCCTAATATGAGGGCTGAATCCTATTTAAACTTAGCTAGAGCCCATCAAAGACTTGGCGGCTTAGAAAGGTAAGTTTTACTTCTCATATTCACTAAGTCTTTTCATGCTATAATCTACCCTCGTCTTTTCTTCTATCTTTGCAGAGCTTTAGCATACGCCAGGCATTCCCTTTACAACGAATGTGAACAACATGCCACTGCAGGTCATGTGCATCTGACAGTTGGTTCAGTTTACTTAGAATTGGCAGGTTTCAACAAGGCTTTGGACAGCTTTCAACACGCTCACAGAATAGCTCAAGCTGTGCACGATCCGGCGCTAGAATTGCAGGTTAATTTTTTATAACATAATTATTATCGGAGTGATAAATATATGTAAGAAAACTCGTTCAGTAATCAGCTAGCTAGTGAGTTTATGTAAGTTTTTCTTTGAAATATTGCGAATACGTCATTATGTTTGTGATTTATTTACCCAATGACATAGACTCGATTCCAGAATCCCGAACGACTAATTGCTCTTTTATCTCTTCAGTATTGAATGGGTCCGTTTCTCCGAAGTAAAAATGGCATTATTTGCCGAAAACTATCTAAATTCCCGAAATCTTGATTAATCATGTTCAAAGCCATAATAATTATTTTGACCGACTAACCAAACGGAGAAGATATACAATTCGACTGTTAGTATATATTTTTTTAAATGGATGTTTGCGCCTTATAAACAGTAAAAGTGCTCCGATTTTCATGATTCTTTTTTCATTTGACAGAGAATTGAGATTGAGAATTGGTGCCATTAAAAAAACAACATTCAATATGTCGTTCCCCCCCTAAAATCTTCTTCCAAAGGGGTTTTTTTGCAAATCGAAAATTATACGTCAACGTTTAAATTGGAAATTTTTCAAAAAATCATATGTTTCCGAATTACAGCAGTGAAGTCTGGATTATGAGTGTTTCCGCGATGTTTTGAAACCAACGTATTATCTGTTAATTAGTTGCTTCTTTAAAAGTTGTGAGATTACTTTTATGTACATTTCATTGTACCTACAAGGAACAATGATTGACATAATAATTAACGGGATTGGTAAATCCCATTTTCAATCTGATAAGGTTATGGTAGTAGAAACATCATAGGAATCCAAGTGTAACAAGTCAAAAATTATAAAATAAAATAAAATAAATTCAAAATTACCCTCCTATTACAAATTAACCCGAAAATAAAATAAACATAATTCTACACAAAACAAAATTAAATTCTAACGGAAACTTTTCTTCTTGTGTTACATTTTAAGGTTGATGCGAGAAAGCAATACTGTGGAGATGACTCATTGTTTTATTTAAATTCATCACTACTCCACTTTGAGAATGGACCTCTTCTTGAATTATTATTATTTTGTATTTTTCAGTGCACCAACTAATAAGGTCGTTCCATTTTTTGTGAAAAAATATTTCATAGGTTACGAAAGCAGAGATGTGTCTGAAGATTGGAAATATTCGGTGTGTTCTGTAACGACGACGCCTCTGCATCATTCGAACGCTAAGCCCTCCCTATGTGGTGAAACCCGTGAATTCACGGGTTAACCATTTGTCTATATAAAACCCTGTTGATTTTTGCAAATAAACAATTGTTTAGTTATAAACGGTTGAAGATTTCCAAAAAGGGTTGTAGTTTTTTACAAATTACTCGAAAACATTTGACGTTAGGAAATGAAAGTAATGGAAAGGAAAACATCCTTTAAAAGGAGGAAATTTGAAAAATAATGAGCGTTGTTTTATATTTATTTTCTGTTATCTACACATGTGAGAAAAATAAAAAAAAATGGTGAGTCCACTCACACGACTTTCCTACCGCTCGCAGGCAAATTCCAGTGATTAAAAAATCGTCCAATCAAAACGAACAACAATGGTCATGTAACATTTTTTGCAAGATGAAACGTTTAGCCAGAATCTGAAGAAACATGTGGAAAATATGGAATTTTATTCAAGCATAACTTCTTTTGTGCTTTTTCTCAGAGATGGCGCTGTATGTAGGTGGTGATGGGCTCTCAGAAGAATACTATAAGCAAGTTTATTCAAAATCTTTAGATCCGTTTTTGCGCTAAGGTCTTGAGAAAATAACGTTTTTTTGTAAAAATCTCGATACCGAAAAATTCACACGATCACAATACTTTCCTTATACAATTACTACAGTAGGGTTGGAAAGTAAAAAATCACTGATATGATGATGAGTATGAATACGTTAAACAAAATGGGTACCGGAAAATTTTCCGAATGAAAATTCCTCGAATGCAATTGCCCGAAGAGACAATTGCTTGAATAGAACATTCCCCAAATGAAAAATTGCCCGAACAACAATAATTGATCGAATGGATAATTCCCCGAAAATTTTAAGTAACTCGTCTCCAGCCTATTTTTGAATAAATAAAGGACAAAAACAAAGTTTCATACCCAATGGTCATATTATTATTGAAAAGAGTAGAAAGTTGTTAATATGTAATAATATGTACACAAAAAAAGCTTCTAATAGGATAAGTTATGGGCTATACCACGCAGATATTCATAAGCCCGTTCAGGATCGTAACCTTCCACAAGTCGTTGAATGCGTTCAGCACAATCCCGACATTTTCTTCGAGGCGGAGGGCCTTCCATACCAACTAGGAATTGCTCAATCTGCAGTTCATACAAACTTTGTTCTTTCTGTATGGCCTCGATGAATTTCCATATATTTGGATGATCAGCTACAATCTGTTGTTCGAATCCTGGATACCATCCTTCGATCTATTTATTGAATACGATTGTAGCAATTCCATATAGTTCATGCTTAAATTGAGGCGACCGGCGACCCTGGCGTCTTTGAGGATGACCAATCCAAGTATCTTCAAAGTAGTCAATAACTGTTTGAGCTTCTGGAGGCAATACATTTTCATCACAAAGAGCCTCAAAAGTTTCGACAACATTTGCTGTAGGCATAATGATATATTTTACTAGACCCAAACTAAATCAGAGTAAAATTAGCTAAGAAAAATAAAATAATCCATTTGAAAGCTGCGATGCCACAAACAGACAGACCAGATAAACAGTTAAACTTAATCAAAGAACACTCTCGACCAACTCACCAACCAACTCAACTTAGCCTCGTTGAGATGTTTTAATAACGTCAGTTGATGAGGTTATCAAGTTTCGGTATTTTACTTATTATTAACCACAAGTACCCGCGCCTTCATTGGAATTCCCTTAGTGTTCCAAATAACCTCTGTAACGATACCCATATCGCTTTTTAGACTTATTCACCCCCATTCTACCCCGAACGCTTGAATTAATTTCATTTTAACTCCTACAAAGTTTCAATTCAAAATGTCTATTGAAAATTACTTCCCCATAAAACATTTTTACCTCCATCTTATCCCATTAGGAATTGAATTTCGAAATAGAATTTCTTAATTTGTTTTATACATCGTGAAGACAGCCCCTGTGAAAAATCTCAGACCCAAAGGTTTGGTATGGGCGTTGAAGGGTCAGTGAATGAGTCTAGAAATTCATAATTGTCTTGTAATCAAAGTAAGGTATTTCAATTTCTGGAGAATCATGTAATTGTGCTCCGATTTTATGATTTTTGATTCATTATTTTGATGATTTTTGATTCATTTGAAAGAAAAGAGTTGAGAATGGTCCCATATCTATAAAAACTCAAATCCGAAATCTCCTTCGCCCTAAAAAACTGCCACCGATCGGGGGGAGGGGGCAATTTTTCGCGAAAATCGAAAATATGAGATTGCCAAATTAAATAAGAGATTATATTAGCAACATTTAAATTTGACAATTTTCAAAACAGTTACGATTTTCGCGTTACGGCTGTGTAAAGTCTGAAACATGTCTATATTCGCCGCGATGTTTTGAGATCTCCGAATAAAAAGATATTTCTTTTTGAATGAAAGTTTATTACATTTTACAACAATCACCAGATTACTAGCTAAATATTGCTTATTGAATCACGTAAACGCAATATCATCGATCATCCTATACAATCAGCTTTAATCCAATAAATCTCATCATTTCCTTTTTTGTTCGGAACTTTCGCCATCGGTGATCTGATGGACATCGCATGCGTGTGGTGTCGATGATATCTAATCTAATTTAAAAGGGTTGCCAGATATAAATCTAACGCGTAATTGGTTCTTTTCATTTGAGGTATTTTCTCTAACGCCCACACAAGGATATCACGTTTTCACATCGTTTTTTTTCTTTCCTTTAATTCTATTTAGTTTTACGGCGTTGTTCTCTGCAAGAGAGACCGTGGGAGTTTCATATAAGCTTAACTTTATTTCGTGTATTGTATTTCGGAGTTATTGTGCAAAAGTTTCAACAAATATATCTACCCACAGTCCAAAGTGTAAATTTATATTATGTTGAAGATATATTGGAACTTCCGCAGTTGGTAGGGTGCAGAATTACAAACCTGTGAACTTCCCACCAGATCTACTCTCTAATTTAAATGAGAAACAATCATATTTGAGTAAATATGTGCCAAGTGCGAGTAGGTTTCATAGAGTGTTAATTATTACCACCGCCACTGCCAAGTAGAGAATTTTTTATTCTCAAATATACCAGAACCAAATATTAAATATCAATATTTACCAGAACTATACCATATCCACCAACGTGTTCAATAGATACAGATACACTTTTGGTTATTTAACTATAGTTAATATATCCATAGGTATGGAATAAATGAATTTTTAGCATTATTATGTATTTGTTTGAAAAAACCTGATACAGGTCGATTTCTTTTATCAATTTCACAATTTGAATGTATGAAAATAATAACCCCTTCTTGCACCACCTCTGAATTATGAGCACCCCCACAAAAATTTAAAAAAAGGCATTATCATTCTCTGTTCAGCAATGCTAAATTTTTCAAATTTGGTGCAATCATAACTGAAAAAAAATATTTTGCAAATATAAAATTTTGATACTTTAAGTAGAATGAAAAAAATAATGTCACATAATGTTTAGGAAGTATTTTATAATTAAATGAAATTCTTAAAATGTGACCACCACTCACTTTTTGACAATAAGCAAGGCGATCTTGGAGTTCTCGTACAACATTTTGTCAATCTAGTAGGCTACTGTTATTTTAATATTTTTGTAAGTTGCTGACAGACGTCGGTGTATTGCGAAATAATAAACTAACAAAATCCATGTGTCCAACACACATCTAGCTAAGAAAGCGCTGCGACATTTTTGACAGGATTTGCTGTTAGATGTCTTGCGCGCTTAAGCTGGTTTATAAAGAAGCTTCTAAAAATAACTGTTGGGGTATTTTTGATGCTGCAGCTTAAAAAGCGCAAGTGTTTCATACCAAAATCTGTCAAAAATGTTGCAGCGCTTTTTTCGCTAGATGTGTGTTGGACACAGGGAATTATTATTTAATTTAATTTAACTATGGCTCACTTATCCGAGACTTAAAGAATAGACATTATGAATGGATGCGTTAAAAAACAAGAACTCGAAAGGAATAATAAATACCCTGGCCAACAAGTCTCACAATCTACAGTCAGCAAAATAGAAACAAAATGTCGTGAAACTATTCCAAAACCAGGTCGAAATTTCAAATTGGATGAAGACAAAAGTTAGATGTACCTACTGTTAGCCATTGAGAAAAATCCGCATATGACAAGTAGATAACTTGCCGCCGACAACAATGTAAGTAAATCATCGATATTGAGAGCTTTATATAAAGAAAAATACCATCCTTATCAATTTCAGTTGATTCAGGAGTTAAATTAGTATCATCCTGATAGAAGGCAACAATTCTGTGAAATGATGATGGATTGAATGGAAGCAGATTTGCAGTTCATGAACAAAATTGTGTTTTCCGATGAAGCTACTTTTGTTTGACATGGCACGGTGAATAGACAAAACTGTAGATATTGGAGCAGAGAAAATCCTCATTGTATATGTGACGCTCACAAAAAATATCCCAAAAAAGTGAATGTTTGGCTGGTATCATTAACAACGAAATTATTGGCCAATATTTTTTTGAATGCACAATTAATGGTGAGGTTTATCTAGGTTTTTTCATGAACATTTTACTGCCTACATTAAAGTCGTTTTCCTGATGTTAATTATCCAAACGCAATAGAGATAGATTAATTTGGTACCAACAAGACGGAGCTCCACCGCATTACACACGTTTTATTACAGATTATTTGAACGAAGTTTTTCCCAATATGAGGATTGGAAGACGCGTGGAACGATTGAATGGCCGCCTAGATCCCCCGATTTGACTCCTCTCGATTACGTCTTATGGGGTTATTTAAAATATATCAATAGACCAGATAATATTGCAGATTTAAAAGTTGGGATGACGGAACAACATAACCCCTGAGGTCCTACAAAATGTTCTACGAGAATTCCAAGATCGCCTTGCTTATTGTCAAGAAGTGAATAGCAGTCATTTTGAACATTTAATTTAACTGTGAAATAAATTAAAAATACTTCCTAAACATTATGTGACATTATTTCAATCATTCTACTTAAAGTATAAGAAAATTACATTTTCCCAATAAATTTTCTCATTTCTGATTGCACCAAATTTGAAAAGCTTAGTATTTCTGAACAAAGAATGAAAATCCCTTTTGAACAAGGTGCCACACGAGTCCCTTCTCATTTAAAATTTTAGAAGGGGTGCTCATAATTCAGATGGGGTGCATGAGAGGGGTAATATTTTCATACACTAAATTTTCAAATTGAGAATAGAAGTCGATTTGTTTCAGGTTTTGTCAAACTGATACATAATAACGCTAAAAATAAATTTATTCCATACCTATTGACCACATTGTATATGTATAGATATAATAGTTAACCAATACGCATATTCTGGACATTATTCTGGTGAAATATATGGCGTACCGTGAGAAAACATCTTTGGGAAATATAGAGGGTGTACATTGTAGAATTTGAATTAGCCACTTCTAAAATTCCACTGAAAATAACTTACGGGTGCTTCTTGCAATAAATAGGTCAAAAATATTGACGTTGTAAGAATTCCGGTTCTCCCGAAAAGACGACATGAACTCACTTTTTGAAAATGGAACACGCAACTTTTTTTCCATCTTTGAAATATACTATGAAATTAGAGGTAACTTTCATAAATATAGTGCATCATTATTTGCAATAGTTTTCGAGATATTCAGATTTATTTCACATTTCTCAAAAAACATAGGTAGGTAGATAAATTTATCGCTTATTTTTTCATGTAAATAGTTAAAACTTTAAAGGAGAAAGTCCAAAATGTATATCAACATTAGGAATACGAGAAAACTCCTAGAAATCGTACAGGGTGTTTAAAACAACTTGCTTATTTTGAATGGCAAATCCTGTATTTTTTCATGTTAATCTATGTACCTACCTAGTTTTTATTTCTTTTTCTTTTGGCATAAGCATTCTCTGTATAAAAATTTCACCGATTGGATATTATTTTCCAGATAACAATAATCGCTCACCGTGCTACGCGATAGGTGAAATACAATATTTGAATGTCACCTAATGTTATTTAGCAAAGTTATTGCCATTGCTGTAAAAAATAGAAGGTCTATTCAGTAAAAGCAAGTATTATGAATAATAATGGCATTTTCCGGTAACAAAAACGACAATTTTTTAAATCTGATTATTATTTACAGGGAGTGTAATTGGATAATAATCCGTCAATAGACCGGCGAACCAAAAGGAGGAGTTATACAATTCGCAGTTTTGTCTGCCTGTTTTTTTATTATTATTATTTTTATCGATGTTCACGCTTTATAAATAGTAAACGTGCTCCGATTTACATTATTTTGTTTTCATTTGATAAAGGACTATTGAGAATTGATCCTATTGAAAATAATCGACATTCAACATGTCTTTCCCCTCAAAAGCTTCTTTCAATGGGATGGGGAAGGAGGGGGCAATTTTTCCAAAATCGAAAATTTGAGATGACAAAATTAAAGAAGAGACCATATCCGACAACGTTTCTATAAGACATTGTTAAAAAAAATCAAAGGCTTGCGAGTTACAGCAGTAGTAAAGTCTGATATATGTGTATTTCCGCGATGTTTTGGAATCTCACGTCCCTAAAGCTAGCCGAGCAAAGTGAGCAAAATCCAAAATACATATTTGGTACTTGTAGAGCTAATTAAGTGCTGTATTCCAAAATTAATTGCTCTTATAGTTTTTCGGAAAATGTCTTTGAAAAATCAACATCTTTGAGAAAATCTTATTTGGTGCTTGTAGAGCTGATTAAGTGCTAAATAATTGTTGTATTCCGAAATTAATTGCTCTTATGGTTTTTTTGAAAAATGGCTGCTTTGCTAGCTTTAGATCTAAAGCTAGCAGAGCAAACAATCAAAATCAGCTTTTATGGAACTTCTTTTCTAGTTCTTGTAGGATTAATTAAGTGCTAATTAAGTGCTGTATTTCGAAATTAATTTATCTTATAGTTATTAGAAAATGACTTTAAATCTAAAGCTAGCAAAGCAGCCCTTTTCCAAAAAACCATAAGAGCAATTAATTTCGGAATACCGCACTTAATTAGCACTTAATTAGCTCTACAAGCACCAAATATGTATTTTGGATTCTGCTCACTTCGCTGTGCTAGCTTTAGGGACGTTGGAATCTCTGAATAATTATAAGGAACGTAAAATTACCAGTACCAATAGAATTATTCTGTATGTTTCAGTACACTAACTAATAAAGTCGATCCAATGTTTTGTAAAAAATATTGATAAGCAAAATATGTTTTGTTATCGCAGCAAGATTTCCCAATAGAATGACAGAATGTCAAAAGACTATTAAATGATTGTTCCACGTTCTACGAAAGGAAAGTTCGACTAAAAAATAATAGCAAGCAATCAGTGGACATGCAAGGACATGAAACACCTAGATAATGTGCTTATTTATAATAAATTCAATATTATTAGATATGTCACTTGAATCAAACTGTACAATGATAATTGCCGTTCTGTTGAGTTAACTGGGGCAAGCCATTATTATTAAAAACCCCTGCTTAAATTAAAACTAATAGGCTAACTTACTTCACAGAAATAACATTAACTTCGCCAAATAAATAATGACATTCAAATATTTCATGTCATTGCCAAAATTGTAACTAAGCTGAGCCATTATCATCTGGGCAGTAATATCTAAATACAGGGTGATTCACGGTGACAGTCTATTAGAAGTTTTTGGAGAACCGAGTAAGATAAAAATCTGAAATTTTGTGCATAGGCATCACAGGTTAGGATCTATCCACCTAAAATATTTTTAGTTATCTGTCATTTCGTGTTATAGAGGGAGTTGGTATCTACTTTGTTATTCTAAATGGAACACCCTGTATATTTTTGCATTTTTGAATTTTCACAACAAATTTGAATATTCTTTATTAAGAAACCACCATACTTATCACTTATTATTTTTGAGATAAAAGATATTTATTGAAATTCTGACAGCTAAAATGGATTTCGCGAAATGACTATAAATTATATTTTAAAACAGTAAGACATTTAAATTTTGATTAAAATTGATGCTAAAGGATGCCTCTACATGCTGATTGATTTAAATTTATAAATTTTCTTCAGCAAGTACTTCCAAATTTATTAAATGTCCGCATGTATTGGAAAATGCAAAAACTTTTTGAATGGAACTACCCATTTTGATTGGTTTCATTCAATGAACAACAAAGTTTCCTACAAATTGATTATACATCTATATCTAAATCTAACAGTTTTTAGTTATTCTAAATATACCGGAAATTCAATTTATTGAAGTAATCGCCAACTTGAGGAAAATCAAGACGGCCATGATTCAAACTAAGCACATTATGATGGTTGTGTAGCCATGAATATGTGTCAAAAATTATTTAAAAATTTCGATCTGACATAACTTTCTAGGCAGAAAATGATTAACAACAATTCAGTAAATATGTACAACAATCATGTGATTTTTAATTTACTTCTTATACATGGAAAATACGAGTAGAACATGTAAAATGATTAAGGAAACAAAGTTGGCCATTACTTCAATAAATTGAATTTCCGGTATTTTTGGAATAACTAAAAAACCATTACATTTATGTATAGGGACATGTATTATCAAGTTTGTTGTCCATTGAATGAAGCCAATCAGAATGGTAGTTCCTTTTAAAATAACAATGTTTTTGCACTTTCCAATACATGCGGACATTTAATAAATTTGGAAGTACTTGCTCAACATTTCATTCCGCTAAATGCATTTTAGATGTCAAAATTTCAATAAATATTTTTTGCCTAAAAGAGTATAAGAGTTAAGTTTAGTGATGTCTTAATAAAAAATATCCAAATTTATTAGGAAAATCCAAAAATGTGTAAATATACAGGGTGTTCCATTTAAAATAACAAAGTAGATACCAACTCCCTGTATTACACGAAGTGACAGATAACTAAAAATATTTTAGGTGGATAGATCCTAACCTGTTATGCCTTTGCACAAAATTTCAGATTTTGTCTTACTTGATTCTCCATAGACTTCTAATGGACGGTCACCGTGAATCACCCTGTGCCCTGTAGGTATAGAGAATGCCACCAAACGAAGAAGGAATATAAATATTTAAAAAAATAGGATCTACTTAATTAGTTGGTGGTTGGTGCACTGAAAATTACAAAATGATATTAATTCTATTAGAGAACATGATACGTTGCTTATACTTATTCAGAAATACATATTAATTCTTAATTCATAAATTCCCACTATTGTAACTAGGATATCGTTTTTTTATGTTCATTTTAAATACAAATAGTCTCTTCTTTAATTTGGCCGTCTCATATTTTTAATTTTCTGAAAAAAATTGCCTCCACCACATAGCGGAGACACATATCTATTTCAGACTTTACCAATGCTGTAGGTAACTCGAAGACCATAACTCTATGGAAAAAATTTTGAATTCAAATGTTGCTACATATAATTTTTTCTTTAATTTGGCCGTCATATTTTCAATTTTCGAAAAAATTGCCCTCACGATATAACGGTGACACATATTTCAGACTTTACACTGCTGAAACTCGGAAACCAGTGATTTTTTTAAAAAAAATACAATTTAATGTGATGTAATATAATGGTCGCAATGGTCGCTTTCATTTCAATCTTGGCGACAGCGAAGAGTTTAATTCATAATGTAGGTACCGAGAATTCTAAATAATATGTATCCTGTTGGTACTACAATTACCAGTTTAGTGACCAGACAAAATACACAGTCAAACTCATGTAAAAACATGTGCAAGAAATCTACTTCATCTCATTATAAACTCAAGTTCACGTAAACAAAACTAAATAAGTTAAAGAGATCAAAACTCACGAATATTATACCCATGAACTTATTTCTTTTCAGGTTTACGTCGGATTATCGGAACTCTTCAGCAGGCTTCAAGATGCTGACAAAAGTGCCAGATACGCATCCAAAGCATACGATCTTTCGCGTTCCTTACAATTGGGAGATCTCAACTCGAGACATCATAGGTAAGAGAAGAGAGTACCTACCATTTCTTTTATCAAACCATATCAACAGTAGAAACAGTAATAAGAACAAGTCTTCTTGGTAGAGTCAATTCTCACTACTAATCCAATTCATTATTTCTCGATTGATTAAGGAGTGTTATTGTGAAAAGGAAAATGCCTGATCTTCGACATTTTATATTTGTAATTCTTTATTCAGTAATCACTGATCATCGATTCCTTTTCAAAAGAAACTTTACCTTCAAATATTTTGGTTGGTATTGATATTGATATCTAAATTTTAAATCAATTATGTAAATTGCAGGGCCGCTCTTTTACAAATGGCTTCGGCATTGAGGAAACAAGGTGAACTTGGAGATGCTCATGACTATTGCTCGGTGAGTTATCACAAAAGAATTAGATTTAGGTGTTATTCAAAATGGGGAATTCCAATTCATTAAAACATAGGAAAATCATTTTGCCCGCAAAAGCACAAGAAGTTATTTAAACAATACCTAAAATCCAATACCTACCCCACTGATATAAAAATATCATAAATATGAATAAACAGTGATAGTAAATTTTAGCAAAGATTTTTTTCTGTTTTTTCTCAGCGACGTGGCTTGGGATGGTAGTAGAGAATGTTTAGACAAGTTTCATAAAACTCGTTAGGGCATTTTATGTGCCACAATCTTTTTGTGTTGTTTATGAGAACGCGGCCACGATAGAACATAAAATAAATTTCAAAATCGTATTTCTTATGCATAATTATGCATTCAATGAAAACAACGCTTGATCGATTTCATCAAAAAATTACCACAATCACTTGTACATTCGATTGTAGATAACTTTAACTTTTGACATGGTTGATAATTGATAACACTAAATAGAGCCGAAAATAAAAAAAATCTACATAAAAATGTAACAAAAAATGCATTAAAACTTCTACGTATCTAATGAAACCAGTTCGACGTCGATATCATTTTTGATTTTTGGAATACTTGAGACGGAATGGTTACAAACACCCGTACATACATACCTATATTTCAAACTGAATTTTTCAAAATATTGGATCCTTTAATTTTGAATAACTTCCTACTGTGAATTTAATATTACTTCAAATTGTTTAATACTTTTTCTTTCCATTGCCAAAAATGGCACACCTACTCGTAGTTTAGGCCTCCTGGTTTATAACTTAATTAATATTTCTTACAAAAAATTGGACCGACGTTATCAGTTAGTACTTTTGAAGATGTGGAATTGCAGTTAGATTGAAAACTTTATGTACCAATTTTAAAAGTATCAGCATCAATAGAATTAATATTATTTCGTATTTTTGAGTGCACCAACTGATAACGTCGGTCCAATTATTTGTAAAAAATATTGATTTCACACTTTTGAGTTACATTTGTCATGAAAATCGTTGAACGTTCACCATTATCCATGTTTAAATTGATCCCTTCAATTTAAACGTTTCCGGATATTTTGTTATATTTAATTCTGCGATCTCGGATTTTAGATTTTCGAGCAAATTTGCCCCACCCCACATTCTTTTCGGGGGACCATTTCTCAAGTCTCCTCTTTCAAATGAATCAAAATCGGAGTACGTTTACTATATAAAACGCACGCACGAATAAAAAAAAAGCAGACAGTCGAATTGTATACCTCCTCCGTTCAGGATTCCTCGGTCAATAAATAAAGACATCTTCTATGATAAGATTATGTCCAGAGAATTAAAGAATCAGATAAACCTGTTCATAAATTCTCTATAAAATTTCTTATTAAGAATGTTTTTTGACAATTCTACATACTTTTTTTCTTAAAGTACTTAACCAGCTTTCATGAATAGGGACAAAATGATCCTTCTGATAAAGGTATGAATAAGTTGGCTTTAAATAAGCATTAAAGCTTGGGAGTCTCATAAAAGAGATTAAATCGTCCTTTGAATAAAGTTGGAATTTAGCATTTAGCTATATTTTTCACACTGGCCACTCTGAAATATATACGTAAAGGTAGTTCCATAGAGTAACTCTATATAATTCTATGTTATCTGGGTAGATTATAGAAATATAAGAAGCCTACATTTGTGTATGTAGCCATGTCTGTAAATTGGCGAGTTATATGATATTTAAATTTACATCTTCACTTTGAATGTTGTATCAGAGCTTTTCTAAGTTTTCCCAGACTGATTCAGCATTAGTAACTGTCTCTCATAATATAGAATCTAGAGCATAAATGAATGTTGGAAAATATTTAAAAACCAAATACCTACCTACCTACTTACCTAATATTAGAGCTTGCTATGTTTTTTAAAACTATCCTAGTTTAAGTAGGTATAAATATATCTAATGAAACTCTAAATAATTACAGTTAGGGTCCGTTAAGTTGGCCCCCCCATAATAATATTTTGCTTTATAAAATACTGTGCAAGCTTACATATACCTAGCACACTCTAACACAACAAAAAATAGAGCTAGCACAACTTTCGTTTAGAATATAATAAGAAAAGAAGGCCGGGGGGCCATCTTAACAGTTGCCCCCCATATCAAATTTTAAGATTTTTTATGCTGTCAAAATATTCATCATAGCTTGCACAACCTAGCACAAGCAAATTAGAAGCTAGCACACCTCATATAAATTGAGGAAAAAATTTCAAAGAAAAAAAATTGCCCCCCAGATTGATATTTTGGTTTCAAATAAATTGTGCAAGCTTCTACACACCTAGCACAATCTTGCACAACCAAAATCAAAACTTGCGAAGCACCCAATTACTTAAGAAAAAATAATAAAGAAACAATAGCAGACCCCCATATTAATATTTTGGTTTCAAATAAACTGTGCCAGCTTCTACATACCTATCACAACCTTGCACAACCAAAATCAAAACTTGCACAGCACCCAATAACTTAAGAAAAAATAGTAAAGAACAAATAGCAGCCCCCCATATTAATATTTTGGTTTCAAATAAATTGTACAAGTAGTACCTATTGGAGTATTAAAAAATGGAAACTAAGATGTTCTGAAACCTATAAAAATCAAAAATATACCTGTGACTCTTTCGAATACATGTGGGTTTGATTCAGTTTTCCAAGGTTTGGCATCAGGGCCCGCTCTAGGGGCGGACAATCCGGACATTTGTCCGGGGCGCCAAATCTAAGGGGCGCAATTTTTCTCTGATTGTGACAAAATATTGATAGGTTAAATACCCAAATAATCGAAATGTATACTTGTGGGGAGCGGGGGAATCAAATTCTGCGAGTATTAACATGCAACTTACCATATCGTATTTACTATTTTTGCCTAAATGCTAGAAAACGAGCGGCATTTGGACCTAACGCACACTATGTTGTATACCGCATACAAGAACGAACAGGGCGCTCTATGAACTTGTTTGAGAAAGGAATAGGAAAGAATTGACTTGTTTATTACCTATAATTATAAAAGGCCTGTTTCAATATTCGAAAGCATAAGTCGGTGGTAATAAGTGCAAGTTTATATTACGTTGAAGCTATTTGAGTTTATAGAAAAATATTTGGCAATTTTGGTTAAATGATAACAAATAAAATTAATTTCGGGTCTTTGTTAATTCTAGGATGTTTCTATATCTTAATAGTAGCACTTCTATAAATTATTCATTTAGTTATGTGTTGAATGAAACTTCGCCTATATTGTGTGATACTTGCGGTTTTAGCATTTTTTATGGAGGCTAAATGTTTCAAATTTTATGATAATTATTTAATAGTTTATTTTGTTTTATTTGCTTCGGAATGTCTGACTGAAAAAAGCTACCAGGTTTCCAGAACAAAAGACGAACGCTACAAAAGGAAGCCGAGAGGCAGAAACAAGCTGGCGCAATAAAAAATATACATTATACAGTATACCTCTTCTAGTTCTGAAACAAATGACGACTCAGATTGCCCAACATAGAATCCGGGAACAAAAAGAAACACAGAATTGTAATGATTACCCAGTGGACATGTCTGAACCACTGAACTACTCTGACACCAAATAAAACCACTTTGGAAATTAACCCCAACCTGTCACCTACAGAAAACGTTCGACAACCTTAATGGTTCAGATCCAACATTGTGCCCAAGAAATTTGGGAGGTGCCGAAAGAAGTTTTTTTGGTAAAGCAAGGTCCTCCCAAGCCGTTGTATAATTACAAATTTCCATCCGATGTTGTGCAATAATAAAAACATTATTAGAGTACCTTTTATTTTTATTGTTTTGTATTTCTTTGATGTTGATTATGTTACATGTTTCTTCTAAATATAAGTTTCTAAGGGGCGGCAATTTGTATTTTTGTCCGGGGCGCAGAAAAAGCTGGAGAGGGCGCTGTTGGCATGCTGTTATTGTGACAGCTATTCTTTTCAAATGCTTATAGATTTAAACTTTGAGAATTCGTTAATATCAAAACTTTTTGTAAATGTTGTAAAAAGTGAAGTGTCTAAAAGAAGTTATCGCTTACGGGCTGAGTATCATTTTAATAATTACGAAATGAAAGAACATTTTCCGAATATTGTCAACATTGATATTGGAGGAAGCGTATCAAGAGTAACTGTTTGGACTTACCATGTTTCCTTCAAACTATAACTTGTGATGTTTGTAAATACGAATATTGTTCATTAAAAAAATATGTTGAAAGACAAATTAATAATTTTCATACATCAAATTTTAACATGCTCTTAAATAGTAGCTTAGAAAAAATATTTTTTACAAAAAATTGGACCGACTTTATTAGTTGGTGCACTGAAAAGTATTAAATAATATTAATTCTATTGGTGCTGTTACTTTTGAAGTTGTGCAGTTGCAGGTAGATTGGTAACTTTTGGCACCAACTTCACAAGTACCAGCCCCAATAGAATTAATATTATTTAATACTTTTCAGTGCACCAACTAATAAAGTCGGTCCAATTTTTTGTAAAAAATATTTATTTCACACTTTTGAGTGTAACATTAGTCACGAAAATCGTTGAACGTTCACTAATACCAATGAAGATAGTACTTATTCTATTACCCACGTATATTCCTTGCTTGTAGTTGTTATTATTGAGATCTCAGAACATCGCTGCGGAAATACGCTTGAATATTTTAGTTGTTACCATTTTAACACCGAGTTTACTCGAAAACCGTAACTCTAAGGGGAAAATGTTCAGTATAAATGTTGCTACAAATAATTATGTCTTTCATGTACTGCAAACAGATTTTCAATTTTCGACAGAAATCGCCCTCTCCACATAGCGAAAATAGGTATATTTGAGAGTTTAAAATGTCTCTATGTCGAAAACCGTTACACTTTTGAAAAAATGTTCCATTTAAACGTTTCCGGATATTGTCCTATCTGTAATTATATCAACGCAGATTTTCAATTTTCGACAAAATTTGCCCCCTCCACCCCCTTCGGGGGCGGTTTTCGGAGGGAACGAGATGTCGGATTCCCGTTTTTATGAATATGGGACCATTTCTCAAGCCTCCTCTTTCAAATGAATCAAAAATCATCAAAATCGGAGTACGTTTACTATATGAAAGGCGCGCACAAACCAAAAAAAAAAAAAAAAAAAAAAAAAAAAAAAAGCACACAATCGAATTGTATACCTCCTCCTTTTGGGAAGTCGGTCAAAAAAAGAACACAGAAATAAATGTTCCAGCCAATCTTGTCCAGGTACGCGATACAAGCTTGTTGAACCTTCTGCAACGCATTTGATAATTGAACCAATTAACACTACTAGTGAGACATTGGAAGTTGAAACAACTTTAAAAAGTATTCCCAATAAATGATATATAAACAGCATGCCATATATATTAAGAGGGGTAATAGGCTATATAGGACCTGCAATGGCTTTAGGTCATTTCATAGGTTATGCTTACAGGCATAATGGTGGAGGAATACGATGATAGAGATGCTAAATCTAGGCCATGCTCATCTAATACCACTGTTAGAGTGCAAACATTGTTTTACAGTGCTTAATTCCTCTTGTATATAATCAAAAGAAAATAATTTTTACGTTACCGACAAACATGAATACATTTTAACAGTTGTCAATATACGCGTATTTTACAATACCAAAAATAAAACAATAAGAATTCATATATTTTATATATGTACTTCATTAAACTATTTTTGTATTTGTTGTATTTGTACATTATGTTTTACGTCTTAATATTTTAAATATATAAATTAAATATCTTTATATTTTGTTTGTGGTTTAATTTTATTCAAAACGGAATTTGTGCTAGTTCTATTTTTTGTTGTGCAAAGTGTTTGAAACTTGCACAGTAATTTATAAAACAAAATAGTTATATGGCGGGAGGGCAACTTTATGGACCCGGGAGGTGACGTGTATTTAATTTTATTTAGAGTTATGGTGGCCAGCTCAGGCTTTAATTATGTTTGTGCAAGGCTGTGCTAGGTGTGTAGAAGCTCGCACAATTTATTTGAAACCAGAATATAAATAAGGGGGCCGCTATTTTTCTTTAATTTTTTTCTTAAGTTATTGGGCGTTGTGAAAACTTTAATTTTGGTTGTGCAAGCTTGTACTAGGTGTGTGCAAGCATGCCCAATTTGCTGGAAACTTAAATATTATTATAGAGGGGAATACATGTCTTCTTTAACTTTTTTTAGTTGTGGTGCTTAGAGTTGTGGGGGCCTGTACAAGTTTTTATTTTGGTTGTGCAAGGTAGTGTGTGTAAAAGCTTGTACAATTTATTTTAAACCAAAATATTAATATGGGGGGCTGCCATATTTTCTTTACTATTTTTTCTTAAGTTATAGAGTGCTGTGCAAGTTTTGATTTTGGTTGTTCAAGGTTGTGCTAGGTGTGTAGAAGCTTGCACAATCTATTTGAAACCAAAATATTAATATAGGGGGCTGCTATTTTTTTAATATTCTTTCTTAAGTTATTGGGTGCTGTGCAAGTTTTGATTTTTGTTGTGGAAGGTTGTGCTAGGTATGTAGAAGCTTGCACAATTTATTTGAAACCAAAATATTAATATGGGGGCTGCCATTTTTACTTTACTATTTTTTCTTAAGTAATAGGGTGCTGTGCAAGTTTTGATTTTGGTTGTTCAAGGTTGTGCTAGGTGTGTAGAAGCTTGCACAATCTATTTGAAACCAAAATATTAGTATAGGGGGCTGCTATTTTTTTAATATTCTTTCTTAAGTTATTGGGTGCTGTACAAGTTTTGATTTTGGTTGTACAAGGTTGTGCTAGGTGTGTAGAAGCTTGCACAATTTATTTGAAACCAAAATATTAATATGGGGGCTGCCATTTTTACTTTACTATTTTTTCTTAAGTAATTGGGTGCTGTGCAAGTTTTGATTTTGGTTGTTCAAGGTTGTGCTAGGTGTGTAGAAGCTTGCACAATCTATTTGAAACCAAAATATTAGTATAGGGGGCTGCTATTTTTTTAATATTCTTTCTTAAGTTATTGGGTGCTGTGCAAGTTTTGATTTTGGTTGTACAAGGTTGTGCTAGGTGTGTAGAAGCTTGCACAATTTATTTGAAACCAAAATATTAATATGGGGGCTGCCATTTTTTTAATATTCTTTCTTAAGTTATTGGGTGCTGTGCAAGTTTTGATTTTTGTTGTGGAAGGTTGTGCTAGGTATGTAGAAGCTTGCACAATTTATTTGAAACCAAAATATTAATATAGGGGGCTGCTATTTTTTTAATATTCTTTCTTAAGTTATTGGGTGCTGTGCAAGTTTTGATTTTTGTTGTGGAAGGTTGTGCTAGGTATGTAGAAGCTTGCACAATTTATTTGAAACCAAAATATGAATATGGGGGCTGCCATTTTTACTTTACTATTTTTTCTTAAGTAATTGGGTGCTGTGCAAGTTTTGATTTTGGTTGTTCAAGGTTGTGCTAGGTGTGTAGAAGCTTGCACAATCTATTTGAAACCAAAATAATAGTATAGGGGGCTGCTATTTTTTAATATTCTTTCTTAAGTTATTGGGTGCTGTGCAAGTTTTGATTTTGGTTGTACAAGGTTGTGCTAGGTGTGTAGAAGCTTGCACAATTTATTTGAAACCAAAATATTAATATGGGGGCTGCCATTTTTTAATATTCTTTCTTAAGTTATTGGGTGCTGTGCAAGTTTTGATTTTTGTTGTGGAAGGTTGTGCTAGGTATGTAGAAGCTTGCACAATTTATTTGAAACCAAAATATTAATATAGGGGGCTGCTATTTTTTTAATATTCTTTCTTAAGTTATTGGGTGCTGTGCAAGTTTTGATTTTTGTTGTGGAAGGTTGTGCTAGGTATGTAGAAGCTTGCACAATTTATTTGAAACCAAAATATTAATATGGGGGCTGCCATTTTTACTTTACTATTTTTTCTTAATTAATTGGGTACTGTGCAAGTTTTGATTTTGGTTGTTCAAGGTTGTGCTAGGTGTGTAGAAGCTTGCACAATCTATTTGAAACCAAAATATTAGTATAGGGGGCTGCTATTTTTTTAATATTCTTTCTTAAGTTATTGGGTGCTGTGCAAGTTTTGATTTTGGTTGTACAAGGTTGTGCTAGGTGTGTAGAAGCTTGCACAATTTATTTGAAACCAAAATATTAATTTGGGGGGCTGCTATTTTTTTAATATTCTTTCTTAAGTTATTGGGTGCTGTGCAAGTTTTGATTTTGGTTGTGCAAGGTTGTGATAGGTATGTAGAAGCTTGCACAATTTATTTGAAACCAAAATATTAATGTGGGGGGCAATTTTTTTTTCTTTGAAATTTTTTCCTAAAGTTATATGAGATGTGCTAGCTTCAAATTTGCTTGTGCTAGGTTGTGCAAGCTATGATGCATATTTTGACAGCATAAAAAATCTTAAAATTTGATATGGGGGGCAACTGTTAAGATGGCCCCCCGGGCCTTCTTTTCTTATTATATTCTAAACGAAAGTTGTGCTAGCTCTATTTTTTGTTGTACTAGAGTATGCTAGGTGTGTGCAAGCTTGCACAGTAGTTTATAAAGCAAAATATTAATATGGGGGGGCAACTTAACGGGCCCTTACAGTTATGGTATACAATAAACACAGAATTGGCAGAAGTGATAAGAATCAGAACACAAGAAATAGAGAAATTCAATAAACGATGATCATTGCCACTGGACCTTGCAAATGAACAAAAAAATATTTTGATTGAATTTTCTTCAAATATGTATTCATACAGTCTTTCATATAGAACAAATAATTATATTTATTGAAACCAATAAGGTTGGTTTTGTGAGTCAAAATCGACTGAAAATCATCGTATTTTGAAAAAATATTGCCTCCATGAAAATGAGAAATCTTCATTTTCATGATCTGATGAGCTCATTCTTCAAGGCTTTGATCAAAAATATAACAATAAACTAAATTAGTTCATAATTAATAATGTTTGGGATTTGGAACCGTTGGCGTAGATACAACAATATAAAAACAGAGAAATACCACAACACACCAACAACTTTCATAATTATGTTATGTTATGTTATGTTAATTATGTTATTAACAGGTTTACCCCTGAAGATGCCAGCTTTGTTGGCGAAACAATTGTCGGGTGACAATAATTATTAAAGTTGTTGGTGTTTTGTGGTATTTCTCTGTTTTTATATTGTTAGTTCATAATTCATAAAAGTAAGTTTGTGGTTATGTTAAAATTATCGTTAAAATGTCAACTCTATCTTATCTAAAGGCAAGCAAAGTAAAGTGGCCTTTTCAGCTTGAAAACATTTTTATTTTAATTATGAAACTGTGAGTTCCTTGGGACAAACTCACTATTCAGCGTTTTTAACTAGCGTTTATAATAAATGTTGAAAAAAATGAGAATATTTCAACACCACATACCTAGGTGCCAAATATTAGAAAATGCTATGTTTTTTAAAACTATGTCAGATTGAAACATCGTTATCGATATAACTTTATACATACAATACCGCATTGTATTGATACAGTGTTACAATGAAAAGTGGAATTGGTAGATGAATTAAAAATCAGGTAAGATAAAAGCTAAAAGATCCAGCAAGATCAGAACACAAAATATCCACGAAAGCGCCAACAAAATGATCATTTTCACACTTCCATGTCGATTTACAAAAAAGATTGTGATTGAATTTCGTTCTACAATGTGTGTATACAATTTTTGATATATTTATTGTAACAACACCAAAATCGGTTTGTTTTGTGAGTCAAAATTGATTGAAAATGTATGTATGTTCTGATATTCTTCTCAGAAATCTATTGATGAACTTGATTGAACTCCCTTCTTTACGGCTTTGTAAGGATCATATTATGTAGCAATAGACTTTTATTAACTACATATCCAACATTGACCAAATTAAATTAGATTTTATGCTAGAATAATCCGTAAGAAGTTAACTATGTCATCTAAAGGCCCAAAGTTGCGAAGAAAAAGCAGCATTTTGCATAATAAACTGGCCTTTTCAAAGTCAAATAACTATCAGGGACGTCATAATAACTTTTTATTAAGAACAATAATCAATGTGAGTAATGAGGGCGTCTCACGGTTGATGGAACATTAGACGTTTTGGGAAAATGGCAAGTAGGAATTTGCTAAAGATCAGGTCACATAAGTTATCGACACGGTTTTATCGATTTAAAATATTTTCTGCGTTGCAGTGTTGGCGCTTGTATCGAATAGTAGCAGCAACTTTGATTGATTGAGACACCCTATATATTCTTATATTTTCCACACCGCTATTGGTTTTTGAACATATTTGTATAATATTTCCCTATACCTATATCTAGCGGTTTTCGAAATATTAGGTAATTATTTCCCATATTTTTCGGCCAAAATAGAGACCTATTTAAATTGCATATGCTTGCGCTTGCCCTCGCTCCGAGACAAGTGTCAACTTTGGAATGTCACATGACACTTAGAAAAGCCTACTTTCAAGTTCAGTCGTCGAAAAAGCAGCTATATAATAAAAAGTGGAATGGACAGAAGTAAAAAAAATCAGCTAAGATAAAAAATCCACTAAGATCAAAACGCAAGATATCAGGAAAGCCAATCCCAAAATAATCATTTCCTTGGTCTGATATTCTCCTTAAAATTGCAAATATGACAATGAAGTTGAACTCTTTTCTTTGCACGGTTTTGCAACAACAACAAAGTTACTACATATTTCAGTATTCGCCAAAGAAAATTTGAGGTTGTGATAGAGTTATCAGTAAAAGGACGATTTCTAGTCATCATAAAAGCCCAAAATCACGACTTTAACTTTTTAGTAAAGTTTACTTCAGAAATGCTTATTACGACTAGACACACGCGGTTAACAACTCGGATAGACCAGGATAGTGACATAAAAGTCATTTGTTAGAAGGTATGGTATGTAATTAATGAAAGAAAAATAATAATCATAGTGCTATGCGTAATCGCAGATTTCACTATTTTACTATATATTTGCACTTATCAACCTACTATATAATCAAGTTGAGTAACTAGTTGGATTACTGTTGGTAAGTCCGAGTTATATGCTGAATACCTATTTTATAGGTTATGGTAATCATTTGTCACATTTGACGTTTGAAATATTTGACACATATTGATTTCGAATTTCGAGATACAAAACACAAAGGCCCTGTTGATCGAAAATAAATGACGTCGGCTAAATCGATCGTTCGAAACAGACTTTTCGAAAGTTAAGCGCGGACTTAAGCCCACTGCAGACGGAGTATGTTTTGCTGCATGATTGCTTGCTTGTTTTGCTGCACAGTCCGATAAATGCTGCCGCACATGGTGTGTTGATGGCTCCCTTGCTTGTGTTGGCTTCACACGATGCAGACCATCATGTATATAAAATGACAGTACAGAGAAATATGACTGTGACAAATGATACAAAATATTGAACATTCTAATGAAGCTCTATTTCTAATCATTCTTACAACAGAGAAAATGTCCCAACAATCAAAAATAACATGTTATCATGTGTAAAATAACTTTTGAGTACGACTCGACTAGTTCCGAGGGCTCCAACAAGGCACGATGCGTGAAAACAATCACCGAAAATAGCACCGGTTCTATCATCAAATCATGCACGAGTTCAAGCAACCAACCGTGCACGCGATGTCATTTTCTTACACGGAAGCATGCACAGCACCATGCCTAGCTCCCGTCAAGAAAACATGCAGCATGCAGCAAAACAGACTCCGTCGGCAGCGGGCTTTAGACGTTGACCTGTTTAACATACGTATAAGATGATTTTGCGTTGTTCCAACGCCATATTAGCCTGGTATTAGCCCGTTATTAGCCGCTTGCTTTCTAAACCAGCCAGGGGGGTTGATTTAAGTAGATATTTGACAAAACACCCTATATCTCGGTTAAAAAATTAGGTACACACAACAAATATGGTATATTTAGAATCACCTTCGTGCCGTCTATCCACCGTTAATTTTTTCCGTTTCCCAATGGGACACCCTGTATAATTAATTAAAGGCGTCGAATAAATTACGAATTTAATACGATTTGTTACTGAAATATTCTTATAACTTTCCCGTAGACAATAGAATAGGTAGACTGCAAGCGAAATACTTATGTGGTAGGGCTTATAGCCCACAATTCCAATATGGATATGTTATTTTTTGTTTTTTGGTAGTAAAGTTTTCTTTAAACTAATTCCAAGTAGCAGTAATTCCAATGGTATAAAACACATTCAGTTCAAAGGACGTGTGGAAGTTTGAAAACCGATAGCTAGAAGACAAGTAGCCTTTAACAAATACTAAGAATCAAAAAATAATAAACACAGAATTACCACATTAAACACCAACACTTTGTCTTGTCAAACCCATGGGCCCAGATTCCAAATAGTACTAAGAAAGAAAATCACATGCTTAGTATGACTAGAAAATATAAAAAACATTGAATAATAATAAATCGTTTAAAACGACCAGCCGCTGTGACTAATAATTTAATTTCATAAGAACATAATTCGAGGATCGCCATACTTGTAACATGTGACTTTTGTGTTTTCTATATTTAGATCACTGTCTCCCGGTCTATGAAGCTCTCTTAGAAGTCGACTTCAGCCAGAGAACACTACACTTCAGCAGTTGGTATTATTGGCGCTTGCGTATTGCGTACAAAGGAATATTGACTATTGACAATTTTACATAACCATATTAACCATAACATAATCCACCTTTATAACGCATTTAGCGGTGAGCAGAAACAAACTACAAACTTCGTTAACTGTTCGTTAATATTATCTCTGACGGTGAGTCGTCCTGTCTAATTGATTCGATCTTTTTTTATTAAGTCTTACACTGAGAAACAGCATTTAAGATATGGAAAATATAGGTAATACTAGAATAAGATCAGCAAACTTCTCTTCTAAAGAAGAATCCTTATTGCTGTCATTAGTAAACAAGCATAAAGATATCATAGAGTGTAAGCTAACAGATGCCAATACCAACAGTAAAAAAGTAGAGACTTGGGAGAATATTGAGAAAGAATTCAATCTTATTTGTGGAGAAAAATACTATCGTTCCTTCAGGGTACTGAGACAAAAGTATGATAACATGAAAACAAGATGCAAAAAGGAGACTGCTCACAGTCACAGTACATACCTACAAACTACTGACAGTAACATTGATAAAGAAGATCTTTTACTCATACTTGACAGTAATTCCTATGATTCATACCAAGACATTAAATGTTTGCCAATAGACGAAGAGATTCATGAACTTGTTGATTCTGAGGTTGTCGATTCGCACATCCGAGAGAACTTTTCGAAATCCGATGACAATCAGGTCGCAAGTAAGTGATACAAAGTTTTTTTTCTAACTTATACTGAAATAATAACCTAGGTATATGTAGGTAGGTACTAAGTATTGTTATATATAAGCTCAACATTTCATTTCAGCCAAGTTTCTAGAGAAAGAGCATGCTATTAAATTGAAATATATGCAAGAAAAACATGAACTTGAAATACAACAAATGAAGGAATACCATAAGGGAAAAATGAGGAATTTGGAACTTGAAAAGGCAATTTTAATTAAGAAAATGAAGCTGTGAATAATATTTCTAATTCCATATAGTTGAAAGAATTCTATAATAAGAGTAAAACTTTTATAACTATAATAAATGAGTAACTTATTCTTGTTATCATTAATAATTTATAAACTTTCTTTGATCCGGCTTTAATCTCTATTCAGCAATAGAACTGTAATTTTCATTTAGCATCAACATTTCTTATGATTGTCGATATTGTGAAAAATTGACATTTTCGAGAAGCCTCGTACACGAATGGAAAAAACTGATATCCGATTATTTCATTTTTCAATTTAGGGCACGACAAACTTTTGATAAAAAATAACTTTTTCATACAACGAATAATAAAGATGTTTTCGTTATGTTGCCCACTTATAAATGGACACACTACATAAAAACAAGAAATAAATAACAATTAAAAATAGCAACGGCTACATTGAATAATACACTAAAAATACTCAAAATAACAGTTTCTAGTAATATTGGAAAGCAAATGTTTATAAAGCAAACAAATGTATACTTATATTTGGTGTTTCAGATTCCTACCGCTTCCATAGAAATTTTAATAGCAAATAATTGTATATTCCATTATGTTTAGAAACGAAACATCTATTTCAAATTTTGATGAGGGATCGCTGTGATCACCCTTTTGATATCACTGAACAGAAATCACTTTCTTTGCCTTGGCAGTGTTGTTCCTGAATAAATCAAGACTGTGTCATAGCTATACCTTACCATGCTGTATTGGTAAGAGGCAATCTATTAAAAGATTTCGACCGCTAGTTTTGCCATTCACTGGCGATTCTTGTTCCCTTGGGTATTTTTCAGAAAATTTTCACGTAAGGTGAAATACAGAATAATATTTATTCTGTTGGTACCTACTGTTAAAGTACAAGCACAGTATAAAGAATTATTTATACTGAGGTATTAGTGAATACATTTGAGCCACATCTCTTCTTTCCAGAGAACACTACCTCCAACTTCCTTCTATTCCACTGATAAGTACTACTTCATATCTTGCACAATTTGAAAATTACCAGTACCAAGAAAATAAATATTATTTTGTATTCTTCATTACGTCATCTAATAAAGTTGGTCATAGATTTCTGTTACAAGTCATTTATTAGATGACGTTTCTTACCCAAACCATAGAGTAGATAGAGTAATTGCAGCAGAGAAAGTCAACTAGTCTCAGTCTGTATTCCCATTTTTATGAATATTTTGTTTCTTTTATTTACGACTAATATATAATGTAAGTATTATAGGTACTTGAAGTCTTAGCAGTATAATACCATATACAGTGTGTCCAAAATTAGGATGACTATCATTGGGATCTCGGAAACCATAAAAGATTCGAAGATGGTTAAATTAGATAAAAGTAGCGTTACTTGAGGGTTAAAACATGCTGTTGAGGAAGCCGACAAATTCTACTTACTTCCGAAGAAATGTAAAAAACCGAAATTTGCCAATTTCGTTTTTACTTGTTTCTCATGTTATTTACATAGATATAAAGAAACAAAAGAAATTTTCTCATTGCCACTTTTTGAGCTCTACCAGACAACGTTGACCGTTTTTCAGTACGACTTTTCGTTTCGGAGAAATCATCAACTTTCGAACGTTTTGGTAGGCACTGAAATGATGGCGCTGAGACAATGTTAAAATAATTCTATTGACATATAAGTATCTACATAGCATCATTGAATTTTGTTGTTGCGTCTTGTTGCTACTAAGTTTTCTTGTTATAAAATGGCAGATGGTTTTTCACCTGAGGAAAAAATGATTAAATGTTACATCTTATGCTATAGTAGTGCCGTTGAAGCTGGGCATACGAGAGTATGGTATCAAATAATGAAATCTTTAACTACAAGAGACAATCCCCGAGTACACCAAATGGCTATGTTTACCGGCGTGTTTTTGCATCTGTAGATCAACTAGTTCTTGAAGCATTCGAAGCATAGACATCAGAACAGGTGTTCTGATGTCTATGATTCGAAGACATTACACCTGATACGTTGAGAAGCGTTATTAATTCGGCAGTTAGAAGGAGTTATCTGTATATGGAAAATAATTTGTTTGAACAGTCTCTATACTCTACACTGATATTTTTTGTTGTAAATAGGTATTAGTTAATTATAACCTATTATTTTACCTATCTAATTGGAGTTTTAAAATCTTCAATAAAGTTTTTTTTAAAATTTAATCTCTTTGAATAAAAGATCTTATTTCATAAAAATGAATGATAGAAATAATCAGGTTTTAGCAACAGAAATTATATTAATAGTACTACACTATTCTCAGCGCCATCGTTTCAGCGCCTACTACACCAAAACGTTCGAAATTTGATAGAAACCCTTTTTCTCTAATTCAATTAATGCTGAATCATATTGTGCCATATGTATTCGTAATAAAAAATGCTATTATTATCTTAGACAGTAATGAAGAGGGATTAATAGTCATTATTCCGTCTTGCGCGCCAATAACAATTTCTCAAATTGAATAATGGCATCAAATATTGTTTGAAAACCCATCGAGTGCCGTTTCGTCCCGATTCCTGACGTCATCTGCCATTTTACGCTTGTCGTAAATAATTTAAATTAAATTTTAATTCCTAACCCAAAAACACTGACACTGACATATTTGTAAAGGGGCTAAATCACTTTCAAAAAGAAATGTTTGACATTAAACGTCAAAGAGAACAAGAACAAACGTCAAAATAACAAGCAGCCGATCTGATCGAAGACATATGTTTATGACGTTAAAATTTTATTGCACCTAGTTTGCAAACGAAAAAAGATATAGACAAGGTATGACGAAACCCCATTGGATGGGTATTCAAACTATACCATGGAAACAATATAAACAAACTCAAAAGTGTCAGCGTCAGACGCTTGGTGGAGTGGGTATCCATTTGTTGCATTTGCACGTATCGTATCAACGTTGCGTATTAATGGATACGGGAACCGTTGCATAGAAACGTATCAAAATTTGATACAAAGAAACGCAACGAGCTTGATCACCAATAATTTTCGGTTTTTCGCCGAAACATTAAAGAAATGATACGATACGTAGTAGTTGTACCTATGTGGACGAGACTTCGACAAGTCGTTGCATGTTCATCGTTGTATTTTCTTTCTTGAGCGGGAAATGCTTTCCGAAAAGGTGTATCTTGTTTCGCAGTTTTTGGCTGAATGGATGTCAACAAGAATTCAATATCAGTTAATTTCACTCTTTCTCGCTACCTAATGAGTTCTTTTAATTTTTTTGTCTTTATCCAGCGCGTGCTGTAGTAGGCTATAGTTACTGAAATGATGGCCCATATTATTATTAGAGGACTCGTAGGTTATCAGTCTTATATATCTATGATCACAGTACAAGTTCGTTTAAACTTCAAATGTGACAAATGATTATCATAACCTATTACTAAATATGAAATCAGGTTATTCTAATCAGTGTCAATTTTACAACGTTGTAAATTCCAGGTGTATCAATAGTAATACAAATGGTTAATTGACTTACACAAAGAAACCAATGTGCTAGCGCTAGATTTGCGTATTTGTCGACCGAAAATAGCCGCTGCCGCTAATACTTGGTGCTTAAAGCGCGATCTCGCCCAAAAATAGCTGGTTTCAACGGCTAACTATCGCCGTTAAAAGCTTTTTTCCGCCAAACACACCCATTATATATGCTATAATATGTTAATTAATATATTACACTCTTATGAAGAAAACCTACCTAACCAATTTTGAAAATTGTAAAAGTTTTGGTAGTGGGATTTTTTGACGCTCAGTGTATTTTTCATAAAAGGACATTTCTTAAAAGAGAGTTTTGAACATTATAACATGTTGAAGGAAGGGTTTTACGCCATGTAATTTTAGTTTATAGATAATTATTCCATTTTTCTCGTTATTTTTATTATTATAGGTTATTGAATTTATTATATTTTTTCCGCTGGCTTAATTTTGCTGGCACACATACGTGTAATTTAGAATCAACGAGTTAAAAAATTGTTTTCTTGTGTACTAAATTAGCAACAAATAGGCTTAAATTATAGTAAACTTTTTTGTGTGCTACTTCTGTTATGCGAAGCATAGGTAATATATATTCTGGGTGTCTCAGGGTAACGAATAAAGGCAATATCTATTATTTGACAAAATAATGAAAATGAAAAACTATTTTCAATGGCATCAAAATATCTTCCTTATGACAAGAGAAAACATACGTCCAACTTATGACTCATGATACTATTACAAACAACATAATATGCTCAGTTGGTGAACGTGTTTAAGACCTTTGTGCGCATGTCGTTAGTCTGTAATAAAACTGGTGAATCGGAAATAAGTATCTACATATTCTGACAAATTATATTTATATTTTACTTGATCTTGGTTCATTATTCCCTGATGATGTATGACATTATATTCCAGAACCCCCAAACATCATAAATTTATTATGTATTAGGTACAGAAAAACCTAAATTGCCGCAACCCAAATTGCATGTCAGCACAAAATATGAGATTATCGTTTGAAACATGCGTTTTATGGTTGTCCCTGACGTTTTGTCACGAGTGATGTCACTAAAAAAGTGCATGAACATATCTTCTCTTCATAGTATCATGCTTATGACTTATTAAAAAATGATTATATTTGACAGCCCTGTGGTGGTAGCTACCCCTCACGTTTTATTTTCAAACAACAACCCAAGTATATTGTCATTGAAAATTGAGTGTCATTTTATTTGGAATACCCCGATATAACATTTAACAATAACATTCTATGACTTTCGTACGTTATTTAATTATTCTTATAAAAATTAAAAATTGCCTCCGCCCAAGTTCAAAAAAATTCAAACCGATGGAAAAGATTGATGTTCTGCACTACTTATAAAACATTAATTTTTGACATAAAAACCATCGGTTTGAAGTTTCTAAAAACATGGGCAAAGGCAATTTTAATTTTTATAAGGATAATTAAATTGCCCAAACAAGTCACACTATGTTTTTGTTGTTGTTAATAAAAAACGGGTGTTTTGCATAGTAAACGTTCCGATTTTGGTGATTTCTGATTAATTTGAAAGAGGAAAATTGAGAAATGGTCCCATATTTCGAAAAACTCAAAAGTGTTACGATCAAATGGGTGAAATAAATATTTATTTTACAAAAAATTCGACCGACTTTATTAGTTGGTGCACTGAAAAATACAAAATAATATTAATTCCCTTGGTGCTGGTACGTTAGAAGTTGGTGCAGAAAGTCTCTATCCAACTACAACTGCACAACTTCAAAAGTACCAGTACCATTAGAATTAATATTATTTTGTATTTTTCAGTGCACCAACTAATAAAGACGGTCCAATTAAAAATATTTATCATTTTTTTATTATCTTGCAAATAAGGGATATTGCCTATATACGATAACACACCCCGTAGGTATACATTACAAGTGTGGTATGCCATGCCATGCAAGTCCTCTTAGTGCATAAGATAATTACAAAGATCAACTAAACCCAGTTATTTTATTACTTCTGTTTGGAATGGCGACACATAGCTAATCTATTACCAAATTTGACGTATGAACTCAACATATGACTTGGAACTATCTGTCTCTAGCTCCCGGTCTATGAGGGTTTGGTGAACTCGAGTTCAGCAGTTGGTAGTATTGGTGCATGCGTATTGTGTACAAAGCGACATTGACAATTTTGTCACACCAACTACCAACACGAAACACAGATACACATACATATCATGCTAACTGCTAACCGTAATAATAACCATCTAATTTAACCTTAGCATAAACTAATCTTGAACGTGAACGTCTTAACCGGTTAATCGACAATAAACAAAACATTTTAGCGAGTGCTGTGAGAAGCTCGTTTTAGTTATTTTTTAGTGAAGGACGGTTGGTATTTAAGATATGGAAAATAATACAAGAATGAGATCCGCAAACTTCTCTCCTAAAGAGCAAGCCTTGTTACTGTCATTAGTAGACAAGCATAGAGATATCATAGATTGTAAGCTTACGGATGCCAGTACAATCTGTCGAAAAACAGAGACTTGGAAGACTATTGAGGAGGAATTTAATCTTTGTGGAGAAAACCACCATCGTTCCTTCAAGGTATTGAGACAGAAGTATGAGAACATAAAAAAAAGACGCAGAAGGGGGTTTGTTGACAATTCATACCTACAAACTACTGACAGAAAAATAGTTAAGAATGATGTTGGGCTTATACTGGACAGTAATTCATACAATTCATATCAAGACATTAAATGTTTGCCGATAGATGAAGAAATTCGTGAACTTGTAGATTATGAAGATGTCAATTCGCGAGGAAACTCTTTGAAATCTGACGACGATCGAGGTGCAGGTAAGTGCTTCAAAGTTTAAAAAAACTTACAATGATATCATTATCTATATAAAGTATTATTTTTATTTGTATACAGTTGAGCATTTTAACATTTCATTTCAGCGAAGTTTATTGAGAAAGAGCATGCTATGAAATTGAAGTATATGCAAGAAAAACATGAATTAGAAATACAACAAATGAAGGAATACCATAAGGAGAAAATGAAAAATTTGGAACTTGAAAAGGCCATTTTAATTAAGAAAATGAAGTTGTGAATAATTATTTCTAATTCAATACATGTATTTAAAAGAAAACGATAATATACTTTTTAAATCCTATAATAAATGTTTCACCTATTCTTATTAACTTTCTTAGATCCAGCTTTAATCTACGTTCAGCACTAGATCAATTAAATTGAACTTTGATTATTTTCATTCGTGTTATTTGTCAATATTAACTTTTGCCCATGTCCTCGCCTGCGTGGAATTTATTTTAATATATTCAAATGAGGATAACTTTTTTAAAAGCTGATTTAAATGACATAAAGCCTAAAAACTCACCATATTATGGGTATATACCTATTGACATGTGATATAACAAAATATGTTTACACCATAAAGGTCGCATTTATAAAGGTTATAAGTTTAAATTTGCTTAAAATTTCAAATGTGTTAGTGGGTACAAGTAGTTTTGAAATGGTGACTATTCAACATTAAAAAAATGACCAACCAAAACTTTTGTAGCCATCTTCCAAGAAAATATAAAGTTTTACAAAAACTAGGACCGAGTTTATTAGTTGGTTCACTGAAAAATACAAAATATTAATTCGGCTGGTGCTGGTAATTTTGAAGTGCAGTTATAGGTAGATAGAATACTTTGGGCACCAACTTCAAAAGTAACAGCACCAGTGAATTAATATTATTTTGTATTTTTCAGTGCATCAGCTAATAAAGTCGGTCCTAGTTGTTTTATTTCTCAATTTTGAATACTTATAGGTATCAATATTTATCAAAATTGTTGAACGTTCACTTGTACCAAAGATGTTATTACTTATGTAGGTACATGTATTCTTTTCTTATACGCATTATTATAAGAGATCTCAAAACATCGAGGAAATATGCATATTTTAGACTTCACCACTGCTGTTACTCGGGAACCGTCGAGTAAAAATGTTGCTGGATATGGTCTCTTCTTTAACTTGGCTTTCTCAAATTATCGAAACACATATAGGTATTTCAGACATTACCATTGCTTTAACTCAAAAACCGTAATTTTAAAAAAATGCTGTAGGTATATGGTCTCTTCTTTAATTTTGCCGTTTAAAATTTTTGATTTTCGAATCAATTTTTCCCCCTTATTCCTTTTGGAATAAGGAAATGTTGGAATTAAAAATAAAACGTTTTTCTTTTCAATTGTAGCAGATTTCTATTTGGAATATATCTACGTAATGCTGAACTAGAGATCGCCAATTTAAATCAAGACAAATTTATTCTAGTCCCAGTTGAACTAGTTTTCATTGTTTATCATCAATTTTGGTATTTCTGGCTGTTATGTAAAATATAGCTGCCAAAAGGGTTCGATTGTAGGACCACAATTATATCACTTAAATTAATTTGATAATGAAAATTGAACGAAGTCATGGAATATATAGTTGCACCAATAGCCGGTTCTATTGTTCTCGTTCAATGGTTGATCGAAAATCAACCTGAACGTCCAAATTTAACTTCACCAACTGGTTTAACTTGAACAGTTCGAACGGGCAATGGCAAGGAACCAGTGGGGTAGGGTTATGGTACCTGATTTTCAATGTTGGTAATTGTAATAAATAATAAATAAACTGATTTTGTTTTGAGATTAGGTATCTCAATATATAACAATAGTTAAATACCGCGATTATCCCATCAAACTACGCTATTGGGACTCTTCGAAACACTTGAACAAGAAATAGGGTTTCGAATTCTCATTTGCTTCTTTCGAAATTCTAGCTATGTTGCAAAATTTATCTGTTTATCACCATTCGCCGCCGAATGATAATAAATATTATTCTTGATATTTTTTTTCTGACCGACGAACCCCGAACGGAGGAGGTATACCTACAATTCGACTGCTTTTTTTGGTTTGTGCGCGCGTTGTATATAGTAAACTTCCTCCGATATTGATGATTTTTGATTCATTTGAAAGAAGAGACTTGAGAAATGGTCCCATATTCGTAAAAACATAAATCCGAAATCTTTGAGATGTCAGAATTAAAGATTTCCGCAGCGATGTTCTCTACACAACAAGTATAAGCAAAGAATATACGTTGGACCGACGTTATTAGTTGGAGCACTCAGAAATACGAAATAATAGCTATTAATTCTACTGGTGCTGGTACTTGTGAAGTTGGTGCAACTGCACAACTTTAAAAGTAACAGCAAGTCCGTTAACACTGTTCCACCAGAGCATCTATTTTCATGATCCTATACATCGATAACTATAAACGGCTGGTCAACGTAAATTTACTTTATTTAATTTAATGTAACTCGTATTGATATTTAATTATAGCTCGGCGTATTAATATAATATAGATATATTGCTAGAGAATCGAATAAAAAATATTTATTTTTTACCACTTCTGCAATAATTATTACACAATCGACATAAATTTTATTTGTGTTTCGCTCAAGACTATAGAGCGAAAGTGGCTCGAACAATTTTGATGAAACTTGTATACTGTAAAATATTCTTCTGAAACCAACTGTCAAATTTTTTAACCATTTAATCTTATTCTGGCTAAACAGTTCCTCCTATGCCAAAAAATGAACTGTCACATGACCTGGTCATCTGTTCAGATGTTTTTTTAGAAGCTTTTATTTAACTTGCAATGTATTTATGTATGTTTGTTCGGGTGGAATCTTGCTACTCAATTTTGAAGCAGATATCTTCTACCGATTGAGCTGAAATTTTGTATACACGCTTAGTTTGGATGACATTACACAATAAGCTGAGTGACGTCATTCTAAATCCAATATGGCGGACCATCCAAGATGGCGGAATAGTTATTTTTTATGCACTTCTACAATATGGGTATCAAATGAAAGGGCTTGTTGAGAGTAACTCGAAATAACTAGAAAGTAAAAAATAAATTAAAAGCAAAACATTTAAAAAAAAGATTTTATTTAAATGCTCTAAAAAGAAGAAAATACAATTTTCCTTCAAAATTTTAACTATCAACTTATAGCCTCATTATACATAATTTATATGATCATAAAAGCTTGTCACAAGGTTTACGTAAGTACCTATAAGTATTTAATTAAACTGATAAAAAAAAATAAACTTAGCAGATTAAGTTACTCAATTAAACAGGTACTAGTTTATTTACACAAGTAAATCGTGCGACAAGCTTTTATGATCATATTCATTGTGTATAATGAGGCTATAAGTTGATAGTTAAAATTTTAAAGGATTTTTTTTTCTTTTTAGAGCGTTTAAATAAAAGCTTTTTTTAAGTTTTTTTGATTTTGATTTTATACTTGATGGAATTCTTTTTAAAGTCGTGTAAATGAACAAACCAGATTATTTCCTTTGGGTGTAAGCATTTTCGAACGAGTTGCTCACTCTAGCAGAATTCATTGGATACGAAATTCAGACATGGTGTGGCCACCATGTCATAATAAATAACAAACTTAATTTAGAATCAAAGAACAGTAGAAGTTGCATTGTTGACCTTGAGAATGTTTTATTCATGAATCAGTAAAATATGTATTTTAGGTGCTTAAAGGAAAGTGATGCGACTTTCCACATTTTATAATTTTCTTAGAAAACATAGAATCTAGATCATCTTTGAGAAGAAAACAGTGAATGAATGAACTATGAATTCTAAGCACCTTTGCCCATTCATGCTTCTCTGTAGATCATATAGGTATTTATAAAGATATTTAATACATTCATCTCTGATTTAGAACACACTGTATAAGTATCTGACCATAAAGGAACATTTCTCAATACGTCCCTTTCACAAAGGGACTGGATGGGGGCGATTTTTGTCTATATTTTTTTCTGTCAAAATTAAAGAAAATATAATTTCCAAAAAAACGTCTAAATTAAACATTTTTCAAAAAAGTTGAGTTTTCCCGAGATACAGCTCTGAAAAAGTACAAGGATTCTTACCGATTCATACTATTTAACATCCGTTCAATGATTTTGATGACTTGGTGTGCGAAAATTTGTCTTTCTACTTTCTACTAACTGCACAACTTCAAAATTACCAGTACCAATAGAATGAACTTTATTTTGGTTTTTTTCAGTGGCCACCCAGTACAATGGGTCCTAGTTTTTGCAAATAAAATGTTTATGTCAATTTCTTATATATTCTTAATATACCGTGTGAACGTTGAATGGAAATCGAAAGTATTTTGGCAAAAACACTTGAAAATGGCTATTGCGCTTCTTTTAATGCCATTCCTATGAGTATGACGTCACTAGAAAACTTCTATGATCTCATCATGACATTTATAAGAGACCCTCAGCAAAGATTAGAGTATTAGAGGTGTATTTAATCTTTGCCCTCAGTATACCTACATGCGACACTCACTTATCTATGTGAGACCCTGCATTTGTTTCATTGAATCTACGTAGAAAGAACATTCGTAAAAATAACATTATGCATTACTATAACTTTAAAGTTGACAGTTTATCGATATAAAAAGATTCAAGCGTTTGTAAAATAGCAGTATTTTAAGGGTGATGTTTTGTTTTTTTATTAGATCTGAAAGTATTAAATTTGAAACTCTTCTGGTGTCTAACAACTTGTGTAACTATTATAATTTGTCCATACTGATAACTGTTATTATTATTTGATTCGTTTTTAGGAAGCTACAAGACTTGCACTTGTTTCCGGAGACCAAGCTACATACGCTAGAAGCATTAGAATAATGGGAGATATTTATCGAAAAAAGTCTGATATAAACGTGAGTATTATTATTATTATTCCTCAAAAGTAGGTACCTACAAGAAATGTCATTACTTATATCTCAAATACCTTATCATAAATGAAGAAAATATCGAAATGGCAAAGATAATGGAAGTATTCCATTATCTTTGAAAATTGAAAACGATTATTTCTATTCGACTCTGATTTCTAAATAATTTACAGGGTGATTCAGTTTTTACTAGAATAACTTCAGGGATCGATGGAACTAATCAAAATAACAATAGTTTGTATTATAAACCATACTCCAAAAACTCTTCCGTTTGAATTAAAATGAATTATTTTTTCGTTTTTTATTTTCTTTCTGTCTTAGGGGATCTAAATACGCAACAAGCGTAAACTGTCTTACGTCAAAATACGCTAGGATGTGTTTTGTTTTGGGCTTCGTATCGGCCAAACAAGGCCAATCCAATACCCAACAAATCACAATACAAGTTGGTTTATTTTTTCAAATATTTTAAACGTCAAATCTTCTTCTTCTTCCTACGTTAGGTCAAATGACCTGTGTTTACTGAGTAATATTCAATCTTATTTGCGATTCTGATGACCAGCTATTTTGCTACCTTTTTGTGGTCTTCCTTGTGTTCTCTTCCCCTCGGGCTTACCATCTCTTGTAATCTTTGCTAGTCTGTGCTCCTCCATTCTTGTCACGTGATGGTTCCAATTTCTTCTTCTTTCTCTTCCCCATCTTACTATGTCCGTTAATGTTACATTGTTGCCGGATATCTTCGTTTCTTACATGGTCTTTCCTACTATGGATCTTAATGTTTTCATTTCAGCTGTTCTTAGCGCTTGTTTCGTTTTCTTTGTGTCGGCTCTGGTTTCTATGGCATACGTAAGTATTGGTCTTATGCATGTTTTATAGATTCTTGTATTCGTTTCTATTCCTAGATGTTTATTTCTCCACAGTATATCTATTAATGCGCCTGTTGTGGCTGCTGCTTTCCTTACTTGTTTTTTTATTTCTTGGTAAATATCGCGGTGGCTTGTTACATCTACTCCTAAGTATCTTGATGTCATTACTTGCCTTATGATTGTCCCTTCTATCTCCAACTTACATTAGACATTCAGTTTTCTCTGTTGATATCACCATGTTGTATTCTTTCGCGGTTTTGTTAAATATGTGTAACATTCTTCGTAGGTTGTCTTCACTATTTGATATCAGTACTGCATCGTCCGCGTAACATAGAGTAGTGATGTTTCTGTCTCCTATTTTGTATCCTGTTAGTGTTTTTGCTTTCTCTATCATTTTGTCCATTATTAAGTTAAATAAAAACGGACTTAAGCTATCTCCTTGTCTTAATCCTGTGTTTACCTTTATTTCTTCAGATACCTTCCCCTCAGTTTTTATCTTAGTGGAGCGATTGTAGTTGAGTTCTTCTATAATCCTTATAATCTTAGAAGATACATTTTTTTCTTTGAGTAAGCATACTATATCACTTAGCCTTATTTTATCGAACGCTTTTGTTAGGTCCACGAAACATATTAAGATAGGGTTGTGGTATTCTATCGACTTTTCCACTAACTGGCGAATTATAAAGATGGCATCTGTTGATCTATTCTTTCTAAAACCTTGCTGTTCTTCGCATATCGGAATTGGTGCTCTTAGTTCTTCCGTTATGATTTTTGTGAAAATTTTCGATATTGTATCTAGCAATGATATTCCCATGTAGTTTGATGGGTTGTTCTTGTCTCCTTTTTTAAATATTAATGTGGTTACAGTTTTATTCCACTCTAGAGGTATCTTTTCTTCTTCAATTATTTTATTTTTCGTTTGTGATCTTGTTTTCTCCTGGGGCTTTTCGGTTTCTCAATTCTCGTATTGCGTTTTCTACGTGGTTTTCCGTTATTACTCAATTTGATCCTATTGTTTCTGTTTTGTTTTGAGCATTATTTTCGTTCGAATTTTATAGATTTTTAAAGTATTTTGTGCATTCTTTCACTTTTATTGCGTTACTCTTTATGTATTCGTTTATGGGTCTTTTAGTCGAACGTAATAGTTTCCATACTCTTTTCTGACTTCCATAAAAATCGTGCTCGGCGTCTTTCATGAATATTTCCCAATATTCCTCTTTGATGGTTCTTATCCTTGTTTCTTTATAGTTTGCGTACTCTTCCGGTGTTGTATTGCTTCTATACTTCAAGTATTATCTAATAGGTAATCAGGTGATTCTAATTAGTCTTGAGACGATTTCGAGATGGAAACACAATAAGCGTTGTGTTGACCAAATTTCAAATTTCTTCCTTTGGAAGTACAGAACAAAAACAAAGTAGGTATAAGTCTGATCGGTTGACTTTGGTTATTCTTACTTCATTCCAGGATTTGCTAGCTTGGTGTAATTTCTTCTTGGTTTATATTCAATAGGCCTCTACCTTCGCTTTTGGGTTTCCATTGCAAACCCTTTTTTTCTCTATAGCGTCATTTCGACTACAATGGGAGTTTGATTCGTTGCTCTCCAGAGTTCAGCTTTTAATATTGTAACGTGCAAGGGGAACAGCCGCCGGTATTGGCTACAAAGTGGCGGCATCCTTTTGAGCAAGCGCGATATCTATACTGTGGTTGGAAATATCGAAAGCGGCGTTGACAAAGAGAACGACGGCAGCATGTCGGCATCTACTCCTAGAATGCCGATAAAGGGATCTCGAGAAACGTCCAGAGGCGGCTTGCGAATCAAAGACCAGAAGCCGCTCGAATGATCTGGAGCCTTTGTCGGATATATATATATATATATATATATATATATATATATATATATATATATATATATATATATATATATATATATATATATATATATATATGGGAGAATTGTCGGCATGAGAGACAGAATATAGAAGACAGTGTGAATAATAGAATAGTCCGAGTAAGCTAGTGAGAATATAGTAAATTTAAGTTGTAATTTTTATTATTTCGAGTATAAATAAAGTTTATTTAACAATTGTAAATTAGTCTCATTTATCTGCGAACCCGCATACGCAACAATATGATAGAGCAAAATATCACTGGCAGAATTCCAAATAGTCCAGAATAGTACATTCAGAACCATTTGAAATTTTTAGTTCAACAAAAATTCGATATTTTATCATAATAAATAACACAAATGGTGTAGCAGCAGCATAAGCTGAGATTATTTTTGGCCAACATGTATGGCGGGTGATCCCAGGTCATATGTTATTAAAGATTTAATTTGATCCATAGTTTCATTCACTGACCTATCTGATCCAGAACTTCGTAAACAGAATTGCATAATTATAGCTTTCAACGGAACCAGATAATGTGCGAGTTTCAAAGGGATATGAGTTTGTCACGTATTTCATATCAATCATATCCAAACAGTACTGTTTGGAAAGAGATTAACTATTTATACTACCTACAGTGAGCACAAATCATATACAGATGTCATTTCTACATAAATTGTTAATTCATTTTTATCAAGAAAATCCTGAAAATGTCGATGCTTAATACTTTACGTGACACCGAATGAATTTGGGGTTGCTATGTACTCAACAGCTCTTGATAGTAGAAAGAAATGACTAAATTGGACAATCGAATTTAGACAAAGGGAAACATTCTGTAGATATCAAGCAAGATCAAGTAATAATCTAAACAACTAAATAATTAATCATTCAAAAAATATTGTAACGGGCATATAAAAATGACTTAGAATTATTTATTTTTTAAATAAATTTTTTACTAAAGTCACTGGGAGACATGCGTCTAAAATATTTTCATGTCAGTAGCGTTTCTGGTTATACCGGAAATAGATGCCAACTTTGTTATTTTAAATAGAATACCCTGTATATTACCGCATTTTTAGATTTCTTGTATAATTTTGAAAATATTTTATGTATAATGTCCTATAAATAAGTCTAACATATTTCAAATTTTATGTCAAAAGTTAAGTTAACAGTCCAAAACATAAATATCAATCTTTCTTGGAAGACTTTAATATTTAATTTTGGTTGATTTTCTTGTAGAAGATCTACTTTATCAGTATTCTTATGATATTTTGATAATAATTTATACAGAGTTTTCCAAAAAGAAGCTTCAAAACAAGATCCAAAAAATCGTCAAAAGTCATTTTTTCAAATGGAAACCCCCGTTTTTTTATTATTTTATTGTATTGAGAAGCAAAAATAAGGGGAACTTCCTATAAGGTTGTCTATACCAAAAATTAGTAGTTCTGACAATTTTCCATTTTTCTATGTAAAAATGCTACACATCTTTAAAGTTGTGTTAGATGTGGGCCATGATTGCATTAGAAAATAATAACAAATGTCAAGAAAAGTTAAACAAGCGTCAAAATCTTAACATAATACTTTTTATTTGCAAATTTTGAGTAATTAGTATGCCGAGAAGATCTCCTTTCTTCGCGAGAAATCAGTCTTTTTACTATTTCATATGCTGATAACTACCAAAAATGAGTATTGGTGAAACTCGTGTTTCCATAAAAATTCTTAGAACTAGATATTCCTAATTCGCATCCTAATTGCCTTGTAGGAATTGTTGGATATGCGGCAAAATATACCAAAATTGTGAATTCAATATTTTCATTGTTAACAATTATTGGTTTATTTCTACGTTCTTTAGGCTTTATAGTTCCAAAGTTCTTGAAGACTTCTATAATTTTCTTAAAAGATTTTGGTGTTGGTTTGTGTTTCTGTGGATATAACATTGCGATTGTATTACATGTTCTTGAAATAACTCACATTCTCCATAATAATAAATAAACTAAAATAATAGTTACTAGTATTATTAAGTCATCTCCTTCTCGGCATGGTGATTAGTCAAAATTTGCAAATGAAAAGTATTATATTGACTTATTTGACGCATGTTTGACTTTTATTGACATTTGTTATTTATTTTCTAATGCAATCATGGCTCACTTACACAACGTCAAAGATGTGTAGCATTTTTACATAGAAAAATGGAAAATTGTCAATTATTTTAAGAATTACTGATTTTTGGTATAGACAACCTTATCAAAGTTCCCCTTATTTTTGCTGCTTAATACAGTAAAATAATAAAAAACGGAGGTTTCCATTTGAAAAAATGACGACGTTTTTTTATCTAGTTTTCAAGCTTCTTTTTTGGTCACTCTGTATAAATAATTATCAAAATATCATAAGAATACTGATAAAGTAGATCTTCTTCTACAAGAAAATCAACCAAAATTAAATATTATAGGCTTCCTTATAGGAAAGACTGATAATTACGTTTTGGACTGCAAACTTAACTTTTGACATAATATTTGAAATATGTCAAAAACGGTTAGAGTTAGGTATAGGACATTATATATAAAATATTTTCAAAATTATACAAGAAATCTAAAACTGCAGTAATATACAGAATATTCCATTGAAAATAACAAAGTTAGCATCTACTTCCAGTGAAACACGACAAACATGAAAATATTTTAGACGCATGTCGCAGTGACTTTAGCATGTCAATATATTTTCAGATTGTTGGTAGTTATAGTTTGCCCACAATCGATCGATATCGTTCCCGGAGAACTTACCTATATTTATTATTTACAACCGTATTTGGATCGAGCGTTATTTATTTATGTTGTTGGTGGCCTCCTACTGGGGACCCACCGAACTGCACCGTATTCTGGTCTCCACTGTATTGCCGTTCTCGACGGACTGCACCATACTGCATACTGCCGGTCACCGGTCGCTGGTCTCCACTGTACCGCTGATCTCAACCGTTCCACCGGTCTTCACCGTACTACTGGTCTCCACCATATTCACTGTACTGACTCACTCGCCTGCACTATACTAACTGACTGCGCCACGTAGTACGTAGTAAATCCTCTCCAATATATAGGCAAGCCCTCTACGTCTAGAAAGCTTCCACCGACATCTTCCAACGCACCGAACAGCGCGAACTCATTAGATGTTTCGGAATATAATCTTGACCTTGGCATGTATCGGTGACCAATAGCAATATGCCTTACACTCATGCCACCAGGGCCCCACCAACGTCCGTACTTGTCAAGATGTTCCGCCCTCTGACGAATCGCACACTCTCCCATTTCGTATGGCATCGACACTATATCCCAAATTCGTTACAATAATAATAAAAATAATAAAACTACGAATAGATGATCCGAATATTTATTTTTTATAAGTACCTTTCTTCATAATTAAACAGCATCTGCTCGTTTTATTATACGAGGTGGAAAAAAACAATCAATACGAAAATTGTAGGGTTTATCCTGAACCATCAGGAAAAATAGTTTTTTGCATATACAGGAAGAAGCACAAACATCTGGTGAACCAAACTAATATGATTTTTGATAGAATATCCTGTATAATATGTTCCAGGATGAAATCCTCTCTTTGAATATATATAGTTTACCCTTATTTGTTTCAGTAGTTTTTGATATATTCAGTATTAAAGTCAATAATAAGATTTTTTTAATTCTAAAATAATAGTATATCGCATCACCCAGAACTGTATAAAAACACGCAAACAAATAAATAAACTGTTGTCAAAAAAGTGTTATAATCTGGTAACATAATATAAGTATCCGTAAAATTATAAATGCTCTATATAATTACCGTTATTTTTACTGCATTTTCTATAATCATCATCCAATTTATTAATAGAGTTAGGTACCAATAAAATGGGATTTCTCTTGATTCAAAGTATTTATGGCGTTTGTTAGTTTATTTATTAAGCCTTCAGCTTTCAAGTAGACCCATAAGAAAGCATCGAGACGCGTTAAATCGGGACTATTGGCTGGCCATTCAATACCTCCATTCTTTCCAATCCATCAACAAAGAACATTATTATTATTTGACTGTTTATTTGTTGCTTCCATGGCTACACATGGCTATGCAGGATATTATTCTATGAATACTTTATATCAAAAACTACTGAAACAAATATAGGTTTAAAAAAAGGCAAGTTTGGTTCACCAGATGTTTGTGATTTACCCTGTATAAGCAATAAAAATCTTTCCTGATGGTTCAGGATAAACCCTAAAACTTTCGTTTTGAAAGTTTTTTCCATCTCGTATAATAAAGCCAGAAACAGAAGCTGTTTAATTGTGAGGAAAAACCCTGTACAATGCTTCTGGTGGAAGCACCTTCATTCTGAGGTTAACCTTTTATGGTCAAACATTTGTAAGGTACCTACTAACATAAAACCTTTATTCAGAATCAAAGTTATCTTTGACTCTGTGTAAAGGTTATTCAATGAATCCTGATACTAAGATACTCTACTACAAGAGCTGACTTTGATACCGATCAGGCTGCCGGCCTGTGTTATTGTATACTATTCAGTGCATCTTCTAATAAAGTCGTTCCTAGTTTTTTTTTTGAAAAGGTTTCATCAAACTTCTCATATCCAGTTAGGTATACACTTGAAACTTTCCAAATGAAACACATGATAAATTATTTTTTCATACATATCTGTAGAAAGCCTTCCGCCAATACGAAACTGCGATGGGCTCTGCGGCAGCTATGGGCGACAGAGTCGTGCAAATGGAATCAATGGATGGAGCAGCTAGATGTTTGGAAGCTTTGAGGCTACAGCACAAAATCTGCAACTGCAGACCTCTGGAATTCAATACTAGGCTATTAGAAGTCGCCAGCTCTGTAGGAGCAAAAGTATGTCAACAATGATTTATTTATGAATACCTACCTCCCCATTTGAAAAATTGAAATTAACCACTCAATATATTTATTTCAGTTTTTAGTACGAAAGATTCGCATTCGCCTCTCGAGAATCTATCATTCTCTTGGTGATGAAGACCACAAGCTTCATCATGAAAGAGTGGCCTTCAGGCTTCAAGAGGATTTAGATCTCCAGTGCGCTGGATGTGGTTCCCCGTATGGTTTGGAAAGTGACTCACTGGAAGCCCTGCCTTGTGCGCATATCCTTCACGCAAGGTAAGATATTTTGTCCGAGAGATAAAGAAACGTATTTAGCCATTGTACATTATTTCTTGAGATAAAATTTCTCTGGTAAGAATTTCCTTTAAATAAAGTGTGTTATATCTTGTTTTTGCAGTAGGTATCTATTTTTGAGCTCTGTTAAGCTAGGCAGTGCCAAGTTAGTAAGTTAGCAGAAACAATCGAAACCAGCTTGGGAATTTGTTGCTAATTAGTTGTTAAAATCCCGATTTTGTTGCTCGAACCAGTCTTGACAAAATCGAGTTACTGCTATCTTAACGTCAAGGATAGCAGTGAAACCACTGATTTTTTTTATATTAACAACATCTTAATTTGTTGCTGGAAGATAGTATGAAGAAAAAAAAATTAAAATTAAAAAAATTTAATTAAAAAAATACATAAAAAATATTTAAATGAAAAATGCACTTTAATAATAAATAGTTAAGAAAGATATCCACTGATTAACCTGAAATCATTTTTTCTTGTTGACGCTATTATCAGAATACCTCCCATTTTCTCTCTTAATTTCCAGAATCAATTTTGTTGCTCATTAGATAAGTCTTTATTAGTGCTTGAATAACTAGCAACAAAATACGAACAAGGGATATTACGAATAATAAACTTATAATGATTTTTTTTGGTGTTGCTATCAGAATACCTTCATTTTCTCTCTTAATTAATGGCAGAAATTTTGTTGCTCATTAGATAAGTCTTTAATAGTGCTTGAATTACCAGCAACAAAATACATACAAAGAATATTACTAATAATATACTTGTAATTAATTTTTTTGGTGGTGCTATCAGAATACCTACATTTTCTTTTTTAATTTCTAGCAGAAATTTTGTTGCACATAAGATAAGTCTTTAATTATTAGTGCTTGAATAACCAGCAACAAAATACAAACAAAAATATTACCAATAATAAACTTGTAATTATTTTTTGGTGTTGCTATACGAAAGCTTCAATTTCTCTCTTAATTTCTTGCAGAAATTTTGATTAGTTCTGATAGGAACACAAAAAAAATAAATTACAAGTTTATTATTGATGATATTCTTTGTTACTGGTTATTCAAGCACTAATAAAGACTTACCTATCTAATGAGCAACAAAATTTATGCTGGAAATTAAGAGAGAAAATAGAAAATAGAGTATTTTGATAGCGTCAACAACAAAACTTGATTTCAGGTTAATCAGCGGATATCTCAACTATTTATTATTTTTTGAGTTTTTAAAGTAAAGTGCGTTTTCCTTTTAAATATTTTGTATATTTTTTTTTATGTTAATTTTTTTTATATACTAGTATCTTCATCTTCCAGCAACAAATTAGCAACAAATTCAGGTGGTGTTGATATTAAAAAAATGTTTTTTCACCCGTTAAAATCGGGATTTTATAAATAACTAATTAGCAACAAATTCCTATGCCGGTTTCGATAGTTTCTGCTAACTTGTCCCTGCGAGCTTAACAGAGCTCTTTTGTTGGGAACTTTGGCGATCACCATGGCTATCCATATTTTCTTGCCTATAACTCAAAATAGACCAATAGTTGTGTTGAACCATGTTTTCCATTATTTCCAGCCAGGTCTGAATTAATCATAGAAAAATTCTTATCTTAGCCTTTCTGTGCACTGATTTCCAAACTGCTGGCCTCTACCATTTCTGGTTTAATCTTATGAGATGTTTCATCCATAATTAAATCCATAGAGAAGAACAAGAGCAAATCATGATATTTCAATATCAATATTTTAACAGTATTTAATATAGCTGATATTTTTTTATGGGTTGATTATTGATCATGTAACCTCTGATATGACTGATGTTTACCTATTTAATTTTCAGATGTGCCTATGACCTATTTAGACGAAGTAGTAAGAAGAAAAAACGGTCTTGCCCAGAGTGCGATCGTACCAGCTCCAGGTTATATCTCAACTGTAACGACTACAACCTACAATACAGCCCCGTTCCTTTGTCTGTTTGTTCATCGGACAGCCATTGTACATCACATCAGGCTACTAGTTCGGTCTAAAAAATACGGACGTACACAGTATATTAAAAAAAACCTATTGATCGTTATTCAAAAACAAAAATAAAGAACAAAGTATACAACATAATTTTTAAAAAAGGGAAAATGTGATGTAATCAAATATGCCATAATGATGTTAATTAAATTGAGCTGGTCGGCTTCAAAATTTTCTCAAATAATCCTCATGAAATTTTTGTGCGTGTAACAACCTGGCAGAGATACGCTGATTATTGCAAGTCAAGACAGTCAAGTGAATTCAGTAGGCACATCCATTTCTATTTTCAAGTTTCATTTCCACAATTCTCGATTCCACACATGTTTCGTATATCACAAATTTATTTTTATCCGTGAATTACAATAATTACAAGATAATCTGTATATTAATACATGATTTTAGACGATTTTTAAGTCAGAAAACGTGCACGGAGAAGTATGAGATTTGGCATCGTAAAAGTTTATATGGTGAAGTAGTGCACACAGTTAAAATTTGTTGTTGTATTATGCGTAAATATTTTAAATTAAATAAAAAAATACGGTTTACGTGATATTGTGTGTTGCGTAACGAACCAGAGAACACCTACCACCAAGTAACGAACCGAATTGCAATGCGAAGTCAACGAGAACGAGTCAGGGCTGTCAGATTATTTTTTGTTTTATTCGTAAATGACACCCGTGGCCAAACGCAAATTTAAATATGGTGAAAAGTGTATACCAAGTGATATAATTATTTTGAGGGATACATTTAAATGCGCACTTAATGTCATTTCAAGAAATTTTAATACTATTGATAGTGGATTAGTGCATTTGCAACGCGGGTTATGCAATGTAAAACATTTCGAATCTGAAGTCACTTTTGTGAAAGACTACATTCTCTTCATTTTGTCATAGGAGTAAAGTAATATTATCGGCGTTAAGTCGAAACATTACAATGCATTGTATTATAAAATAAGTAGCTAGCTGTCATTCTGTTCTTTGAACTGTTACTGACATTAAATTTTGCCGTTTTGTACAAGGTTGCAACTAACGTAATACAACAAAATTCACAAAAATTATGTGCAATTATTATATATACTTATTTGACAAAAAAACTCAATAAGATTTGAATTTAAAAAGTAATGAATTACGGTCGACTTTTGAGTTTTTCTATTTAATTCGGTGTTCACATTGTACGATATTGGGCGATATTGTGGAATTACCTATCTAAAGATAAAATTAAACAAGTAAATAGATTATTCTTCATTTTCCTAGTTATAAATTTTTGGTATTATTGTAATTGACGTAGAGAAAAATAAAAATTTTAAAAATAAATGAATATGTATTATATAAAATATGTGTCGAATCCAAAGTCGTAAAAGTTACAGGGCATTACATTTCTATAACTTTTACTGAGTGATCCTGTATAATATCTGTTTAAGTCAAATTATGCGCATTCAAGAAACAAAAATTTTATATTATTTATCTTTTCATTTTGAATGAGGCAGACACTTTAACATTTTCACCTTTAATTTGGCAATGTACGTTTATGCTGAACGCTGGTTGATTCAAAATTATGACCTGCATTTCGGCACTGTTCAACATTCTAGCCTTTTAAATTCGGCACAAGATCCTTATTGGTTTAATATTCGAAAGAAATCAAATTTGCACTGGTGCCAAAATGTTTAAACCCATACTGTTTGTATTATTCTTATAATCATTCAGTATTTATGTTATTAGTTTGTGATACTAATTCACTCGTAGGTACATAAATATTGTTGCATTCATATTATATAATTATAACATATAAGAATATGTAGAATATGTTCTCCTTTAGTTAGCCTATGCTTACCATATAATAGAGGCAGATAACGTTTTTTGAGATACAATAAATGTTGATTTTAGTGCCTTAAGTTGACACAACTCCTATTATACTGTTGAATACTTTGTTCACAACAAAAGCGGTTGCTCCGACTAAACTATGTCACAAACCATTAAAAAATTACATGTTGTTTATGAAATTTTTATACTGAATTTTATGATTCTTTGCTCACTTCCGACTTCCTATAAGGAGTACTTCCAATTTTCGAATAAATATCTAAATAATAGACTTAATATCAAAGTAATAGAAAATCCTACATTTTGGCATTTCTTTCGGTTTTGTTTCGTATCGAAATTATTAGATAGTTTCCTCAGAATAATAGAGTTCATATTCGATTCGGGTCAGGTACAAATACTATGGCAATATAATATCAAATCTAATAAAAAGTTATATACCATGTGATAGATGGGGTCAATAAAGGGAACATAAATCACATGTGCTTGGTAGCTATGTTTAAAGTTTCCAAGTATGCTGCTGATCAAGAATTTAGTTTAAAATCAATTGCAGAATTTGTATCGAACGGACAAGCAAACAGGTAGGAGGAAGAATATTTCATCATCTTCCAGTTCTGTGCTATAGAGTTTAACAGTGTAGTGAAAAACTACTTACTATTAGGTTCACTTCACATGGTTTAAAGTATCTAGCTCATAGGGTAGTTAGTTTGAAATTTATGACAAACTAGAAACCGAGTTCATAAAACGTTGCAATAAAATCAAGTATCTGTGCCTGATCATCAGTTTAGCCTGTGCCAAACACCTCAAGATATAAATCATTTTTATTCTTCTTCGGCTATAATATAATCATTTATTATGTTAAAATTTTAGATGATCTCTTAGATAGGCTACTATTTCAAAATAGATGTTCCAAGAAAATTAGATAAGGTTTAAATTGCACATGGAAAATATTGCACATACGGGTGGTGTTCGGGAATTTAGGTGTTTATTCCTCAAAGTAGTGTAAATAAACTAATTAAAAATGATAAATATACACTGCTTTTGAAACACCTGAATCCATATTATTACGATAAATACATATGTGATGTAAGCGTTGAAAATTCCCGAATCTAGATAGAAAAACAATTTTGAATAATCAATTAAGAACAATCAATAAAGATGTATTTAAAAAAAACACAAACAGAATTATCAAATCATATTTATTGTATATAAATATGTTGATGAGACATATTATTAATAAAGTTTAAATTATTTATAAAAAAATATTTTAATGTAACTCCCTTCAAACTGTTCTTTTAAGTAATTTCTAGCTATCTAAGTGCCTTAGTAATTTATCAACGATATTTGTGTAGATCATACCTTGAATACGTCATATTAATGCAATGAAACCTCCTACATCCAGTATCAACAGTGGTATGCGGTTTGGTAGTTTAGAGAAAAAAAAAATAGTTCCTTCAAATCAACAGCCTTGCAATTTTTCGAGGATATTGTAACGTTTAACCCTGTGCTAAACGTTGTGGGGTGAGTTCACTTGCGTAATACTCAAAATTCGCAGATTGCTTCCAATGATTTATTTAGAACACACTGTACACGGCTTTCTATTATAGTACAACTGTCACTATTTGTCACTTTGACTATCGCGTTCCAACTACTTTCGACTTATGTCTCCAATTGACTTCATAAGACTGACTCTGTCCCGTGATCGTCACGGCTTTATATATCTGAATCATGATATGACATTCATCGAGAATGTTCTATGATTATCTAGACGAACATAATTAATGTTCTAGATCCTTGTCAAGGTGACAATAGCACGACAAATTGTACCTCACATACAGTTTCTGGAAGGATCGAGAACAAATCTACTACAATTCCAGAACTACATAATGAAATACACAAGCAACACTACTGCAAACAAGGTAACAGAATGAATACAAGCTAAAAGAAATAATAACAGTAAGTACATGATAAACTACCCACGTAACACTGCCCCCTTCTTAGCTTTGATCGTCCCGATCAAATGTCACCTCAGTCCCTTTGTACAGTGAAAGTCTGTCGATATGAACCACTTTCATTTTACTGCGTGGGGATTTCTGAATTCTATAAACCACATCGTTTATCCTCTTGATAACGGTATATGGTCCCTCCCATTGTTTGTCAAACTTTGGAGAACGACCTTTTCGTCTTTGTGGATTGTACAACCACACTTTATCACCAATTTTTAATTGTCCGGTTTCTGCACGAATATCATATCGGGCCTTCATTCGATCACTAGAAATCTTCAACTGTTTTCTAACCAGATTGTGTATTTCCTCGAGTCTTCGTCTCAAACTCTGAATGTAGGCATCTACAGATGTGGGAGGTTCGCTTGGTGAACCAAACAAGATGTCAGACGGAAGTTTCAGATTTCTACCAAGAACAATGCCAGCTGGGGATTCTTTGGTCGATTCATGAGTGGAAGATCTATAGGCCAGTAGGAAGAGCGGTATACACTTATCCCAGTTTGTTTGGTGTTCATTGATTGCTGACCTCAAATAATTTTTTAGTGTTCTGTTAAATCTCTCTACCATTCCATCGGATTGTGGATGCAGTGGAGTTGTACGAGTTTTCTTAATCCCCATTAGGTTACACACACTCTGAAAGATTTCCGACTCAAAATTCGTACCTTGGTCCGAGTGAATTTCTAACGGCACACCAAACCGACTTATCCAATGTTCAATTAGGGCATCGGCCACTGTTTTTGCCTCCTGATTTGGAATTGCGACTACCTCTGGCCATTTACTGAAATAATCCATGATGACCAAGAGATATTTGTTTCCAGAGCTGCTTATTGGAAATGGCCCCGTAATATCGATGGCTATTCGCTCAAATGGGGCACCCACATTGTACTGCTGCATCTTATGGCGGGTTCTGGTATTTGGGCCTTTACTGGTAAAGCAGGTATCGCATCGCCGACACCAGTCCTCTACGTCAGCACGGCTTCCTAACCAGTAGAACCTCTCTCTAATCTTCGATAACGTTTTATTGATACCTAAATGGCCACCACTTGCTCCACAATGAATCTCTTGCAGTACTTGTGCAATTCTTTTCCGTGGAAGAATTATTTGCAAATGAACAGTCTTACCATCATTACTTTCCCATATTCTTTTTAAAACGTTATCATCAATTACTAAAGATTCCCAAAGTGACCAGTATCCTTTTATGACAGGAGACAAATCTGATATCTCCTGCCAAGTAGGTCTTGCTCCATCCATTTTCCACCTCATCACTGGTCCAATATCATTATCATCCAGTTGGTCTTGCTTGAGTATTTCCGAACTCCAGTTTGGGTCGCCATTTATCAAAGTTCGTTTGACTTTAAGAATTTCTGGTACATTATTTTCAAGTCTTGAACAGTTTTTACAGTCCTCTGCACAAGGCCGTCTTGACAATGCATCAGCGTTTCTGTGGTTAATACCAGGACGATGTTCAATTTTAAAGTCATATTCTTGAAGTTGCTGGAGCCAGCGCGCTATCTGACCTTCTGGGCTCTTGAACTGAAACAGCCATTTAAGTGATGCGTGATCGGTCCGTAGAACAAATGTCTGACCGTATAAATATTTGTGGAAATGTCTTATTGCCTTGACTACAGCTAGTAACTCCTGCCGCGTCACACAGTAATTTTGTTCAGCCTTTGATAAACTCTTACTCTAATATGCTAGTACATACTCCACTCCTTCGATTCTTTGGGACAAAATTGCCCCAATTCCTGTTTTACTGGCATCAGTATCTAGAATAAATTCTCCTTCTCTCTGGGGATAAGCCAGAACAATAGAAGAGCACAAAGCACCTTTCAGATATTCGAAAGCATTCTGACATTCTGGAGTCCAATTGTACGGTCTTTCCTTCTCAGTTAGTCGATGTAATGGACGGGCAATACTAGCAAAATTCTTTACGAATCGTCTGTAATATGAACACAGGCCTAAGAAACTTCGCAGTTCTGTTTTGTTCCTTGGTACAGGCCAATTATGAACCACTTCTGTCTTTTCCGGATCTGTTCTTACACCATTTGCGGATATTATGTGTCCTAAATACTTCACCTCAGTTCTTAGGAAAGCACATTTCTCGGGATTAAGTTTAAGATTTGCTTGTGAGAATCGTTGAAATACCTCTTTTAGATTTTTCAAGTGTTCCTCAAATGTTTCACTGAAAACGATTACATCATCAAGGTATACTAAACATTTCTTTCCAATGAGTCCACGTAGTACTCTTTCCATCAGTCTCTCAAAAGTCGCTGGAGCGTTGCACAATCCGAATGGCATTACAGTGAATTGCCATAGACCAGTATTGGCTGAAAATGCTGTCTTTTCTTTATCCTCAGGATGCATTTCGACTTGCCAATATCCACTTTTCAAGTCCAATGTAGAAAACCATTTAGCTCCTGACAACCAATCCAGTGTATCGTCTATTCTAGGAAGAGGATAACTGTCTTTTTTTGTGATTTCATTTAATTTTCTATAATCAACACAAAACCTAGTCGAGCCATCTTTCTTTGTGACTAAGACAACCGGTGACAACCAAGGGCTGTTCGAAGGTTCAATTACCTTTTGTTTCCTCATGTTATCTATAAGTATTGCCTTTTCATTTTGTTTTGCTAATGGTACCCTTCTAGGAATTTGTTTTATTGGTTGTTGGTTGCCTGTGTTAATGCGATGTTGTACCATATTAGTTCGTCCTAGATCTGTTTCCGAAAAAGAAAATAGTTCTTTATATTTCTCCCATAAATCACCAAATTTCGCCTTCTGTTGGTTATGAAGTTGAGAAATGATTCTCTCTTTCAACTCTCTTCCTTTCTGGCACATGGTTTTCCCTTGACTGCTTGAGATTTTGACAGATACTATAGGTTCCCCACAGGCAATTACTTCATTTTTCATTAAAACTCTAGGTTCTTCGGACAGATTTAAAACTCTCACCTTAATTGGATGCTCACTTGATGGATTTATTAATGCGTTTTCTATAATCATTTCCTTTGGCAGACATTCTGGATTACTTTCCAGTACCAGTGCCTCCTTGCACTTAGAACCTTCTATTTTAACATGGATGAGATTGTCAGACCATCCAGGTATCGTAATGGTCCTGTTTACCTTCATTTTTCTTATTCTAGATTCAGATGTTGACATAAACAACTCTTCTTCATCAACTTTGAGTATTCGATCTTGGAGGTTCAGATTGAAGCCAAATTTATTCATGATGTCTAGCCCAAATAAAACTTCGTCCAAAATCTCGGCAACAAATACTTTATGTCTGAATTTGGATTTTCCCAGCTGAATATCTGCCTCGTGAGTACCAATGACAGGTATTGTCACTCCATTTGCAGTTTCAAGTACATAACTTCTATTGGGATGGTCAATTTTGCAAGCAGGAATAACATCAGCTCGCACAATGGTAGAACATGAACCAGTATCAATAACAATATTACAATCCCGACCGCATATTCTTCCTTTCACAACCAAGCTGGATCCTTCATGACTCAGTCGGGAAATTTTGATTTTTAATGATGTTGGGGCTTGGTTGGAGTAAGCCAGTCTTCGCCCCGCAAGACTGGCTAACTGGAGTTTTCCTGCACATTGCTATTTTGTGGCTGTGGACAATTCTTCTTTATATGTCCTTCTTGTCCACAATTCCAACACAAAGTCTTAGTTCTTTGTTCATTTGTTTGCCCATCCAATTCTTGTAACATTTTAATAATGTGCTTTATGGAATTACCATTGCCATACGACTTCTCTTGGGTTGAATTGACCCATCGTGTCTGTCGCAGTCTGAGATGACTTCTGGACGCCTGTTTAGCAGCTTCGTATTCAAGTGCACGTGCAAGGGCATCTTCAATTCTTGTAGGACTACTTAACCGAAGGGCTTGTTGCATTTCAATATCTCTTATACCATCTATGAATGTTTGTACCGTTAGCCTATCAAGAAAGTCTTTTGGTGCTGTAGGATATGCCAGTCGAACGAGCCGGGCAACATCAATTTCATATTGTTGTAGTGTTTCTCCAGACCGTTGCTGCTTATTCTTTAACTGTGCTTGATAAACTTGTTGTAGATGTTGGTCACCGTAACGCATTTCAAGTTGATCCACTAAAATCTCATATGAAGGTTCGCCGCCAGTTACGGTATTTAAGATTTCCAATGCATCACCACGTAGAGCCAAGATCAATGCAGTGGCCTTCTCTTCATCTGACCAACCACTAGCCAAAGCAGCAGCATCAAATTGCTTTTTATATGTAGACCAAGACTGTTTAACATCGAATTTTGGGGCTTCAATTTTTAGTGGATTAACTACGCCATTTTGAATTTCATTGAACGATCTTCTTAGAGGCACTTCAGCTTTCGTTTGCAACATCTTTTCTTCTATTAATTGAATTTTTTGATCAAAACTTTCTTGGACTTTCTCTAATTTCTGTTCAACTTCTTCTTGAACTTTCTCGAATTTTTGGTCAACTTCCTGTTTATCTTCTTGTCGCACTCTTTCTTGTTCTTCTAAGATTTGTCTTATTTTTGTTTGTTCTTCTTCTAAAATTTTTCTTATTTTTGCTTGATCTTCCTGCCTAATTCTTTCTTGTTCTTGTCTACTTCTTTCTTGATTTTCTAGAATTTGACTTATTTTTGTTTGGTCTTCCTTTCTAAGTCTTTCTTGTTCTTGTCTAATTCTTTCTTGATTTTCTAGAATTTGACTTATTTTTGTTTGGTCTTCTTGTCTAATTCTTTCTTGTTCTTCTTTATTACTTTTCAAGAACTCCATTATTTCTGCAAAATTTGCCATTTCGTCGTAATCTTTGGATCTGGTATTCACCATATAGTCTCAGCAAAATGCGAAGATCCCACTTCTGACACCAATTGTAACGTTTAACCCTGTGCTAAACGTTGTGGGGTGAGTTCACTTGCGTAATACTCAAAATTCGCAGATTGCTTCCAATGATTTATTTAGAACACACTGTACACGGCTTTCTATTATAGTACAACTGTCACTATTTGTCACTTTGACTATCGCGTTCCAACTACTTTCGACTTATGTCTCCAATTGACTTCATAAGACTGACTCTGTCCCGTGATCGTCACGGCTTTATATATCTGAATCATGATATGACATTCATCGAGAATGTTCTATGATTATCTAGACGAACATAATTAATGTTCTAGATCCTTGTCAAGGTGACAATAGCACGACAAATTGTACCTCACATACAGTTTCTGGAAGGATCGAGAACAAATCTACTACAATTCCAGAACTACATAATGAAATACACAAGCAACACTACTGCAAACAAGGTAACAGAATGAATACAAGCTAAAAGAAATAATAACAGTAAGTACATGATAAACTACCCACGTAACACTATTAATAGTCATAATCATTTCACACACATAAAAAATATTGCCATAACGTTTTCTCTTCTCCAAATTGTTGACAGAACTGTTGATCACAATAATTAATAAATTTTCACATCATCATAAAAAAAGAGTTCAGCATAAACGAGGCTTGTCAAAGATATGACCAAAAATTTCACCTTCTTACCAATGAAAATAGCGGAGATATATATTATCCCATTGATCTATGTTTTGAACAAAGCTTATGGAATTCAATTAATTTATCGGTAAGAGTTACTGCTTTCAGTCAATAATATTGTCTTCAACCAGTAAACCATCCTTACCGTTCTTGATACTCAATACTTTCTGTTCTTATGTTAGTCGTATAAAACAGATGATCGATGGGGTGTTCCTTCTCTGTTCAATAATAACAACCGCTTATATTCTAATAAAAATGGACAATGCAAAAGATTAATAAAAAATCCTATGTAATATTGAGATGGCCAACGAGTATGTTAAATCAGAGAAAGGCGAAGTATTGCTCCTTAAGAAGGGAAACATTCTAATGGCAATTTTATTTAGACACATAGGTTCTTCATCTTCGCTTGATAAAGTATTTAAATAAATGAAATATCAGATAAACAATTCAATAATAATTTATTAAAATAATTTGTATATAATATTCACAATCTCTATAAAAAATATTATGTATAAATATAAATACAACATTTTCAACTAATTCAAGTACAAAATTTTAAGTAAATTACAAATATAATGAGTGAAGCAACTCGGATCAAGTTACCGTTGTTATTGAAACGATTACTTTTATTGTGCAAAATCTTTACGCTTTTTCAAATACTTACATATTCCTTTTGAATCACAGCATTTAATCAAACTATGAGAATCGTTCAGCTATAATTATTTACAGTAATATGTGATACGTCAATTGTGTCACAAATTAAAATATAATAATAATCATTACGTTGACATCACTCTTAATAATCTATTCAATTCCAATCAAATGTTATATACCTATAATATAATTAATCATTTGAAAAATCTAAAATAATTTTCGAACAGTTTAAAACTAGTCATCAACGTACTTTCTAAACAACCAAATAATTAAAAGTGGAGAAAACAAATATCTAATACCCATTACGATAATAGAAAATACGCCGAGTTGAATAACAGAACACATGCAAGTAAAAAAATCTATTTGAGTATAACAAAAGATTGGAATTTTCATAATTATCATGTAACCCTCATTTTATTGTTCGGCCTACTTAATATGGAATAGTTTACAAAAAAATGAGATTCTATAAAAAATATCAACATATACAATTACGTAATATATACACGTAAACAATATACAACAAATATTTATAATTACATTTGAGCACAAGATATCGTTGTGTGTGAATACATAAATGTACGAATGTATTTTGTGTTTGATATGGCCATCCAACCTGGATCATCAAGCTAAAATTTCGCTGCAACAAAGAAAAAAATCCATGAATTGTATTAAAATAGAAAAAACCCAACATCAAGATTTAAATATGCTAATAAATAAAATAATACACAAATCAAGAGAATCTATGGCAAATTTCAAATAAAATCGATTATATACAAAATAAAATGTTAAAAGTATATTTTTGATTCAATGTTTGTGTTTCTGTTGTGTTTGATTCAAATGTTTCATTTTTAGCAGTGTATTTTACGTTCTTGAGAGTATTTAATTTTACAACAAAGTTACGATAAACATGGAATATATAAAAATATGGAACTTCTTTAAATGGTGGATGAAGCATATCCTCATTATCTACCTCGTTATTCGACTACATATTTCCATACATATCTACAACCCTGTATATTCAAACTGATGGAAATATTAAACCGGCTAGAACATCCCCCCTTTTCTTTTCATCTATATATGTATACATACAGGGTGGTTCTCCGAGAAAGACATCGATTGATTGTGGGCAAACAATAACTACAAAGTCTGAAAATTTGGTGACAGACTAAAATCAATGAGGGACATACGTATAAAATATTTTCATTTTCCAGTTATGCCGGAAGTAGATGCCAACTTTGTATATCACCGCATTTTTAGATTTATTGTACAATTTTGAAAACATTATATGTATAATGTTCTATACCTAAGTTTAACCGGTTTTGAGATTTCAAATTTTATACCAAAAATTAAGTTTACAGTCCAAAACATAATTATCAATCTTTCCTATGAATAAGCCTTCAATATTTAATTTTTGTTGATTTTCTAGTAGAAGATCTACATTATCAGTATTCTTATGATATTTTGATAATGATTTATACAGACTAATCAAAAAAGAAGCTTGAAAACAAGATCCAAAAAAAACGTCAAGTCAGTTTTTCAAATGGAAACCCCCGTTTTTTATTGTATTAAGCAGAAAAAAATAGGGGAACTTTACAAATTTCAGTAAAATTCAAACAAGCGTCAAAAAAAAGTCAACATAAGACTTTTTATTTGCAAATTTGTAATTATCATCATGCCGAGAACTCCATTCTTCGTGGGAAATCAGTCTCTTTACATAAAATCCTTAGAACTAGACATTCCCAATTCGCATGCGTCTTGCCTTGTAGAAATTGTTGAATATGCAGCAAATTATCCTAAAATTGCAATATCAATAATTTCATTATTAACAATTGGTTTATTTACGCTTTATAGTCCCTAAGTTCTTGAAGTCTTCTATAATTTTGTTGTTGGTTGGTGTTTCTTTCTCTCCATAAATAATAAATAAATTCAAATAATCTTCATTGGTATAATTAAGTCTTCTTGGCAGGATAATTACTCAAAATTTGCAAATCAAAAATATTATTTGGACTTTTTTGACGCTTGTTTGACTTTTATTGACATTTGTTATTATTTTCTATGCAATCATGGCCCACTTCTAATAAAACTTTAAAGATGTGTAGCATTTTTTTATAGAAAAATGGAAAATTGCCAATTATTTTAAAAACTACTTATTTTTTGTATAGACAACCCGAGAGACAACCTTACACAAAGTTCCCCTTAATTTTGCTGCTTAATACAGTAAAATAATAAGAAACGGAGGTTTCCATTTTAAAAAAATGACTTTTTTTGGATCCAGTTTTCAAGCTTCTTTTTGGATCACTCTGTATAATTATTATCAAAATATCATAAGAATACTGATAAAGTAGATCTTCTAAAAGACAATCAACCAAAATGAAATATTAAAGTATTATAGTAAAGATTGATAATTATGTTTTGGAGTGTAAACATAATTTTTGACATAAAATTTTAAATATGTCAAAAACAGTTAGACTTAGGTATAGGACATTATACATAAATTTTTTTCAATATTGTACAACAAATGTAAAAATGTGGTGATATACAGGGTATTCCATTAAAGTTAACAAAGTTGGTATCTACTTCCGGTATAACCAGAAATGTGACTAACATGAAAATATTTTAGACATATGTCCCACAGTGACTTTAGCATGTCACTAAATTTTGTAGTTATTGTTTGCTTACAATCGATGTATTTCCCGCAGAACCACCCAATATATAATAAAGCTATAACAGGCGGATGTCTGTACATTGATGATATTTCAGAAAAATAATATGGTGGGGTCTTTATTAGAGCAACAGAAGCTAAAACAACTGTTTTTAGAATGTTTGTCTGCCTGTATGTTTGTACGATCATCATTATCACGCAGACTACTGCATGAAATTGAATGCAGTTTTCACCGATATATTATTAGAGGTTTAACTTAGAATATAGGCTGCATTTTATCGCGGCATCTGTCTTTCTTTATGTTTGTACACGCATCCCGCCAAGTCTATTGCATAGAATTGAATGCAATGTTCACCGATGTATTGCCAGAGGTCTTACTTCGAATATATGTTCCATTTTACCGATTCTGTCTGTCTGTGTGTATGTTTGTACACGCTTCACGCAAAAACTACCACATGGAATCGAATGCGATTTTGCACGCGCACAGTCTCGAATAAAAGCTAGTTTAAACATAAAATGGTTATTATAATGATTTTACTTTTTATGAATACGGCTGTTTGCGTTGGTTGGTAGAGGAATAATTTTATTAAATATTTCAAAAACCCTAGATATTTAAATTGTTGTGAAAGTGGTTATCTGAACATGCAGGAATATATAGGGTGTGCCACTTGGAAAAAAACACCGATGTCGTCATATCTCGAAAATTAGTGAAGTTGTTGAAAATCAAAGTAAGTCACTGAAAACTGTTAAAGATTTACAATATAGTATAGCTTAGCCAGAAATCGTGGGTTTCCAGGATTTCTAACCACCCTTAACGTCTAACATTAATTTATTCATAAAATCATTAATCACCCCATATCAGTACAAATATAAAAATATACAAATAGCAGCAACATTGACTAATCGCAGAGACAACATATAATAAAAAATTGTGATTTGTTAAACTAAAAAGCAGGCAGACAAAAAACAAAAGCATTTCGACATACACAATGAATGTACTTTTGGCAGCAACATTCAGTTCAAAAGAATACCGATGTTGTGGAATAGCCAATGTCGTTCTCTGAATCCAAAAACTCTTCGAATTGTAGAGCATCATGTCTCAGAGAACTCGCCCTGTAAATTAACATCAAAAACGCAAAAATGACTGTGAGAAGAATCAAGAATTCGCTAGATTTTTCAACGTTTCCACAGCCATAAAAACATTATGAAGGAAATTATATATCTCGTAGGTAAAAAATACTGTGTTAATTCAATCGGCTTATGTTGCTTTATAACCAAGGCATTAGAGCTGTAAAAAATAATGGAGACATGAAACTTGGAAATATAGTACATGTAAGTATCCTAGGGAATATATCAAGTTTTCGATCCCTAACTCTTACATTTAGGCTGACTCCAAATCGCTTTATTTCAAAACATTTGTAAATATAAAAGTTGTAAGAGAACACAAGCCCCACATTTTGAAATTAGTTGAGACTATATAGGGTGTCCCAAAAAACCAGAACAGCACAAAGTTACGTTTTTTAATGAATCAACCTATATACAGGGTGGTCTGAATTATAATGGAGATCACCGTATTCAGCAGATAAAAATAATTAAGTTCATATAAACTTATTTCCAAGAACGCTTCGTTTTGGAGATACGGGGTGTTGAAATATTGCGAAAAAATCGTTTTTTCTTATTTTTAAAGAAACTCTTCTAGATTTTGTTTTCAAACTTAGTAGGTATTATTGCCACTTAAAAACAAATTTATAGCATGATAAACACTTGTTTTTGTTTTACCAGTGGCGTTCGTGAGATCGTTTTAATTTTTTTAATTTAAAAAGACTCCAATGGTTTATCGCAATTTTGTTAACAAAATTCTGATCAATTCTAAACAAAAATGGTCTTCTTAGTCTTTTCTCTAAAACGAACCGTTTTCGAGAAAAACATATTTTTTGTTTGCATGTACACCTAATATCTTAGGTTCGCAAATGTGATGTAAATAAAAACGAATTGAAATAGCCCAAATTATCTTAATTCAATTTGAAAACCTCAGATATTAGGTGCACCTGCAAACAAAATATTTCGTTCGTTTTAGCGAAAAGACTAAAGAAACCATTTTTGTTTAGAATATATCTAAATCTAATAACAAAATTGCGATAAACCATTGGCGTACATGTTTTTATTATTTAAAATAATTAAAACGGTCTCACGAACGCCACTGGTAAAAAACAAGTGTTTATCATGCTATAAATTTGTTTTTAAGTGGCAATAATACCTACTAATTTTGAAAGCAAAATCTAGAAGAGTTTCTTTAAAAATAAGAAGAAACAATTTTTTCCACAATATTTCAACATCCCGTATCTCCAAAACGAAGCGTTTTTGGAAATAAGTTTATATGATTTTTTTAATTATTTTTATCTGCAGAATACGCTGTTAAAGTTTCTCCATTATAATTCGGACCACCCTGTATTTTTACATTTTTTAATTCCTTATAAAATAACGATTACAATGGTGTATCACTTGTCAATTTTCTATTGTTTGTTTAGGAACTATAGACAATTGAAAATCGACATTTTATCCCCTTTGACAGCTATTTGTGCCAAAGCGGTAAATGATTGAGAAAAATAAATTTCACATTCCTATTCTAGTTTTTTAAGACCTATCTGACAGTGGTTTCATAAATGGTACCATACTTGGTATAAAAATATATAGGGTAATTCATTAAAAAAACGCAACTTTATGCTGTTCTGGTTTTTTGGGACACCCTGTATAGTCCCAACTAATTTTAAAATGTAGAGCTTGTGTTCCCCTACAACTTTTATATTGACATAATTTTGAAATAATCGAAAATAGAGGAGTTATTCTACTTTGTCGCACTAATTGGACAACCAGTATGTTCACGTCAAAGAAACATATTTTCAGATAATGTTATGTACCTATGCTTGTGTCAAGATTATCCCGGAAACGAATGAACCAGTTATGTTGTTTTGTTAATGGTTTTTGTAATTTACCAAAATGGGCCCCATATTGGATAAATGGAGTTTTATGCTACAAACTCTCTTATCAAATTCAACATATTAAGAATCTACAAAAAGGAAAGTTCTTGGTACATTGAAGAATTCATTGTTACGGATTACACTCTAGCACAAATTCGTTCACAACAGTGATGTTTTCGGTATATCTCATATTTCTCTTAAGGGTGTTGTTAGATTATTTACTGTACCAGCTGACAGGAATTTATCTTTCTTACGATGAGTAGTCCCCGCAGGGTATTTATCTATGGAGTATTGCGAATGTACAAAAAAAGCCTGTAGACGAGAATTAAATGCACTATAATTTTTATAACGACTTCTTCTTGCTAGGACTCATCAAACTAAAGTTGTTTGTAAAAAAAATAGTTTTTGGGTGCCATTTTGCAAGATGACGACAAAAATTCAAAGGCTTGGGTGGTTGCTATTTTAGCATGAGTGAGGATGTTCAAATGTGCAACATTACCAAGTTCTGTCTCTCCAGCATATTTTTGCAGATTAAACTATCAACCGCATGGGCGATGAGATCCATATAGAAATATCAAAAGTAACAAAATTACTATCTTACCTAGTTAGCTCTCTTCCTGCAATTAGCCCCGTCCTTGAACGGGATCTCACCAACTGCGCCCTCCTTTCGGCTGGAAAATTAAATAATGGTTTAAAAACACAATCAATATGACTGAGGCAAAAAATGAAATATATTAAACATACCCTCAAACTCCATAGAGCAGTCTTTGCAAGATGATCATTTTATTTATTATTTTATTATATTAATCGTTTTTTTAATAATATGTTCAAGATTAACATAATTACCTCCAGCAGGTCGATGTCCTCTTCTTCGCTGTTCTCTTCCGAAAGCACTACCCGACGACAGAGCCTCGAGTAAACTAGAATAAAAAAAATAGATTTAGAATAGAATTTTACAAACAATAAATTTGTGATACAGGAGCAAATCGTTATATTAGAAGTTCTCTTCCATCTTCCTCTAATCTTATCTTAAGACTGTGACAGTTTTTTCTGACATACTTTAGAAAATAAGCCTGCAGATAGCAATTCAGAAACGTTTTTAAGTTACAGAAAATTCAAAGTTTCAATATTTTCACTGATTTTGAAAAAAAAATCTAAAGTGATGCAATAAATTAGTTCAAAGAACACCAAAAATTATACAATACTAACCTATCCATAACACCTTCCTGCGTTTCCGATGGATTCATATCAATGAGTTTTCTCTTATTTCTTTCTTCCTTCTCCTTTTCCTGTTTCAATTTTGCCAAACGGGCTTTTTCCTTTTTCTCTTCCATATCTCTTTCTTTTTGATTATCTTGCCTAGCTTGTATGTAGCTATCTTTGAACGTTTTCAAATCGGTAAAGAATTCCTCAAGTGTGTACTTTTGTTTATCGAATACGTAATAATCGGCCAAATCACTATAGAGGCTCTCCATTTTTTTGAACATTTTCTGCATTACGTCGCACTGTTCACGCGCTTCTTCAGCAAATTTCTGAAAAAAAATTGACCGTTAATTTAATGAAGATAGTTTTGCACTATCAAATTATAAAATCATGGAATTAATTTCCCGTTTATTGAAAAATAACTAATTATAAGTTCAATTATTCATAGAATCACTGGCAAGAAAGCAAGAAAAATTAATTAGGTACATGATCAGCTTTGAGTAACTAATACTGTCACAAAACTAGAAGCAGGAAAAAATATGACATTTCTTCCAGTGTATGTCATAACAAACATCAAAAGGAATTTCTCGATATTCTGAATATAGAAGTGTTAGGTTTTATAAACAGTTATTTTGATTATTACTTTCCTACCGATACCCTTAGTAGCTATAAAAGTATTGTAAACTTGTCAATTCTTCGCTTTAGAGACTTCCAGACTGAATTTGTTTTTTTTTATCATTGGTAGTCTGTGCTAAGTACAAAGTCGGGACGGATGGACTGATTTTGTTATTTTTTTGGGTAGCGATATTGCTCGCCGGTGACACAGATTGGGCATGCGGTTCGCACTGGTTAATAGGCAATAACTGAGCTCAAGACTGTGGTACGAAAACGGCGCTAACGATTTTGATGAAACTTTTCTAATTTTTTTTTAATTGTTCTCATATTCTGGCTAAAAAGTTTTTCCTACATCAAAATTGAATTGAATGAAAGAAAGTCGTGTGAGTGGACACAACAGATTTTATTGTATTATATTATATTCTTACCTCCATTACTTCAAGGAACTTATCATCTTCACTTTGGGGCACACGATTATTCGTTAAATCTGTTTTCAGATTTTTTATACTCGTGTCCATTTGCCTAAGTGTTTTCTGTATTGTATCCAATGAAACTCTGCTAGCCCTAAGGAAAAAAATATATCATATATTAATATCAAATTTAAGCTTTATGACGTTACAAGGTTAAGCTTTTTACTTGGCTAGTATATAGACAACTATACAAACTATCCATATTCATACTTCTACAAAAAAAGCTAGAAATATTGGTTGGTTTGTTTACTATCCAGCTAGTTTATAAACAAGATTTATCACCAAAGTACAAACAACAAGAAAAGTATATAAATTAACCGGGGTTTTTCGCTTAACTGCACAAACTTAATATTCCTAGTAATACAGAATATCCAACTCGTTGTTTAATATGTAAGCTAACCAAACCCTATTCGGTTAACTAGTTTTATGGCAAGTGTTTGGGTGTTGTTATTATTTATTGGGTGTTGTTATTGTTTACTGCCTGCTGGTAATTTAGAAGTTTAGCAATTATAGTAATAAGATATAAACCTTTTGGTATCAACTTAAAAAGTACCTGCACCATTAGAACCAACTAATAACGTCGACCCTATTTTTTGTAACAAAATATTTTTCTAACATTTTTGAGTGTTTTATTGACCGACGAACCCCGAACGGAGGAGGTATACAATTCGACTGTCTGCTTTTTATTTGTTTGTTCGCGCGTTGTATATATTAAACGTACTCCGATTTTGATGATTTTTGATTCATTTGAAAGAGGAGACTTGAGAAATGGTCCCATATTCGTAAAAACTCAAATCCAATATCTCCTTCCCTCCGAAAACCGCCCCCGAAGGGGCTGGAGGTGGCAAACTTTCTCGAAAATCGAAAATTAAATTGAACATTTTTTCAAAAAAGTTACGTTTTTCAAGTTACATTAATATTAAAATCTCATATATGTGTATTTTCGCTATGTGGAAGGGGCGATTTCATTCAAAAACTGAAAATCTCTGGGTACCACATGAAAGACAATATTTGTGCAACATTTTTATACTGAACATTTTTTCCTCAGAGTTACGGTTTTCGAGTTAAGCGGTGATAAAATGGTTAAATCTAAAATACTTATGCGTATTTCCGCAGCGATGTTCTGAGATCTCGACATAATAACAAGTACAAGCAAAGAATATACGTGGGTAATAGGTTAAGTACTATCTTCTTTCGTATTAGTGAACGTTCAACGATTTTCGTGACTAATGTTACACTCAAAAGTGTGAAATAAATATTTTTTACAAAAAATTGGACCGACGTTATTAGTTGGTGCACAGAAAAATATGAAATGTTAATTCTGTTGGTGCTGGTACTTGTGAAATTGGTGCCAAAAGTTATCAATCAAAC